>CM037838.1:3092941-3692941 GCA_021234535.1 Stichopus chloronotus | reverse complement strand
GTTTTCACCATTTGATCCCTGTTGACCCCAAATGACCTTTGACCTTCACCAAAAACTAAATGGTTCCCATACTTAACATTGTACAACTACATACAAAACATGAGATCTCTACAAGCTTCCTTTCTTGAGATATCGTGTCTTAAATGTTTTCACAATTTGACCCCTGTTAACCTTAAATGACCTTTGACCTCCACCAGAAACAATAGGGTTCTCCTTCTCAATATGGTACATCTACATACGAAATATGAGATCTGTCCAAGCTTCCCTTCTTGAGATATCGTGTTTACAAAGTTTTCACCATTTTGACCCCTGTTGACCCAAAATGACCTTTGACCTCAACCCAAAACAATAGGGTTCTTCTTCTTAATATGGTACACCTATGTACCAAATATGACATCTGTCCAAGCTTGCCTTGTTGAGATATCGTGTTTACAAGGTTTTCACCATTTTGACCCCTGTTGACCCCAAATGACCTTTGACCTCCACCAAAAACAATAGGGTTCTTCTTCTTAATATGGTACACCTACACACCAAATATGAGATCTGTCCAAGCTTGCCTTGTTGAGATATCGTGTTTACAAGGTTTTCACATTTGACCCCTGTTGACCCCAAATGACCTTTGACCTCCACCAAAAACAATAGGGTTCTTCTTCTCAATATGGTACATCTACATACGAAATATGAGATCTGTCCAAGCTTCCCTTCTTGAGATATCGTGTTTACAAAGTTTTCACCATTTTGACCCCTGTTGACCCAAAATGACCTTTGACCTCAACCCAAAACAATAGGGTTCTTCTTCTTAATATGGTACACCTACATACCATATATGAGATCTGTCCAAGCTTCCCTTCTTGAGATATCGTGTTTACAAAGTAGGGCGTCACGGACATACACACACACACATACACACACCCTCACATATGCATGATTACAAAGGTTACGATTATCATCGAAACCAAAAATAGAGTTCTTGTACTCTAAAAGATACAACTACATACTTCATATGACATCTGTCCAAGCTTCTTTTCTTATGATACTGCGTTTACAAAGTTTTCACAACTTGACCCCTGTTGACTTCAAATGACTTTTGACCTCCACAAGAATCAATTCGGATGTTGTACTCAATATAGCACACCAACGCACTAAATATGACAGTTGTCCAAGCTTCTCTTCTTGAAATATTGTGTTTACAAGGTTTTCACAATTTGACCCCTGTTGACCCCAAATGACCTTCGAGCTTAACCAAAAACAATAGGGTTCTTCTACTTAATGTGGTACACCTACATACCAAGTATGAGATCTGTCCAAGCTTTGCTTCTTGAGATATCGTGTTTACGAGGTTTTCACAATTTGACCCCTGTTGACCCCAAATGACCTTTGACCTCCACCAAAAACAATAGGGTTCTTCCACTCAATGTGGTACATGTACATACTAAATATGAGATACGTCCAAGCTTCCCTTGTTGAGATATCGTGTTTATAAGGTACCGTGTCACGGACATACATACATACCTACATACCTACATACATACATACATACACACACGCACATGAATGATAACAAAGGCTACGATTATCATTGAAACCAAAAAAGGGCATATCTACCCTTCATGAGCTCTTCATGGTTTCAGAACAGTTCCAGTAACATTCACTTCTGACGATATCTTGCTCAATAAAGTGATACACTTTAATCTCTGGTGACCTAAAATGTAACAACAGCCTCTGTTGTTTCCGTTTGACCTCAATGGAAACAACAGAGATCTGAATGGACAACTGTAATTTTACGAAGCTCCAGCAGTTTCCTTTTCTTGAGATATTGTCTTTACATCTTCAAAGGTTATTTAGCCTATTCAGCTTTCAACATGAAGCTAGAGCACCAATGGTGCAGAATCTCATACCTCAAAACCCTAAAGGTACTATTTATGTATCATT
The DNA here is from genome assembly GCA_021234535.1 of Stichopus chloronotus. Classification (NCBI taxonomy): domain Eukaryota; kingdom Metazoa; phylum Echinodermata; class Holothuroidea; order Aspidochirotida; family Stichopodidae; genus Stichopus; species Stichopus chloronotus. The sequence continues at coordinate 3,691,009 of CM037838.1, read as the reverse complement.
ACGTCAAATCATAGGAATCACTGAGTATCTTTACACCAAATCATCAACAATGTACAAGAGAATCTGTAGAAATGTACAATTTTCAGCATTACATAACTTGAGGACCAACAGTGCAGAGGATCTTTGTCAATAAAAATTTGTGAAAATTTTGATGGGTGCTACCAAATAACAGTGCTTATAATTAGCATTGATATTCACATTCAGTAATTATGAAACAATTGTTAACACAATATCGCAAGTTATAAAGCTTGGACAAAGTTTATACTTGGTATGTGGATGCATTATGGTAGTGGTGTCTTCAAGATGCTCAAGATTTTGGGATCGAAATGAAATTGTGTCACATTATCTCTATGGTTAGAGGTTTTATCAGGTTGTTCATGATTATTGATCCCATATGAGCCACATGGACCATTTTACAAAATCATGCAAAATGTTTCTTTCAAGCATATTTGCTTTACAATGTGAAAGGTTTGTCAAATTAGCAATGTGGTAGTGGAACCCTTAGTTGTATTTAACATATGAAGGTACTTCTGAATGGGCCATAAATTACTAAATTGTGCAAAGTGCTATTTTTTCTACAAATTATATGTTGCAGTGTAGAGGGTTTTTCACATAAGAGATATAGTAGTCAGTGCCTTTGGCTGATCAGCATTCTTAAGGACAAATGTGTTTATACCACCATTCATTATAGCATGCTGCTGAATGGGTATTATTCAATGCTTAAAGTAGGTTTATCAATATTCCATGTTTTGTGTACATTACAATAAGCAAGGCACCTGTGCTGTATCAATCACATTCCACATCTGGGATCAGCCAGGCCAGAGAGTGCTGGGCAGCTTGCAATTGAGAGACTAACTCTCTGACTGAAAATATAGGTCAACAGAGGGGGAAGACAGGTTTCAATTGATAGTCATTAACATTTCTCCTTACTTCCTATAGCCAGCATCCTTGTCAATAGTTTCAAAAAGGACACCAACTGACACTGTCCCATTATTCAATTATCATTCATGCATAATGGGAATATTTGAGATAGGTATGACAGTTTAGAGGGGCACTTTCATTGGAGCAGGAGAAGCAATTTGCAGAATTTCATAAAATGGCCATAAGGGGAAAAATGGAACCATGGACTACCACATTACGAACACCCTAACATAACCACTCGCAGAGTATCATTATGATAAACCATCAACATTGTACAAATGAATATGTAGGAGAAGTACTTTGCAGAATTTCCTAAAATTAATCACAGGATCCACAGTTCACCTTGGACTGAAAGTTTTTGTACACCCAACATGAACTGCCACCAAAGGAATACTGTGTCCAAGTTAAATATAAATCCATGGAAGCATGGGCAAGAAGCAGCATTTCAAACAGAATTTCATATAACAGGCCACTGGGCACACATGTTGTCTTGGACTAAAAATCCCTAGAGAACCCGAACGGACCATCAACACAGCATCATTGTGACAAACCATCAACATCATACAATAAAATCTGTGGAATGAAAAGCATTTCGTAGAATTTCATAAAATGGGCTGCAGGGCCCTCATAGAAACTAGGACTGCAAATTTCTGAACACCCTACACTGTCCACCACCCAATGAACAATGTATTTAAGTTTCATATGAATCCACAAAAGCATGTAGGAGAAGAAGCGTTTGGAACAATTGTGGACAGATAGCCTAGCTAGATTGAACAGACAGACAAGACAGATAGATAGGTACATTAGATAGGTTAGACAGACAGACAAGACAGATAGACAGACAAGACAGATAGAAAGACAAAACAGATAGACAGAGATACAGAGAGATAAACAGACATACAGAGAGATAGACAGATAGATAAATAGATGATGGACGGATGGACAGACAGACAGATAGAAAATACAGCAGATTATTTAATCATGAGTTACAAATGTTTCAGTTTGAACTTTCAGCAACTTCTCGAAACATCTTGCTTCACAGTTTTTAGACATTAACCTTTTGTGATCTAAAATGACCTTTGACCTCCACCAAAATCAATTCAATATGGTACTGCAGATGTTAAGTGTGGCACCCTACAGTAAACTTTCTTGAGATGTTGTGTTGACAACCAATTGTTAGGGTTTCCACCGTTAGACCTCAGGAAACTACAAAAGACTTTTGACGTCCACCAGAATCATTGGTGATCATCTATTCAATGTAGAATATCCATATATCAAGTACAGTATGAAACCAACACAGATTTTCTAGGTTTACAATGATTTCACAATTTGACTTTTTGCATATTCAACTGACCTTTGACCTTCACTGAACACAATAGCAATCATCTACTCAATAAGGTACATCTACTGTGCATGCTAGGTATGAGATCCTGCACTACCACTCTGCTTGAGAAATTGTGTTTACAAGCAAAGTGTCACACACACACCCCAAATATCATGATTACGAAGTTTCCGATTGTCATAGCCCCCGAAAAGCTATAGCTTAATACTGTACACTGCAACTCACCCTTTTGTTCATGAATGATAGGACCTCCACAGGTGGGCCTCTTATGACCATTCATATTCCATATATTAATGGCATCTTCCATTAGCAGCACAGCACTTCTGATCCATACCCGTCTAGCTGCAGGACTGATACCCTGTATACTAATACATGTTATCAGTCGACTATCATCATATGGAGGGAAAACACAATCTGTTGTAAGACTTACTGATTGCAAATCACGACGCTTAACTCCATATGCTCGAGCTAAGTCGATTACCATAGTCAACTGCCCATGTGAGTTAATGTCAAGTTGTGTTGTACCCCATGACAAAACTTTGTGGTCCTGAGTTGGTTTCATCTGGCGCCATTTGTATCGAGGAAAACTGTAATTAGACTTTGCACGTGAAAATTGCACACTATTGGTATTGCCCATTATTGATTGCACTGTGTATGGTAAATTTGACAAGAGTAATAGCAAGAAAAAAAGGTGTGAAAGTCTAACTGTGATACAAAAGAAGTAGTATGATCATCATCTTCATCATCACAGTAGTGACCATTCTTTCCTCCTTGTCTGATGATCTTGATACCCTGTAATAAAAGCAAAGACATATATCACTTAAAGCCAAAGTCCAACACATTTGTACTGGTTTACACGTTTTCACCACCCTGACCCCAAATGACTTCCACCGTAAGTTGATCTTGTACTCATCATGTAGAAGTCACATGCCAAAATGAATTCTGCTATCACCTACAGATCTCAAGATATTGACATGACAGTAAAGAGACTTACACATACACCAATAGACACACATAAACATGTCAAACTTGAAGTACCCAACTACAGTACCAATGGTGCAGACGCTCATATCTGAAAACCCTAGCGGTAACCATTTACATACCATTATACCAAATCATAGGAAGCACCATCATTATGCTAAATCATGAACATTGTACATGAGAAGCTGTAGGAAAGCACAACTGGCAGAATTTCATAAACTAGAGCACCACCAGTGCTGTAGCTCGATCTTTATTGAAAAATTTGTGAAAATTTTGATACATTCTATCAGACAACAATGCTTCAGTTGCTACAATTGCTTCAACATTGTCCATTTTTTTCCATGGTTTGTACTGGCTGTGGCCATATGACTTACAGTCAGGGTTACGTGGCACAGTACCCGTATTCCCAGCTCATCAGTATCATTAAATTAGTGAAGTACCGGTGCTGGCCATGTGTTTAAAGTGTTAATAAATACAAGAGGTTCTGTCCCCTATATACTGTGGTAGTGATGTAGTAACTCATTGAAAAAAAAAGACACAAAACAGAGGGAAAAAATTTCATATGTGCAGCTTAAGCAGGGTTTCAGAGCAGTATTGTACACAGCAACTAAATCTGCCACCAAATTTTTGCTGATGTGAGTATGTGTCAACATACACACTACCCATTTGCAGCCTAGAAATTCAATGACAAGTTACCACTTAGCAATTAATTCTTAAGTCACATAATCTGATTACTGCACATTCCTTACAAATTACTTTCTCACATAAAGTCATTGAAAACTTGTCTTGTTGTTTTGAAACTTTCTCCAATTTGCTGCCATAGGTGCTTATGTACCCACAAAAGATCAATGGAAAAAGCTGCTTCATTAGCCATAAGACAGTAACCTACACTATGTACTGTGTACCGGAACAACCACGATCATTTACAATACAGCGATGAAAACGTTTTCCTTCAGAAGTCTTGGGCTTTGTTTTGGGGTTTTTTTTGGGGGGGGGGGAGATATTAAAATGAAAAGTTTTGAAATGGATTTGGAATTTATTTTTCGTCTGTTTTGATGTTCATATGTAAGTATTAACCCTGCATTTGAAAAAAAGTTTGTTGAGGTGCCACTAGTACTGCTGGTATTGCAAATACATGTACTGATTTCAGTTCTGGAACACCACCCAACCCTACTTACAGCACTACTAATGTGTAAAAGTGAATGGTCACAGTTTTTCAAAAAAAAAAAAAAAAATTTAAATCATAAGCTACTCGCTAATTAGAAGTCATTTGTATATGACACATGGGGAAGCTCTTAGTTTAACCATCGATCTATCACTAGAGGCTGTAGTGGAGTTATTGCATTTTGTATCTAGTTATAGGCGGCAGCAGTTTTCCCCCTCATGACTACATGTAAATACATAATGGCCGCAGAATTTGAGTGGACGTTGTGGGTTTCAGTTTAGAATGTACATAGTTTTTGTCAGTAGTTGTAGAAGCATGTGATTCGTGTGCAGAATATATGCACTTCATAAAATGAGCAAATGAGCCCAAATAAAACCACATACCACATACAGTACTACATACTCACAAACACAAAGTACATACCTTCCAAGTTTGAAGTTCATGCAACATGTACTTCCTGAGATAATGCAAACATACTTTGTCTATGTACTGGCTGCTGGTGACCTCAGATGACCTTTGACCGACACCAAAAACAATCCAAGCCGAGATCTTAATATGTCCTACCCTCAAACCACCATTCATTAATCTTGTACTTTCCCTTAACAAACTAGAGTGATAACGAGATTTTTGTTGCACACACACACCCAGCTTTACCCACACATGCATGCACACACATACAGTACACTAGACCAAAATCACCACCGCATAGATTCCATACCTGCCTCAGGCAAGGAATCAATAATCTGTAGGAGGAGAAGCAATTTGCAGAAATTCCTAAAACCCCTGAAAACTCTGAACCATTAACAGAGTATCATTGTGACAAACTTTCAACACTGTACAAGGGAATTTGTAGGAGAAAGCATTTTGTAGAATTTCATAAAATGTACTGATGGGCCCATATAGGACCTTGAACCAAAAATTCCTGCACACTGCAAATGGTCCACCAACCAAGTTTTAAAAAAATCCATGAAAGTATGCAGGCAGAGCATTTTAAACAATTGTGGACAGATAGACAGACAATCGCTTGTTTTCCTCCTTGGAAGTTTCACCCACATTATCACTTCACTCCAAGCTGTTTACCAGTTTGCCCCCCCCCCCCAAAGACTTATCAGTTTGCACCCAAGTGCAGACCAGTTTGCCCCCTAATTTGATTGTCGCATTATGTAGAAAAATGTGGAAACAAATTCCAATTTCAAACGATGATTAGATCTTGTGTCATTTATGTTAATTGTGCTTGTGTCTGGTAAGTGGCTTTACATTGCATGTTTCATCTTGTGTTTCTTACTTTGTGTTTTCTCATCTTCTATTTTTTGTCAAAATTTCAATTAACGATTCTTAAAATGAAAAGTGTATTTAAGTCAGCTGGAAAACATATCACTTTAAACAAATGTAAATAAAAAACAGCAAGAAATGCTTGAACCTCAGTACGGACATTGAGCACAAAATAATCTGAAGATAGTCATGTTTATGACTGGTGGTGGAATGCTAGTTCCAAGTTTTCTCCCTTCTTCCCCTGCAACTTACTTAGTTTGTCGCTGCAAGTTGTTGCTATGGTGAAAACTGAATTGAATATATCTTTGGGATTTCTTCATTTTTTAATTAATGATTTTATTGTTTCATCTTGCTGGACAGAATAGTCTTTCTTAAACCTTTTCTAGGCCTTTTCTACCTGGCACAGCCATTCCACCTCAGCCCACATCTCTGCCCACCTCATAGTGATTTGTATAAAAGACTGATCTTTGTGTCCCCCTCCCCTTTGGAAAATTTTTGTTAAAGGGAAATAGGGCATTTAGAGTACAACATGACATACAAAGAAACAGCTTTAGTCATTGTTAAACCATCCAGTCTCATCAATAAACACCTGCCAAAGCTTCATCTCCTCAAAACATTATGCATGTGATGAGCAACAGAAGATACATCATTTGAATCTTGAAAGATTTGGATGAACAAATTAGTGTTGAGCAACTAATAACTGAGTTTCTATCGGTGAGAAACTTATTTCTTGAAAAGAAGACTGCTGTGCTTCGTTATTGTGAATAATCTATCATTTTGCATCCACAAACAATGGTTCTAGTAATATGGATGTTTTCTGCAAAACAATGCCCTATTTCCCTTTAACTTAGGGTGGGCTAGATGCAAAATGGTGCTACATTTGATTCTAGAATTGAATTGAATATTTCTTCAGGAATTCCTACTTTTTAAGCAATGGTTTTATTTTTTCTTCTTCCTTGGTGATTTCGGCATTTTTAGATCCTTCCAGGTATTTTGTTTTTTTCCACCTAAAGGCCGGTTCATACTTCCAAATTTCTCGCATGATAAGGCGATCAATAACCATATATGGCCCAAATATCTTTGCCACTAGCGAGATTCACGGTCATCGCTCGGAGTTGAACGTTGTTCAACTTTTGTCGTGAGCTCAAGAGATATCGCATCATTTCAAAGTTTCTGATTGGCTGATTGCTGGGTGAACGACCTTTCTGAGCAAAACCTTTTGTCGAGTGACAACGATCTGACAATGGCGGATGCATTGAAGGAGAAATTGATAACAAGTGTCCAGGGTTTCCCTGCACTTTACGATACTCGGAGATCAGACTACAAAGACGTAATAAAGAAGGCAAATAGTTGGGAAACTGTTGCTATTCAAGTAGGATGTGATGGTGAGGATATTGTTTGGTTAAACTTGAAATAATTTGATCGTTCAAGGGGCCATACGTGCGTACATACGCAAAAGCCTTGGCAAGGTGCAATATGAAATGTATGGGATGAGTTCCACTAACGTTACTGTGATACATGTAGTCCTATATAAAATCCTGTCCTGGGCCTACACATTGTGTATATTTATTACAGGTGCTAAGAAGGCCTGGCATCCTATAACCAGTGAAGGAACAATTCAGTTTATTATTAGATGGGAATTGGATTAAGGGGGGAGGGGGAACTAAGATTAGGTGGGAAGACCTCAGTTATTTTAGTAGACTAAGCCCATCAAGAGAACTTACAGGTTAGGCCTACATGGTTACTGGCAGCCCATGCAGGCTGTAGCATAAAGCAAAGGCCTGTGCAAGGTAAGATTACAATGGGTTGGGCAGTATGTACCATGTTTTGTCCTTACTACACACTAGGCTCCAATACACAGCATTGCCTATGGCATGTAGTATACTGGCTAGTGGCTAAAATAGTCTTGATTCATAGTCTTGGCACATGCTAAGGGGGCCTAGTGGTAAAAAGTATCAGTACAAACTGAAAATATACCCATTAATTGAAGCAGATTGTATAGGCTGGGAAGATAGGTTAGTAGCCTATTACATCACAGCCCATACTATTCACTTACACCAGGACCTGGAATCTCTAGTAATGTCAGTGCTGATACTTGCCCCAACAACTGGGGCCCTATCATGTTGAGCTGCTTGTTGGTCTTTCACTCTTTAGGCCTATTCCTTTTTGATCATCATGTTTAACAAATTTTGTTGTAAGTTCTTGTTGACTCTAAATAATGGGAGAAGGTGGTAGACAGCAGTCGTTCTTGATAAAACTATCAGTAGTGTATATAACAGCAGCTATGGGATTGCTTTATATGAATGCATTAATATTTTGTAGGCTATTCTTTAACTTTCTAAGAAAAAACTATGAGAATCAAATATTGGTTGATTAAAACACCCATCCCCAGTACCATTACTGCTATTTACAAATAAAATTTTGTTCATATTATTTTGATTTTCTGTGATTGCAGTAGAGCAATGTAAGAGGATGTGGAAAAATCTCAAGGACTCTTGCAGACAAGCAACTAATGCAGAACTTAAAAGGATGAAATCTGGAAGTGGTGCTACCTCAAAGAAACCCTGGAAGTTTATGGAGTTGATGAGCTTCTTGAAACCATTTGTGTCAACAGAATCTGGGTAATTGACTAAGTTTAACCTTTCAGCAACAGAAAATTAAATTGTATATAGTAAGACAGGGTAACCCCCCCCCCTACAAGCCCCAGTCAATATAGTCCTTCATTTTAGCATACTTCACACCTTAGCTCAATGTGTTTATTTAATTTTAACATGATTTATAGACTTGTGATTGACTCTTCAACCAAACACCAGAGCTTTCAAAATAAAATCTGGGGCTAATATTGACTGTATCAACCTTGAAGTTTGCACCCCTTGTCTGAAACTTTTTACTATGTAACATATTTATGTGGTAGAAAGTTTATCTTTTGCTTTGTTTTCATTTCTAAGGATCTGTCTAATTCAGTGGTCCAATTATTGCTACTATTTCCTTTTCTCTATGAACGGTCTTGTTTTTTTTACCCTGAAACTGGGTATGAGAAAGGGGTAAAAAAAACAGGGTTTAATTTTATAATTAGATAGGTGTCACCACAGAATAAAACCTAAGATAGCTAACACACTGTAGGCCTACACAGAAATAACATACATGCCATAAACCACTAATGCTGAGACCATATTTTCATGCTTAGTACTGACTTCTGAAGGTACAACAATACTTCATAAATACCTCTGCTATGGTGTTAAAGGCATGAACAAAGAAGCAAATAACTGAAATGTTAAAAAAATTGTAATTTTGTTTTAAAGTCATTAAAATGCAGTTTTTTTACCCTGAGGTTACTTTTTTTTTAATTCCAAAAAGGAAAATTTGTTGGGATAAAAAATAAACAATTTTTTCAAATTTTTGCCATACTCCTTAACAAAAGTCAGGTTTTCTTTCATTTTTATTAAAAGATGTTTCCACTAGGCAGGTCACAAGAATAAAATAAGAAAGAAATCTTACACCTGTTACTGTTTATCTTAAAGTTTATGGAAATTGTTTTTTTTTACCCCTTCTTGCTATATGTTAGCTTTTATTTATTTTTTTTTGCAAGGCCTATTATTACATAAAAGCCTACACTCATGTAAAACCTGCATCACAACCAATGCTAGTTTGAATGATGAAGATGGATAACCATGCGAAGGGTGAAGAAGGCAAGAGAAGAGTTGGAAAAGACTTCCAAAGAGGCACTCAGACCCATAGTCAAGGGGGAAGTGGAGGAGTCCTGGACCCCTCCCTCAAAAAATCCCACCCCAGGACAATTTTTGAGAACACAAAAAGTATTGCCTTAACATATCTGCAACCCTTGAAAAAAAATTTCACCCCCAGAGATACATTGCCCCCCCCCTTCAACACCTAGTCTGGCTGCAGGCATTCACATCCTATAGGAGACCATTTATATATATTTTGGTATAAAATCATGCAGCCCTTTGGGTTGATTAACAACATTATTTTAAAATAGACTCGTTTTTGCTGACCCATTGTTCCTAGACAAATATGAAAGTAGCTTAGCAGGTGTAAAATGCTACCATGCATCTCACACACACCAAGAAAAATCAAATTGGAAAAAAAGGTAATGAAGAAAATAAAACTGAGCATTTGTAATAGAAAGTGCCAACAAATTGGATTGATCAGAGGCCATACATTTCACTATGTGCTGAAGCAGCAAATAGTGTGCAATCCAATAGTGTTCCCTCCCTTGGGCCCTTTGCAATAGTTTAGAAGTTATGGAATTCACAAATCATTGTTCAAGACCTTCATAGCTGTTGAATTCTACATGCATATAACCAGCATGAGTATTTAAGGCCATACTTGGGTTGAAAATGTATGGCAACATCATGCTTTTTGTTACTTATGTTTTGTGATATTTCCTGGCCATGTAGCTTTTTCAGGTTGAATTTTTTCTTTTTTGCTTTACAGATCTTGCTCAAATGTACAGCTACCACCAAATGGGGAATATGGCAGTGGTGTAGAGGTTGTGCAGGCAGCTGCAATGCATTGTAGTGTGCATCGTAAGGAGGATTCACAAGAGGAAGACACTGGAAGTCAAGATGATATTGTGCCTGAAATAGAGGAAAGCCTAGAATTTTCATCTTCAAGATCTAATAAGGCAATGCCACCAGCCATGACACCAAAGCATGTTAGTAATGCTGTCGGACGAAAAAGGAAAACCGCAACTGATGACATTGATCGCAGTCTTCTAGATTTCATTGCAAATGCAGAGCAAACACAGGCATCTTTGTTGGAGAAAGTTACCCCTGAACCTTCAGTAGACAATGAAGAGAATCTCAAGGGCAAATCAGTTGCAGCAGCTTTGCGAAGGCTGACTCCTTACAAACGTGCCCTTGCCAAAGTAAAAATTCAAGAACTTTTGTTTGAGACAGAGTTTGGTACTCAAGATGACCAGCGTCACTGAGTCATAAGACCACAGTTAACCCCCTCCCCTAAAGGATTCCCACACTGCATAGAAGAGAAGCTTAGAATGTATGCTCAGTGTAGTTTCCAGGAAAGGGTTAGTTTGAACATATGGAGGGGTATTTTGAACACAGAAGTTTAAAATCAAGACATTTGATAGTTTCTGTTATTTTTATTGTTCATTGAAGGATGCAGTCAGTTAAATGTTTGAGTTAAAAGATAATCATCTTTGGCACTTTTTTTACAGGATTAGAAATATGATTTCAAGAACTTTTTGCATAATTATGTAAGCAAAAACAATTTCTTTTAGTTCATTTTTAACTAGGCTGTGACACACAAAACTTTCTAAAAAGTAACAAACCTTCATTTGAATACACCTTGTAATGTTTATTACAGCTGGCATGTAAAGTGTGGGAAAATGAACTTACCTTAACACCTACAAGAACAGAAAAAATAGAAATTTTGTCAAAGAAAATGTTCAACACAGTCTTTTTGTTATGCAGTACTTTACAAATAGCTTACAATGTTGCATTTATAGGGAACCAGTGATTCTTGCATGATTTTTTTTTTAACTTTGCAAAACTTTATTGGCTCTGCTTTTAATTTTTAGTTTTTGAACCTTGATCTATGTTTAATTCTTTCTTCGAAGGTTACTAGACACAAATCCTGAAGGACCTCTTTACAGACATTAGAGCAGCCGTGAAATTGGCCTGCCATCAAGTTACATACCTGGACCGCTGGTTGCATATGCCAAACATAGAATAAAGAATAGTCCAGATCCAAATTTAACTTTGATATCTAAAAGAGTAACTATAAAATTTCAGTCAATTCCTATAATTGGTTCTTGATATATTAGCACGTGTGAAGACAACTGTTTTGTTTTTCTTTAAGGTTAATACTACATGGTCATCTTGTAAAACCGTGACATCACACCTGCTTGCTTCGAGCTTACTGTTCTAGGAAATGTGATAACTTCATTTAACATGATGAAAACTGAACATAGGATCTGAATGAAAATTTCACCAGAATGACCAGATTTAATCATATTTAACATATCAAAACCCTGACTTTTGAAAAATGAATTTCATTTTATCTGCGTGCACTGAAATAAGAAAGGTGATCTTGGACTATTATGTAACAGGTAGAAAGCCAAATGTGGAGGTTCAAACTTTACCATAACAAAATTATCATTAAGGAAGAAACATTCCTTTTGTAACTAAATCATGACATCACACTGATATTAATAAGCAATTGCATTCAAACTTGAAACAAATGTTATTAATCTGAAGTTACTGGTAGTTGTGAAGTAATGGAGAAAACCTAACATCTAACACAGTCAAATAAGATGATGCAACCTTTTGTTATTCCCATTTTACCCCCAAAAAAGTTTCAACCATAACAACTGAGAAGATCATAAAGGATCAAGTGATGTCTTTGCTTCCATGTAAAGTAACTCATTCCCGATCAGATGAATATTTATTGATCCGGAATACTGCCCCTTTGGATGTACAGTAAAACCCCGTTTATCCGAACACGTCGGGACCAGACGTTGTTCGGATAACGGAAAAGTTTGGATAAACGGGGTTTCATGTTTATCGTTAATATGCTACCCCAAGTGAAGCATGTGCTTATCAATAAAGTGAAATTAACCATTGTTAGGTTGTCTCCGTGTTATTTCTTTGGTTTCCTATTAAAAAATAAACATTTGTTGAAAATTCAAAGTGTTTCGTGTGTTCTTCTTAGATTGAACTTCCAAGGAGGATAAATTGAATGAGGGCAATGGATATCCGTCTAGGTTGCGATACTTTGCTCGGCGGCAGGATAACACATAGCCTACACACGGAATCCTAACATTATAAACCAAAAGCAACAGTAGCCTACATTTTCAAAAAAATGCGCTAAAATAACGAACATGCATATAAATTTTACCTCTACAAACGGTATAAACACTTGCCGACATGGAACAGGGAGATGTCAGGTGAGAAGCATGCTACTTAAAAACCCCGACAGTCTAACCGCTATTACCGCTACTTGCGAATTCGGGCGGGTGCTAGCTACATTAACAGTAACATTAGCAGTAACAGCGCGGTTATTTGCCTGGTACTGTTTGAAAGCTAGGCCTATCGAAATGCCGGAGTCTCGGTAGTAGAAAAATAACGTGCTCTGCTTCATTTTTTAAATAATGATTGGAATCAAACATGGCAAGGGATAATTCGCCCATATGTCTTGAGTAGGCCTACGGCTCATTTTATTTGTTTGAATCGTTTGTTGTATCGCCTTAATTGGATATTCAGGAGATTTGAAAAGTTTGATCGACTTTATCAAAATGGCTTAATCGTTTCCGAAGTTTAACAAGGTTTAAGAAGCTTGCTATCTTTTACAAGCTCGTTAGGCCTAAGTGTTAATGGGGCTATCGGTTCCATTGCCACAATGCATGAATGAATTCAAAGATATTGCCGAAAGATTTGCGAAGACGGGATTTATTTGTTTTGAATTTCAAGCTTTAAAGCTTGTTAACTTTCTCATCTGGGGCCATCAGTTCACTTTATTCTCACCTATTGCACCCAGATTTAAGTCTGATTGACATTCTTCCACACGCGTATTAATTCCAATCACTGCATTGTTAGGTGTAAAAAGAACAACTGTTGGGCAGCGCTAACGCTAGCGCGGGGCTTTGCATGAAAAGCCTAAGTTTCGTACACTTTGATAGGCTATTGTCAGTATGGAGTTAGTGACGCTATTGTGATTCTACGCCGAAAACAAAGAAAGAAAACACACGGAGAATTAGCCGGGTATTTCTGAATCATGTATTCATCCTCCGGCTTGGCGGTTTAAGTTGGTAGTAGAGATAAACATTAACAATAGCTGGTTTAACTACAATAAGATCTTCGAGGATCGAAAAAAGTTAAACAGAGAGGTAAAATGTTGTCAAATCTAGGCTGAAAGTTTACATTGCTTGTGTATGATGCCAGTTTTGCGAAACCGAACGGCCAGTTCGGATAAACGGGGTTTCGGATAAGCGGGGTTTTACTGTACTGCCCTTGCCAAGGTACTGACCATGCCTCTGAAACAAAATACCGCTTAAAGTTGTTTCTTGTGGCGCATGCATCACGGGTGTACATGTTACTTCCTGTTTGTGTTAACTTTCTTAAAGCATATGCTGCATCTCTGCGCCATTGTCCATCATTTGCTGGTGAACCGTCCTCATTCTCAGTGTCAATGAATCCAGATGGGCAGTACTGGTCGTTGTCTGGTGATTCACTGCAGTCCAAAACTCGAAGCCAGTTGTGCAGGCATATTGTTGCCTTGATGTAAAGCTCAACACTTTCAGTTGCTGCTATTATCGGACGCTTAAATATAAGCCAGCGTGCACTCCAAATACCAAATGTGTTTTCAATGATCCATCTCGCTCTCGACAACCTATAGTTGAAAGTGTTCTTTTCATATTTCTTTCCGGTCATCGAACCTACATCTCGGCCAGGGAACAGTCTCATTAAGTAGTTCTTTAGCGGGAAAGCCTCATCACCCACGAATACGAAAGGAAAAGGCTGGCTTTCAGATTCTGTGAGAGGACATGGTTTTGGTTTATTCAATGATCCATTTTCCATCGCTATACCCATCGGTGAGTTTGCAAAAATTCCACTATCGCTGTTTCTTCCCGCAGCGCCAATATCAACCAGTGTGAAGCAATATCGGCCATCACACAGCCATCAGAACAATGCTGTGCTGGTGTTTGTAATTAAAATAAGTAGATCTGGAAAGAGCAGGTGCCTGAATCATGACATGCTTCCCATCGATGGCCCCGATACAGTGGGGAAAATCCCAACGTTTGTCAAACCAATCTGCAATATTTAACCAGTCATCATGCCCTGGAACCTTCAGGACCTCTGGCTGTAGAACATCCCATATAGCTTGACATGTCTCCTTGACTATGTAGCATAACATTGACTAACCCATCCTAAAGTAGTTTGCCAAAAGCTTCTGCTCTATTCCCATTACTAAAAACCTGAAATGAAATAAAGAACAAAAAGGTTGTAGGAAATGTCAGAGCTTTAAAAGGGAACAGTGGCATCACCAGTCTGAATCCCATACCAGAACCTCCCCCCCCATGTTCCCCTGTCTATTTTCCCTCCCTTGAATGAGATTGATGGACAGCTGAAATGCAAAAGCATTGCCATACGCTAGTGGTAGGCCAGACTTGACAGTGAACCAACTGTTTTCCCCCGTCCCTCTAGACCCCAGGCCAAACTTAAGCCCAAAGACAGACTAGATACCGAAGAGGGGGGGGGGCAGAGCTATCTCTCATTAGTCAAGGGGGCGAAAATTATCTAGAGGGGTCAGATATGCTGAAGCAGTTCCATTTTGTCTTTCTCAAAAGTTTTTGGGACAAAAAGTTTCTAGGGGTCCTTCACCCCCCCTCCCCTATCTTGACTACATGGCGCGTCTAAATAAAAAGGTCATGCTACAGACAGCGAAGAACTGTTTTTCCTCAAATGTTGGGCCCTTTCTCTTTTAGGAGTTAAGATCCAGAGCCCAGCCCCTCCCGGCCATTGCCTGGGCAAAATTTCTAGGTGACAGTTCACACACTGCCTATGTAGATCGCCACCATCACTTAGTGGGGGGGCAAGGCCGTAGCCTGCGGGGGCAGGGGGCAACTGCCCCCCTGAGATTTCAAAATCGTACATACACCACGTCCCCTTACTCATGGGTACCAAAGCCCTAGTGAGTCTACCCTCCCATGGTAACACAGACTATACTTACTTAAGTGTGACTGCTAATCTCTCTGCAGGTTCAATAGGGTCACGATGAGTCTTTTTGTGATGTAACATCGCACCAATCTTCTCCAGAAGGTTCTGAAACGTCGTTGGGCTCATTCTAAATGAGTCCATGTGGGACTGATTGTCAAAGACCCTCTGCTCAGGTACCATCAAATGAAACTCTCCTAATTGTCTTCTTCTTTGAAGCATGTATCTTACATACTTTCTACGTTTCCTCATTCGTGCTCGTCTGCGTTTCAGTAACAGAAACACATTTGCCATGCATATTTGGAGATATTGATGAGAAAGAACGAACAGTTTAGAACGACTGTCCATATTTTACAGCCGATTTTAATGACTGATTAAAGCGACAACATTCTAAACAGTTTGCAAGATTCTCCTATGGCGGGAAAATATCGCCGTGAAGTATGAATCAATTTTATAGATGCATAGCCTCGCTCCGCGAATCTTTTCAAACATAGCTTTATCACGCGATACTGGAGTATGAACCGGCCTTAACAAGGTTTCTAAGCTGAGGGGGTTTCCCTTCCCCTTTAGAGTTTCATTTCAACAAACACATCTCAATTTGTGTTATATTCAATCTGGATTGTGAGATATTGTTTGACAGGAGGCAAACTTACACTAGAAGTCATTTACTCATGTTAAAACCGAGCTACTGTAATAGTGTTCTGGAGGTAAGGCCACAATTTCTAGCCAGATAGTGCTTAATGCCTGGAAAGATTGGCTGCTTCAGAAGCTGTAACCTGCAAATTGCAATACTGTCAATGTGTTCTAAAAGATTCCTAAGTGAAAAGTTTCTTAGAAGATTTTGCGAGTGGGAGATCATACGAGTCTTTGATTCCCTTCCCTGACTCTTCAGGTGGCACACGGGTGAAAGCAGGATTAGAGGTAAATACTGTATTTCAATTTCCTCAAATGTTTTCTCCTAAAAGATTCCCTAAATATCCGAATGAACACCTTTTTTTTTTCAAATTCCCACCCTTCCTCCTGGAATTTTTTATTTCATTCCTGCTTTATGTTCCAATTCTCTATTTTATGCATGGATATAACAACAATAATAATTCAGGCCCTGATGGGTAGTTATTTTACAACACTAGATTCTTGGACGAAAAACCCATCCTACTGTGACCCTGTCAGAGATTGAATACAGAACATCCCATATGCCACCATCTTTACCCACTCGGCTACAACACCAGTATGATATTTCTGTAGGTTACCGGTCATTTCGCCCCTAAGCAATTTTGCTCCTAACGTTTCACCCCCAAGTCCAAGTCACTTTGCCCCCAAATACCTGATATCAAATGTGTTGTAATAGTTTTCAACAACAATTTTCCCGACAGCAAAACGTTTTTACAATAGCAAAAACTGTTACAGGTGCAATGTAAGCAAGGTTTGGAAAAAATGGGTAAAAATTTGAACAAGAATTCTGCCACCATTTCTACAAAATGACAGCAGTCAGACGACTTTGTGCTCAGTGTGCGTGCTAGTTGAAGACCAGTTCTTTGCGATCGTTAAGATATTCATTTTTGAGTGATACTTACAGTAAATACCCTTGCCAATTTACCAATAAAGTAAAATCATGATTAATTTAAATTTTGAGACTAGTACAGGTCTATATCAGGAGAAACTCTTGCACTAAACTGGCACACTCTGAATGTACTCTCCAGCATATGCACGCATATACTCAACTATGGTAACAAACAATCAGGTGAAATATCCGGAAAAAAAGATGAGAAAACACAGACTAAACATGAAATGTGATGAAAAGCCCCACAACACTATAACCACTGAAGTAACAACGCAAATTTGCACTTGGGGGAAAACTGAGAGGTCTTTAGGTTGAACTGATAAATAGCATGGAACAAAGTTAAACGGGGGCAAAACAACCACTTACATTTTTGTGCACCATATATAATGAGACAGGGACATTTTGGTAAAGAATGGGGATGTTCTGGTGGATAAAGAGTGAGGACATTTTGGTAGATAAAAGCATAGACATTTTTATCTAGGGACTAGACAACACTACACTGGCCTAGGTCTAAAGGCTGCTTTTCCCAAGATTGTGGCTATTCGTCCGAATTAATGTGTGGGCACCAACGTTATCTGACCCAGTCAATGAACTTTCTTATGGATACGTCTGGGGTTATGGGTTAGATCCATAAAACAACAAAGGGTATAAACTCCTAATTTGGGCCATTGTTTGTGTAAAGATTCAACCTTTTTCCAAAACTGGCCCAATGCCTAGCCTATAGGGGTACATTGTGTGTATTCGCCCTAACAAAATCAGATAAAAAACTAGCCTAGGCCCACAGTTACCAAATAGGATTAGGGCCCACCAACTTTGGATGCACAATAACGCACCTGGTTAAATGGGGTCTAGCCTACCTGATGGTCCTGGGGTTCATTGTTCCCAGGGTTTGACAATAATATGTAATCTATGTAATGGTCCATAGCGCCACCACATCTAATTATTACGTCGAAAAAACGTGAATGATCACCAATGGCGTCTTCGGTTTTATATCAAGCTTAAACATGGTGTCAGAATACGCCTAAGTCTCAATTGTGTGCCATGGAGCAGCTACGGGCACCAAATGCTCTCAGCTTAGAGGGTAATCTTTCACAGAACTGAAAAAATGGATACAAAGGTTCCAGAAACCTGCAACATCAAACCTCGAGAACTTTGAACCTCAGGAACACTGAACCTCAGGAATAGTGATATTTTCCCGGCAACTTTCATTAGCCTAGAAGTATAACACCAGGGATGTTAGTGAGATCTGTGGGGGTTAATTGAAGGGTGGATGGTGTACCAAAAGTAGCCTAGCCTAATTGCTAGGCTATCCGTTCTTGTGGATGCATCACTGTCTTCCAAAGAAGACAAACAGTAACTGCAGAAAGCCTGAACCAGTCCTGAGCCTAACAATAATATTGGCTTTTTAAAGTAACAAAATGACCTAAAGTAAAGAGAAAATGCAGTCACCCCAATATGCATAGGTACAAGTGTAGGCCTAACAGTTAAAAGTTAGATCACTAGGCTAGTTCCTAATTGATTGCATGGATGGCTACACCACGTTATTGACAGTATTTTTGTTTAATACTGGATCTCTGCAAGTTATTTGTTCACTTTGAATACAAAATAGTTTGATATACAAATTGAACAATAGTTTGGTGTAAAAGAAGAGATTTGTAAGATTTAGCTGATATTTCAGAATAAAGTTGGGTGACTGCTAATTCTTTTTAAGTTTAATGTTAACTTAGGCCTAACATAGGCCCTAACTTAGCTTACAAATTATGACCTACGTTAACTAAGTTATAGGATACTTCAAACTGAGTTGACGAAAGAAAGGTATGCAAAATTTTCACCTTTTAAGGTCATACTACAGTAGTCTCGGCCTACCACACTTACCAAATCGCTTTTAGTTTACGGCAAGCTAAACTTCGCTTCAGCTACCAACAGACCCATTGGCAAGCTGCAATTGTCCTTTGCATGATTAAGTGATGCCTAACCGAAGTTTACTTTGTTATGTTAGCAACTACTGGATATATCCACCTTTGGATTCGTTATTTTGCATAACGTTAGTGTGCAGAGCACTCACTCTTTGTCTTTCCCCAACATTGGGTCTCGGGACGTGAGACACGCTGCCTGATGCAGAAAAGCAAATAATATTACCCTGGCCAGAGGGAAACACGTGCGTCATCGCGCATATGCGTCTTTGTTTACGTCCGTTAATGAATATTTAATACACTGATACGAGTCAGAACTATCTAAAGGCAGCAAATAGTAATTTTATCTTTAAAATATTATTTATCAATTTAATAATTTATATCACCTTTTTATAATTTTTTAACAATAATTTTTTAATTTGAGCATTTATACTGGACGGAAAGTAATTATTGTTCTATACAAAGTTGAACGAGACAGTATTATGACCTTCTTATTTTTGAGCGTAATCAATACCACGTGACCTTTAGGGCGAAGACACTCCAGGCCAGGCTAGTCGGAAAACATGACTGCTTTCCACAGTAAGGATTTACGTGTGTGCCAAGTGATCGTAAATGAAGGCTCGAGTGAGCCTTAGTGGTGTGAAATTGCTGAAGACAAGATCGATCAGACTGAGTAGTGTGTGAGTAGCCCAGAGCAAGCAGAGGATATGGGTCCAGATACTTTGTTTATGGGTTTATACTCATCGTGCTGTTAAATGGTAGTTCCTATGTTGAACGGAAACAAGATGTAGCTTTTACGCAATAACAAGTACAAACTGTTCCAGAAGACCTAGCATACTGCCGTCAATTTCGGGCCTTTTGAATGTTTATTTGGCCTAAGCTAGGCCTACGATGGTCGACGTAGAAATGCTGGAGAAGGTGCAGAAAATTTTACCAGGACAGTGTGATAGGCCACTGACTTCTATTTCTGGTGATCCAATTCCAAGCTGCCCTCTGTTTTTGGAACCAGATGAATTTCGCCATCAGTATGACTTCTTTTACGAAGATGATGGAGACAGTCTTTTCATTCATCGAGTTAATTCTGAAGATATAGTCTACTCGCCCAGAACTCGAAAAGCAAAATTAGTTGGAAAATATTTAATGGGAGAGTGCTTAGGTGAGGGTTCCTATGGCAAAGTTAAAGAGGTTCTGGACTCAGAGACGCTCTGTCGTAGGGCCGTTAAAATATTAAAAAAAAAGCGGCTGAGACGCATCCCAAACGGAGAACAAAACGTGCAAAGGTAAGAAAATGGTTGTGTATTGTAAGGTGTAGCCAAGGGGCTAACTGTGTTACTGTTACTAACTTAAGTCAGGCCTTTTAGTTGGTCCCTATTCTTGAATACATTTTCAATTCATTTGCAATTTAGGGCAGTGGAAGCAGTGTCAGGGCCTAGGCTAGGCCTGTTTCAAACAGTGGAGGCTTAATGAAATTGAATCTTTGACTTGAGGACCAGGAAGTCTGAAGACTCATTCAGCAGGATGTATGTTAGGGGTCTTACTATAGTAACTAATAGTATTACGAATGCCACCCGAATGCCAATTAGACAGTGTGCAAAACAAGTGAATGCCAATTGGATTTGTGTTACAGACACGTCTAATATGGAAGATGATAAAGGACATCAATAGGTAGCCTTGTGGTTTGAAATATGACACTATTTGTGAGTGCTAATTGGCGATAATCACCTAGTCAGCTAGTGGTAACTATGATCACCTAAGCTGTTGAACTTAAATTAGAGCTGAATAAAACGTAGGACATAAAACATGCAGTTCTGCTTCTCAGAAATTTAGCCTAATTCTAGATCAAAGATCTTTCGTTTTAATTTGCCGCCATGTAACGTTTGCAGAAAAGACGAACGAATTTTAGCTTGTGGCACACTGCAGGTATGTATTTGGCTGCATGTATGTTTTTTATGTTCTTTATGGCTTCCGTATATAAATTAATCATTAAGGTATTGGCATTTATTAGTTCAGTGGAAACCAATTGGCATTCAGTGGCATTCGTCCTTTGTAACCTTACATATACTGTATTGCCATTCACTGGCATTCGTTTTAGGTTTTTCCGGATATAGGCTGAGTCCTGTACTCCTACTAACCTGTGGCCTCAGACATTACTATGTTGTTGGAAGATAAACACCAACCACATTTTTCTAGGCTACTCGTTCTGATAAGTTTCCAAATGCCTAAGACAGGGTTAAACTGACAAAAGCAATGTAAATTCAAACCTGCTCCCAGAGCCGCCATTAAAGTGATTGCGTGTGCACTGAAAAATCAAAAAGATAAGATTATGTTCGATCTTAAATTTGTCTTTATTTCTAAATGTACACACGAGGTTGTACATGAGAGGACTATGTCTTTCAATGAAGGAAAATGACAGTAACCACTTCCAAAAGCAACGGGATTGGCATAAAAACAGTAAAAGCAGAAATCACATTTGAAAATTAACAGTTCTTACTGTAACCGCCTACATAATGAATATGCAACAGTACAGGTCTCACTAGTGCATTAAAAACATACGACTCAAGTCATCGCTCTTTTGTAGGTATTGGGAATTGTAGTATTTGGTGAAAGGAAACACCGTATTTACAAATAACCTACGAACTGAACGCAACCTTGCCGGCGGCGTCAGTGATCCTGAGATGTTAACTGAATATTTAATACTAGTAAACTCCCCACTGGCTTGTCCAAAGAAGCACACCGTTGATTTGAATGAAAACTGTCAACCACTACATTATCGTATTCTACACTTTTGATCATTATGTTAGAAGAATTTGAAATCATATGGCAAAATTAACCATGTGAAACCTATTTATTTTCCCAGATTGTCTGAATGGTGTAATTAAAAGCTTTACCAAACTTTTGGAGGTGAAATTTCAATGTTTTTCTTTTTGCCTACGCAGGCAATCACTTTAACATGGAGTAGGTTTCGTTGGGGTAACCGCATGTCAAGAAATTCCTCTTACAGTCTTCAACAGAAGTTGTTCAGTCATGTGTGTAATGTTTATTTCTTGAGTCCTCTGACCAGTTGTTCTTGTTTCCTGTCTGCAGATCTAAAACCTGATCAAAGGCACACCATTGAATATTTAGAAGTGTGCATTTTTGTAAGGGACATTTTCATGGCTTGGGTTATATTGCCCCATTCCAAGTTCACCCCAAATAACCAGTTCACTAAGCTATATCAGTTTGCCCCAAAGACCAGGTAGTTCACCCTTAAACCCATACCAGTTTGCCCAGGATGGTTGCATTATTGTAGTAAAAGGTTGGGAAGGAATTCCAAATTCAAATGGTCATTTGATCTTATTGTAATTGATGTATTATGTTAATTATGGTTTTGGTATTAAAGTGGCTTTACATTCTATGTTTCACCTCTTGAGGTTATTATTTGTGTATGGTTTTTTCATCTTTTGTAATTTATTTTTCTTAACTTGCAATGTTATGTTTGTAGTAACAGAATGTGGGGAAGACTTTTTTCATTGCTTCATTCACGATAATGTCTTGTTCTGTTATTTTTTCCTCCTTTGTATTTCGTTGTGTCCTTTGCATGCATTTTGTGTCAATTTTCTTTTTTTTCTGTGACATATTGTTTGTCGCAACTTGTTCAATAAATATACAATAGTACCGTACAATCGTGATGGGAAGTTTTCCATAAAACTGTGAAGGGTTAAGAGAGTGGAGCACTCCCTGTATAGACATAATGTTACAGATGATAAGTTAAAGTGATTGCCTGTGTACTGAAAAACCAGAAGGATAAGATTATGTTTGATCTTAACTTTTTCTTAATTTTGAAACATACCCTCGAGGTTGTACATGGATGGACTACGTCGTTCAAGGAAGGAAAATGACAGTAAAGTGTAACTACTTTGGAAAGTAACGGGATTGGCATAAAAACTGTAAAAAACAGAAATCATATTTGAAAATTAACGGTACTAACTATAGGCGCCTACGTAATGAATGTGCAACATTACACGTTTCACTAGTGTATCAAAAACATGCTACTCAGTCATCTCTCCTTGCTTGGTATCGGGAATTGTAGCAGTTAGTGAAAGAAAGCACTGTATGTACAAATAACCTACAAACTGATCACAACATTGTGGTATCAGTGATCCTGAGTTGTTTTACTAACTGAATAGTCAATACAAGTATACTTCCTATTGGCTTGTTCAAAGAAACACACCGTTGATTTGAATGAAAACTGTCAAGCACTACATTATCGTATTCTACACTTTTGTCGTCATGTTAGAAGTATTTGAAATCAATTGACAGATTAGCAAAATTGAAACCTATTTACTTTCCCAGATTATCTGAATGTTGCAATTAAAAGCCTTACCAAACTTTTGGAGATGAAATTTCAATATTTTTACTTTTTGCCTAAGTACGGCTATATCACTTTAATGTTTTCTACATGCCAACTTTTTTTCTGTGGAATCCTCTTCTTATGAATGCCATTTTTGGTTCCTTGTGGCAGCAAAGGAACCTACAGTGATGTCACATCAAGGTTCGATTTGTTATCTGTCCTTCATAGTCAGTTATCGTCAGTGTAGTGATGTTGTCGGATCATCAAGTGGAAATTTTGTCATCGGTACAAAATCTAGTAGCTCAGGTCAGCCAGAATATCGTCCAGTAATCGGCAGTAATGTTGATGTGTAAGTAAATACCATTGATTTACTATACATTAGGACTGTGGTTTTGCTAGTGACAACACTGACATGAGCAGAAGAAGAGAACCTTTGTGAGTTCTTGCTTTACATGTTAACCGCAACTTGGGGGTGCCAGCCTCTGACATGATGTTAGTTTGTAACCTTGGAAGTTAATGTGGTGAATAACGTGCTGTTTGAAGTCCTACACATACTGTCAGTATGAGGTACATGCTGGTCTTTATGATACCTACAGTAAGCTGCAAGAGAATACAAAAGTTGTTGCAAAAATTATCAAGTTATGGCAGAAAACTGTTGTAAAACCCTCAAATTTTGTTAGGAACATGGTAGCAACGTTTTTCGGCTGGTTGGTGAGTTCTTTAATTGATTTAAATACCATGCCTGGTTGCCACGACAATTACGACGTTCAACATATCCTGTGATCCCTGATATTCTCACAGGAAACATCCATTTGAAGAACAGTACAGATGTTACGTCGAGGTTGACATTGCGCTGCTTTATCGGACGACAACTGATCATAAAATTCATGTTTGACAATCTGGAGATAAATTTTCACCCCATGGATTAACAGCTGATCTTAGCTAACGTTATCTTGGCCATTATTCGACAATAGTGACATCTGTTCATGAGAGGATTCATCAGTTTCAGTTGTCAAATTATCACAGAGTAGCTTGGGATAATCAGGACGTTGCAGCAGGATATTGATGCAAAAAAAAATTGGTTGTACCTGAATAGCTTGGCCCAAGTTTGGTGAAATTACACCCCAGTAAATGTTGAAAGCAATCAGAAAATAGTAGCCTAATAGTTCTTACAGGTAAAATTTGATTTGGAATCTTATACGTGATCACCAACGGTTTCCCTGCACATGTGCGTAGGCATAATTTATTGGTTTCGATGATAATCGTAACCTTTGTAATCATGCATATGTGTGTGTGTATGTATGTGTGTGTGTATGTGTGCCTTTGTTTTCGGGTGGGATTGAGGACCAAAACAATAGATTTTTGGTCCTCTGTAGAAAATTCAATAGATTTCTCCGGTCCTCTCAAGATAAACAATAGACAGTCTATTGTTTAGGTTAGGGTTGAGGAAGAAAAAACAAAAGAAAGCACAATGAGGTCCTCGGAATGAATGGAAAACAAAGCAGGGTGTGCGTGTGTGTGTGCATCTGTGACACTTGTTTAGCTACTGTACACTCTAACTCAATAGGAGAAAGTCAAAACTTGGTATGTAGGTTTGCCATATTGAAAAGGTGTGCCCTATTGTTTTTGGTGGAGGTCAAAGGTCATCTGGCAGAACTGGGGACAAAAGTCTGTTTTGCTTGGGTATGCTGTAACTCAGGCAGGGGAAAGGCAGATGAAAGTTAAACTTGGTATGTAGATTTGCCATATTGAGAAAAAGTGCCCTATTGTTTTTGGTAGAGGTCAAAGGTCATCCGGGGGAACTGGGGGCAAAAGTCTTAAAACCTTGTTATGCTATGGATGCTGATATGTTGCATCAGTCCCCCTCCAGGGAATCATGGAAGTACTGCTTGAGTTAGCAGTTTCATGATCAGATGAAGACACAGCAGCGCTGTTGGAGGTACTGTAGGTGGTCACACCAGACAAGTGTTGGCTGGATCAGTTTACGTCCTAGTGCTTGAGTGCTGTTGTGTGTATTTATGTGTCTTTCAATCAGTGAGGTGGGCAGGACACAATGAAAGAAAATAAGTCAGTTGTTGTTCTTACCGGTGGAAACTAGATCCCAGGAGTTCACTTCAGGGCATATGCTGTCAGAGTTGGGTGGACTTTAAAGGTTTCGATGATAATCGTAACCTTTGTAATCATGCATATGTGTGTGCGTATGTATGTGTGTGTGTATGTGTGTGTGTATGTCCGTGGCAACCTACCTTGTAAACACGATATCTCAAGAAGGGAAGCTTGTACAAATCTCATATGTGGTATGTAAGTGTACCATATTGAGAAGAAGAAAGAATTCTATTGTTTTTGGTGGAGGTCAAAGGTCATTTGGGGTCAACGGGTCAAATTGTAAAAACCTTGTAAACACGATATCTCAAGAAGGAAAGCTTGGAGAGATCTCATATTTAGTATGTAGGTGTACCATATTAAGAAACAGAAGTCTATCATTTTTGGTGGAGGTCAAAGGTCATTTGGGGTCAACAGGGGTCAAATTGTGAAAACCTTGTAAACACGATATCTCAAGAAGGGAAGCTTGGACATATCTCATATACAGTATGTAGGTGTACCACATTGAGTAGACGAATCCTATTGCTTTTGGTGGAGGTCAAAGGTCATTTGGGGTCAACAGGGGTCAAATTGTGAAAACCTTGTAAACACAATATTTCAAGAAGGGAAGCTTGGACAAATCTCATATTTAGTGCGTTGGGGTACCACATTGAGTACAACATCGGTATTGATTCTGGTGGAGGTCAAAGGTCATTTGAGGTCAACAGGGGTCAGGTTGTGAAAACCTTGTAAACACAATATCTCAAGAAGGGAAGCTTGGACAGATGTCACATGAAGTATGTAGGTGTATCTTATAGAGTACAAGAATGCTATGTTTTTGGTTCCTATGCAGTCAGGTTGGCGTGTGTGTGTATGTGTGTGTGTGCATCTGTGACACTTGCTGAGGTACGCTGTAACTCAATAGGGGAAAGTCCGATGAAAGTCAAATTTGGTATGTAGGTTTGCCATATTGAGAAGGTGTGCCCTATTGTTTTTGGTGGAGGTCAAAGGTCATCTGGGGGAACTGGGGGGGCAAAAGTCTGTTTTGCTTGGGTATGCTCTAACTCAACAGGGGAATGTTCGATGAAAATCAAACTTAGTATGTAGGTTCGCCATATTGAGAAGGTGTGCCCTATTGTTTTTGGTGGAGGTCAAAGGTCATCTGGGGGAACTGGGGGCAAAAGTCTTAAAACCTTATGCTATGGATGCGCATATGTACGATCAGTCCCCCTCCAGTGCATCATGAAAGTACTGCTTGAGTTAGCAATTTCTTGATCAAATGAAAAAGAAGCAGTGTTGTTTGCACTATTGTAGGTGGTCACACCAGTCAAGTTTTGGCTGGATCAGTTTACCTCCTCGTGCCTGAGTGCTAATGTGTGCATTCATGTGTCTTTTCAATTAGTGAGGTGGGCAGGTAACAATGAAAGAAAATAAGTCAGTTGGTGTTCTTACCAGTTTAAACTAGACCCCAGTAGTTCCTCCCAGGGCATACTATCAGTTTATTGGACTTTCAAGGGGCATAGATGGGATAAGCCATATTGCATTTTCAGAGCCCCTTCTTGAAATGAGAAATGCACAGCTGTTTGTGTTTTGTAAAATGAATGGGATATTGCTGTATATTGCAGAAATCAACATCTTCAATTCATTGCATTAATTGAAATGGCTTCTTTGATATTTATGAATTCAGGCATATCATTTTACAGTATGTATATTCCAAGTACAAGGAACCATAGTGCCCCTAAGCTGTTGTGAAAACAAGCAAAATACTTCTTCTCTTGCAGATTGTATGTAACACTGTTGATGGTTGGTCACATTAGTGCTATGGAAGTGGTTCCATGTGGGTGCATATTTGTCATGTTTGGGGTCCAATGTCTGAAATGGGCCATTTTATAGAAGCATGAAATATGTTTCTCTCTCTACAGGTTTTATGTTACAAAAGTGAGAGTTCATGGTCAGAAATGAACCATATAGGCTATTGTACAAAATAATGCAATATGCTCCCTTTTACTTCATAATTAACATTATATGCTCTCCATCTGTGCAAGGAACCAGAGTGCCCTTGGGCTCTTGTTAATGGCGGTCAAGGGTCATTTGAGGTCAACAAGGGTCAAAGTGTGAAAACCTTGTAAATAAACTGGGACAATTTACTGGTGTACGTGGGCATGGCATTGACACCTACACTTACAGTAACAAAATTAACAGCTAACAATTGTACCAAACATAGCAGGTGTACCCGGAAAAATGGATAATACGTCGTAAAAGCCGTGTGAAGAAACCAATTGATACCCCCTCTCTTCTCAAGTTAGTCGATCAGAGAGTATGTAACTGTACTGTAAGTAATTACAATAGTCAGTGATTGGGGGTTACGGAAAATTCCAAGACAACCTCTTTAAGTTGTGTACGCATAAGCTGTGCACCTTGCAGGGCACATGAACACAAATTAGCATTGAAAAAAACTTGGTGACAATGGAACATCAAAATAAGTAGCAATGTTTGTCAGACATAAAAACAAAAGCAAAGTGCGAGACCGAGGAGTATCCGAAGTACCGTACACCTACCTAGAAAAACAGTTGAAAGGCCGATATGGCTACTTCACCATATTAGATACGTCAGAATAACAAAAAGAGGAGTGAATTGCACGCATGTTTCCATTTCGTTACTACAAATTGGAAAACATTCGTGTTGATGAAACACGGAGTAACATTTTCCCCGTAATTCGCGCCAACAAGAACGCTCAGTTTTACAAGTGGGGGAAAAAAAATAGCTAAATAATGTTTTCACCCACAGTTTTGAGCCCATCTCTGTATACCATCTCCCTATACTGCAGTCAGTTGCACACCTGTCTGTTTCGTTAACGTTGCATAGAATGATAGATTCGTCCCAAGTACATACTCCCATGTAAGTAGCGGACACACGTACACATACAGTACATCGCGTACGCAAGGCAGTACGGCCGGAACAGGGAGTTGCTACTGTCAAATAGCAACTCCCTGGTCGGAACGAATGCTTACCTAACGTATATTTCAAAGACAACTTTCTGTTGATGCAAACTGCGAGTGTTGTTAAGGTTTTAGACTCCCTAAAGTAAGAGATTTCAGTCACAAAAACTACCGTTGGATCACACACGCTGTTCAGTTGTCTGTGTGCACTTTGTACTGTAGTTACTCTCACAATGCTTTAGGAAACATGGTATGTCGAACGTATAAAAAAATTATCTCAATCGGTCAAAACTGCCAAAAACATTTGCATGGCATGTGCATAACACCCCAAACTAGCAATCCGCATCATTTTCGCAAATTTTAATTCGAAGGTTTCCTTCTACGAGATATTTTCGTTCAGGGTGACTTGGGACTTTTGCTGTAGCCTAACATATATACGTAATGCTGAGATAGATCCTACCCAACACATGTATTACTCGTACGCTACACTTACTGTACAGGAACAGACTAGACTAAGATTTTCAAGTAAATTTTGACCCAAAACTGTTTGAAAATGTGCTTTGTGTTGCCTGATATATTGCAAAGCTTGTTTTGGGTCATCAGGAACAGGATGGCATATTTTACACTAAAACTTTGCACATTAAACTTAAAAAAGTGGAGAGAATTTCACCATATACTGTATAACAGTGTTACGACAAACCAACACATTTTCGTAACTCCAACTCAATGCATTTGAGACCAAGCTCTGCTCAATCATATTGGCTTATAGCCACAGGGGATGGGTAAATAATTTACCAGCACTTCTAAATGTAAACTTTCTAATATCTTCCATCCTCATCCCTCACTCACCCCCCCCCCCACCCACCCAGTGTGTTTGACACTTAATTTCTTCAGGTTAATGGTTGCATATTGACACTCAATGTATCTCGATTCCTCACAATTTTGAAAACAAATGCATACTTTTTCAGGGTTGTTACAGAATGTATCAGGTCTTAATTGATTGCAGAGTTAACATGATGAAGCGGATATTTTCCTGCCATTTAGGTATGGAGCAGCCATGTATACTGATATATGTGTAGTGCTTCTACCGACACAGCTTACTTGTAAACAGTTTATTGCAAGAAGCTTCAACAAACTTCACATTTGGTATGTGAGTGTGTCACATTGATTACCAGATTCCTGTTGATTTTGGTGGAGGTCACAGGTCATTTGAGGTCAACAGGGGTCAAATTGTGAGAATGTTAGAAGCACAATATTTCAAGAAGGAAAACTTATGGGCAGATCTCCTAATTAGACTGTAGATTTATCTCATTGAATTTACAAAAATTTTCTTTTTCTCTAGTGAAGGTCAAAGGTCATTTGCGGTCAACAGGGTCACAGTGTGGAATTCTTGTAAACATATTATCTCATGAAAGGAAGCTTGGACAGATGTAGTATTCAATGTGTAGTTGTATCTCATTTAGCACAAGAACGTTAGTCTTTAATAGTGGTAGAAGGTTATTCCATGTCAGCAAGCACCAAATTGTGAACATGGAGGTATGATCTCAAGAAAGGAAGCTTGTGCAGATCTCATATACTTCATATAAAGCATACGTAGCTCAATGTGACACATACTAATGCTATTATATCAGATTCCGCAAAAATATTCTTAATCGAATCATCGAAACTGCAATGCATTTCTGCATTCTGGTTGATTCCTTGCCGAAGGCTCAAGGAATCTATGCAATGGTGATGTCGTGTGTGTGTGTATGTAACACTTCTTGTAAACACGATATCTCAAGAAGGGTAACCATGACTGATCTCATACTGGGTGTGTGGGTTGGTCATATTGGGTAGATGATCCCTATTGTTTTTGGTGGAGGTCAAAGGTCATTTGAGGTCACGAGAGGGCAAAATGAGAAAACCTTGTAAACACGATATCTCAAGAACGGTAACTGTGACTGATGTCATACTTGGTGTGTGGGTTGGTCTTATTGAGTAGATGATCCCTATTGTTTTTGGTGGAGGTCAAAGGTCATTTGATGTCACCGGAGGTCAATATGTGAAAACCTCATAAACACAATATCTCAAGAATGGTAACTGTGACTGATATCATACTCGGTGTGTGGGTTGGTCATAGATGATCCCTATTGTTTTTGGTGGAGGATGAAGGTCATTTGAAGTCATCCTAGGTCAAACTGTAAACACATTGTAAACAAAATATCTCCAGAAGGTTAAGTGTGACTGATGTCATACGTGGTGTGTGGGTTATTCATATTGAGTAGATGACTCCTATTGTTTTTTGTGGAGGTCAAAGGTCGTTTGAGGTCACGAGAGGGCAAAATGAGAAAACCTTGTAAACACGATGTCTCAAGAACGGTAACTGTGACTGATGTCATACTTGGTGTGTGGGTTGGTCTTATTGAGTAGATGATCCCTATTGTTTTTGGTGGAGGTCAAAGGTCATTTGAGGTCACCGGAGGTCAAAATGTGAAAACCTCGTAAACACAATATCTCAAGAATGGTAACTGTGACTGATATCATACTCGGTGTGTGGGTTGGTCATAGATGATCCCTATTGTTTTTGGTGGAGGATGAAGGTCATTTGAAGTCATCCTAGGTCAAACTGTAAACACATTGTAAACAAAATATCTCCAGAAGGTTAAGTGTGACTGATGTCATACGTGGTGTGTGGGTTATTCATATTGAGTAGATGACTCCTATTGTTTTTTGTGGAGGTCAAAGGTCGTTTGAGGTCACCTGAGGTGAAACCTTGCTAACACATTATCTTCAGAAGGGTAATGTTCACTGATGTCATACTTGACTGGGTAGGTGATCCCTATTGCTTTTAGTGGATGTCAAATGTCATTTGAGGTCACCAAAATGAAGGTTAGGTGGGTTAAAGGCTTATTAATGTGGTGTTTCAAGACCAGTAACTGCAGTTGATCTCACACTTGTCATGTGGATAATTCATGCTTGTTATAATATAACCATGTAGCAAGGAATCACAAAGCCTTTTGGCTTTCTTGTTGGGGATATCATGTTACCCAAGCTCAGTTAGGTCTCCTCGATGATGGAGGACAAGCTCTGGTGCTCGGTCTTGGCTATCATATGGTACATTGAGCGGACAAAACGCGTACATATGTCGGACTGTCTTTTCATTTTCCTGCGCTGCCCGCGCACTCCGGCCTCAAAAGAAGCTCTATCGCGCTGGTTCATTGCGCTAATCTGACCACATGTTGTGCCAGAAGAGCGCGTTCAAGCCCATGACTTGTGGGGGCTTGGTTTTGCAATGGACCTTTGGAGGACATTCTTGCCCCGGCCGTGTGCAAAAAAATGTTCTTCTTCGTCTTGTGTGGCTTAACGAATCCTGGGGCCTCCAAGGACACCTTCGCCCTCGCCGAACTTCAGCCTCAGTCAGCGAATATCCTAGCCTACCACTGACACCCCTGTGTCAGCTATGCAGAGGTTATTTGAGGTGAGGGAGTACATACTGTGAATTCCCCAAAACTCCCTGGTTTGGGGATTTGCTAGCGACGTACTCACCTCCTATAATTGCCCGCTTGCCTCCCCACTCACAGTCCGTGTTAGGAGCATTTTGTCCTCCACAATCTCTTCACACACTCCTCTTTGGCTAGTCTTCCTGGTGGCAGGTCGTGTCACCGTTGGTCAGTCTTTGAGGAACCCAGGATTGTGACAACACCGATGGTCGACCATCCATACGTCGTGCAGGGTAACCACCCGCTTATGTCATTCTCTTGTAACTCTCCTCCTTGCTCATCACTTCGCTTCTAGCCTTGGCTCCTGCAGTCTGGGAATTATGGAAGGGCGGTGACCAGATACACACACACATGCACACAATGTTGCCAGATGCTGGACCATGGTCAATACGGTAATGCATATAGGTTATGTTAGGTGAGTTCATCGCTAGGGAATTCCCTAACTAGGGAGTTTTGGGGAACATGGTAAACCACAAAGAGTAAGGTGTTTGAACTTCAAAATTAACATGTATTTTCCTGTGTGTTTCCTTCCCAATGTCTAGTAACATTGGCAAGGAATCTCAAAGTCATTTGACCTCTGGTTTTGTGGAATATTGGAGGGAAATGCTTTGAATTGGATTTGAGATTCATTTTGGTTGATTTTGATGTTGATGTAAGAATGTTATCACTACATTTCAAGGAGAAGAATACTTTTGTTTAGATGATATCAGCCATGGTACTGATAAACTTTGGTGGTACCAGGTATGTTCTAAAAGTACTGTAAGCTGTACTGCAGTACTTATGAACAGCTTAGACCTGGGTGTTTCAAGTACCGGTACCATCAATACTGGTAGGAACTTGGGCACCCATTCACTGCCCAACCCCAGTAGTTATCATATGTACAATGTATTCTGATTTATTTGACAATCAAAGGGAAATTATAAGAATTATCTTAACAACATGAAATGTAAAATTAAATGTAGAACAAGGTGATGACACCTTCATTTACTTGAGATACTGTGTTCACTTGCTAGGTCATTAAATGCTGGAACATTCATGTATATGGGACACATCATTTAGTCTGCCTATGACAAGTTGAAGTTGCTACCAAAAGCAGGATAGAACTGTTTTAATTTATCTTCTTGCTGCTCACTCACTAAATGAAAGTGAAACTATATTTTGATGGTGCTATCGTCAGCATTTACTGTACAAAGGGTGACCTTCTATATAGGGTCTACTTCATAGAAAATTACATGCACAAAGTGTTAAAATAACATAAAATTTAGCCTCTTGCATGTATCAATGCATGGATGTCATCACTTGCTTAAGCTGTATGGTCATGAGATTATGACTCAATCTTGGGCTCTCTCCCCGTATCAGGTGAAATTTCGACTTAAAGCAGCTTTGTGTACACGCACAAGAGTGCCAAGAAATTCACAGCAGTCCATGTATTTCTCCACTACTGTATATTATGCCTGAATAGAACTTTGGCATCAAGCCAGTTTCAGTCAAGGTCAGCTAGAGTTCATAATTCT
Source organism: Stichopus chloronotus (assembly GCA_021234535.1). Classification (NCBI taxonomy): domain Eukaryota; kingdom Metazoa; phylum Echinodermata; class Holothuroidea; order Aspidochirotida; family Stichopodidae; genus Stichopus; species Stichopus chloronotus. The sequence continues at coordinate 3,657,815 of CM037838.1, read as the reverse complement.
CTCTGGTAGGCTACAATGTGGGATTAACACAGTGAAGGAACAAGAAGGTTGGTATGTCAATGGAAACCACCTCTAAGTCTATCACAGGTAATGTACAGTGCAATAACCATAGATTGCCAAACTGTGACAGATTTTAAGGAACATTGTGGCCTATTGAGTGACAAATTGTGTTCCGTAGTTGAAAGCATAAATTAGCCTCAGCCCAAGGTTCAGGTTGAATTCATGGGTAGATCACTCAGACATTTACCTCCAGATCAACTCTATAAGCCAACACAGTTGCACTGTATGAGGTAGAAGAAAATGACTTCATACTGTACATACATATCAGAACTAAACAATAGCCTTGTATATGATAGTACAGTGTTAGCACTATGGAATTAGAACTGAGTGGGAATTCCCTCTCTAGAAAAAATTTGGGATAGATTTTCAAAATCAGAGAGAGACCTCATCCCTCCCATGATTTTTTTTGAGAGGTATTTTCAAAATTGAGGAACCTCATCCCTCCAATTTTTTTTGGCTAGGGATTTCCAAAATCTGCAGTGGGCCCCCGCCCTGGGCGCCCTTTTGACCTCTTCAGAATAGGTGGAATCACTGTTGCAAAATTGCTCCCTAAAGGGCTGGTACTGCTTACCATTTGCAGTTCTGGCAGTTCCTGCGTGTCCCTGATATTATCACTTGCAGTTGCTGTCCCTCTCCCCCTCATCACTTGGCATTTTTCTTTTCCTAAAAAAAGTCATACAAGCTCTTGGCCGACATTGTCCTTCAAGAGGAAAATACGAATGAGGATACCAAGACATGCAGGTATTCTATGTGTATTGCAGCAAAACTAGAGATTCCGGAGTCCGATTTTTGTGAAAATCTGGAAATCACCACCTAATAGGTAGTTGTATTTAATTATATGAAAAAAGATTGTTCATTAAAAACAAAGAAAATAATAAGAAATACTCAGCATAGTTAGTTAATAAAATAGTTTGCTCCATTTTCTCCAATAAAAGGCATGAATTGCTAGGAGAAACATAACTTATAAGGCATATCAAAGTGGTAGGCTACAGTACCCCCACAAGACCTTCCCAATGCAACAAAAATATTGTGCACACAATTTGCTACTGTGTGGTAGGCCTAAATACTGTTGGTTTTGTAACATAGTGGCACATACATTTTGCTGCCCAGTTTTGCTGAAATTTTCAAAATCAATGCACATTTATATGAAGTACAGGGAATTAAAAATGAGTAAATATAGGTCTATTAGGCCTACTTTGTGCATTGATGGCTTCAGAAAACAATGAAAATTGACCTTATTTAGTTGAATCATAAATTTTCTTTTTTCTCTTCTTCAATGCAGCCGTTATTACGAAAAGTCCTAGTCTACTCGATCTTTGAACGTTTAGCAATTATGTCCAGACCTAGCCTTAGTGTTACTGTTTTGCACAGTTAGTGTTAGGCCTAGCCTCCAAATAAAGTCATGGGATACAACTGAAATCTGTTGAATCCTACATATTTATTATTACTGGTACAGTAGTAGAGTTTTTATTCTCCTCACAATTCTAGTCCTCTCAGAGCGTAAAAAGGTATTTTACGACAAAAACGCCCCTCTCTACTGCTGTGGTATTTAATTAGGCTAGGCTTAGTTACCGTTAGGATAGGCCTCGTAGTTGTCGTGAGGCATTTTCAAGGGCACAGTGTAGCAGTTGTATTTTTAACATTGTGTGGATTTATGTACTGTGCCAAAAGTCAAGTGGCCCGGAGGGCTAGCTTGTCAGTATTTTAACTATCCCGACGATGAAATCACTGGCCTCGGGCCAGCACTTAGGTAGGTCGAGCCCTAGTAACAGTGTACATATTCAATACAACATGTGTGAGAGCCCAATTTAGTGTGTGTCTCAGCTGCGGAGATGTGCGCAGGATTTCCCATTTGATTTATGTATGTGTGGGATTCCAAGTTTCAGCTGCCGACATAAAATTGATTTTTGTGCGGGAGCACACACGTGTGTGGGATTTTCCCGCACAAGATTTATTTGTGTGCGGGATTAGGAAAACAAAAGCCGGATTAGGAAAACAAAAGCCGGATTAGGAAAACAAAAGCGGGATTCCTGCAATCACGCACGTAAGTGCGAACTCTGTGATAATATAACAAGTACAAACTCCATGCCATTGGAAACTCTCTACAATAAGTTTCTGAAGTTCCAACATCAATCTTATTCAATCTTATCTAATCTTATCTGTCCCATTATCTGTCTAATCTACCTGTCTATCTGTTCACAATTGTTCAAAATGCCTCTCCTCCATCATGGTTTCATGGATTTGTATGAAACTTGGATACAATGTATGCCATTTAGGGTGTTCAACAATTTTTTGGTTTTAAGTCCCATGTGGGCCCTATGGCCCATTTATAAAATTCTGCAAAATGCTCCTCCTCCCAGACTTGTTCAATGTGGATGGTTGTCTGTTAATGGTACCCTCAGGGTGTTTAGAGATTTTCAGTCCAAGGCCCCCATGTGGGCCTTATAGCCCCTTTTGTTAAGTATTGCATGTGAAGTTTTCCCATTACTCAATTATCATGAATGATAATTGAGTAATGGGACAGTGTCAGTTGATGTACCAATGAAACTGTGCAGTATATATTGCCCTTAGGTATGTTGACCAGTATCTGGATATTAATGGGGCACTTTGAATTGTTCCATGTACTTCAGTTAGTTTTCTCATAACCTGTCAATGTTGCGTCATTTCCTTAAAGTGATTGCATGGGAAGGCAAAAAGTAAAAGCATTCCAATTTCATCTCCAAAAGTTTGGTAAGGCTTTTAATTACACCATTCAGACAATCTGGGAAAATAAATAGGTTTCAGTTGGTTAATTCTGCCATATGATTTCAAATTCTTGTAACATAACGACAACAAAGTGTAGAATACGATAATGTAATGGTTGACAGTTTTCATTCAAATCAACTAGGGTTGGGCGGTACCAGGAAAATCAGTACCGGTATTCGCAGCGCATCAGTACCGGGAATACGCAAAGTTCCGGGATTGACCACGTGTTCAACGTGCTAAAAACAAAACGTTCTGTGTCTTGTTGAACATGATAAAAACAGGTTTTGTGCGCTATATACTGTGGTGGTAATGCAGTAACTTGCATTCGTGTCTTCTGTAAATTCATTGGAAAAAAACATCAAATGGAGAGGTAAAAACTTTCGTTTGTGCAGCTTTAGCAGGGTTTGAGAGCAGTACTGAATACAGCAACTAAATCGGCGACCACCTTTTTGCCGATGCAATCATTTGTCAACATACCCAGTCGCCATTTGCGGCCTAAAATTTTTAAAAAAAGTCAGGTGATCTGATTACTGTACGTTACTTACAAATTATTTTGTCACACAAAATCATTGAAACCGTGTCTTGTTTTGTTGTACTTTTTCCAGAAATACAAACAAATTTGCTTTCATTGCCACTTATGTACACAAACAACATAACTTTCATGATACAAGTAGACAACTGTATGTGCATCGTATAGTACTGTTGTTCGAAGCGAGCGAGTCACTGTACTATTTCAACGGGAAATTTTCACCTGCTGATCACCTCCTCAGTTCCAAGCTGAGCACGCTGTCTTTGCCCCGCCCTAAAGACCTCAGTTTCAAATGACTGACAGCCTTGAAGTGAAAAATATTGTGTACAAGTTTGCAGATCGATTTGTAGACTTTACTTCCCGCGATTTTCGACAGCCAATCAGGAGTTTAAAATGCTAGTGGCAGGCAGGTCTTACGTTCATAATGAGATGCAAGGCAGGAACGTTGCTTATAATAATGAATCGTGGAAATTCCCTATCCAGCTTATGCACTGATGTGAATGAAATTTTCATTATTAATGGCATCAATTCAGTGACGTAAAAATGGCCCCGTTTGTGGCAATTCATAGCATAATTAGTGCTGGAAATCTTCTTTTCCACCGGGTGTGCCTGCCTATCTCTGTAATCAGGGTTGCCATATGGCATTTATAGGCAAATTTGGTTTATTTTTGGTTCCTTGCGTTAGCAAGAGGAACCAATGCATTCAACTTGGCGTGTGTGCGTGTGTGTGTGTGTATGTATGTATGTGTATGTGACACTTCTTGTAAACACGATATCTCAAGGACGGTAACCATGACTGATGTCATACTTGGTGTGTAAGTTGTTTATATTGAGTAGATGATCCTTATTGTTTTTGGTGGAGGTCAAAGGTCATTTGAGGTCACCGGAGGTCAAAATGGGAAAACCTTGTAAACACAGTATCTCCAGAAGGGTAACTGTGACTGATGTCATACTCACTGCGTGGGTTGTTTACATTGAGTAGATGATCCCTATTGCTTTTGATGGAGGATAAAGGTCGTTTGAGGTTATCCTAGGTCAAACTCTAAACACATTGTAAACACAATATCTCCAGAAGGTTAAGTGTGACTGATGTCATACTTGGTGTGTGGATTAGCCATGTTGAGTAGATGACTCCTATTGTTTTTTGTGGAGGTCAAAGGTTGTTTGAGGTCACCCGAGGTGAAACCTTGCTAACACATTATCTCCAGAAGGGTAATGTTGACTGATGTCATACTTGATGTGTGGGTTCCCCATACTGGGTAGGTAATCCCTTTTGCTTTTAGTGGACATCAAATGTCATTGGAGGTCACCAAAATAAAGGTTATTTGGGTTAATGGCTTATTAATGTGGTGTTTCAAGACCAGTAATTGCAATTGATCTCATACTTGTCGTGTGGATAATTCATGCTTGTTATAATATAAACATGTAGCAAGGAATCACAAAGTCTTTTGGCTTTCTAGTTAACACTTACAATCATTGTTTAATTTGCCAAACTATAGTATTATCTTGAAGAAATACTTTATCTATCAAAAAAATCTCCCCTCCGCAACAAAAAAAATTCTGCCCTCCCAAACAAAAAAAAGTCCTGTACTGTGCCACTGTGGTAAATTTCAGTGGGCTGGATCAGCCCAGTTTTTCATTAGACTTAGTTTCTCCCCTGGACCTCCACCATGACTTTGTCGCTGGACTCTAGTGTGACACTTGAGCTGGTCTCTGGACCCCATGCCTGATTTCTTGTTCTGTGTGCTTGAATTCCCACCCACACCAAGAATCATTGCCCAACTTTTTTCACCCTTACCATGTGCTGCTCCATTTTATGTCTGTGCCATCTTGAAAGTTAGGTTGAATGGTCATGCAGGATGTGCTCAACATAAAAAAAAATATGATTTGAAAAAATTACACAATTCCGTACAATATAAGACCTGAAAAGATATTTAATTCAGCAGCATCAAATGTTGTACCTTTCTTGATTTTGTGGGACCTTCACGCTCATAGCACATAAGGATGGCAGAATGGGAAGGAGGTGCTAATCCAGTATTCCGCCGGACCTTGCCAGTAGCGGTGTTAAAGGTTACCAGTATTCTTGGCATGGTAGATGGGAGTGCATTTGTTATGAGGGGACAGGGTAAGTGAGTCATTCATAAATAACCAAACCAGGTGAGTTTTGGAATGATTCCTTGCGAAGTCAAGCAAGGAATCTATGACATGGTGATGGTATGTATGTTTATGATGCCTTGGCTTGTAAACACGATATATCTTAAGAGAGGAAAGGTGCTTGAACTTCAAAGTTGGTTTGTAAGTAATACATTTAGAGTAGATGATCCCAAGCCTTTTTCAGGTAGGTCAAAGGTCATTTGATGTTAAAAGAGGAGAAAGTCTGAAAACCTTTCAAGGAAGATACTGTATCTCAGCAACTGAATGTTGCTGGAACTGTAAACTGTAGACACTGGTTACTCTTGATGAGTAGATGATCCCTCTTATGTTTTGAGGAAATCAAACTTCCCATGAAGTCAGTAGAAATCACAGTTTAAAAACCTGAAGGGAAAGTTGCTAGAACTTCAAACTTATCTAGGTTCTCCATTGTAAGTATATGATCCCTATTGTTTACATGTAGATCAAAGGTTATTTGGAGTGAAAGTTTGCAAACTTTGTGAGGAAGAAATCTCAGTAACTGAAAGTAGCTGGAACTTCAGACTGTAAATATTGGCAGCTCTTGATGAGTAGATGATCTATGTCATGTTTTTTGATGGCCAAAGGTCACATAAGGTCAGCAGAAGTCATAGTTAGAATACCTTGTCGGCACGGTATCTCATGGAGGGTGATATGATTGAAATTGAAAACTGGCATTTTGGTTGTGATTTGTGTTTCATCAATATCGGCAAGGAATCACAAAGTCCTTTGATATTTTGGTGCATTTACCCCATGTTACATTCTCAATGGGAGGGGACTCTCCATGTCAGGTGGTTTTCTGCTCAAATTAAAGAACAAAAAGGCTTCAGGAAGATTTAAATAAAATAAGAAACAGACAAATTAAAAATCATTACTCAGAATACAGGAATTCCTGAAGATATGTTCAATTCAATAGCATCAAATTTATCACCATTTGCCTTAGTCCACCATATGTAATCAAAAGCTTTATCAAGGAGAATGGGACCCCTCACCCAGGCATATATACCTCCTCCTGGATGGTAATCAGTCATCAGTTCCACTATATCAGACATCACACCTCCTTCCCTACTTAGACCAGTCTACACCCAGGACTTTTGAAAATAATGAATGTTTCCTACTGTACATTGGCCACTGTAGAATAAATCTGAAGTTGTGTGCTGACAAAACAACACTGGTTTCTGATTTTAGTAACACTACTGTACTTTATGAATGGAGCATGGGTTTATGTCATATTTTGATTTGTGTTATGCCAATGTAATGTTTGTCATATGTTTAAATGACTACGATCAGCTATGCTAAATTACATTGTCGTAGCCATGCTGCATTCTTGCATTAAGTTTGAAGTCAAGTCTTTTACTGGGTGACTTCTTAATATGGTGCTGCAATACTATGACATTGCACTTCGACTTCTCTATGATTAGCTTTTGCATATCTTGTCTCTGATCTGCAAAATGTTCAGTTTTGATGTGAAAATTTTCAAAATTGAGGAATATTGGTCTTATGAGAAGATAGTTGAGCCACATGTAGAATTTTTGTTAATGCAGTTGTTGCTTTGAAAGTGGATTTTCTAAATTCTCTTCTGTAATGGACTGCTAAAATACACACTTATAAATTACAGAAGATTCACAATGCAGCTGCAAGATTCGTTTAGACACACCGGAATTGACTAGACACACCACTTTCCTCCTACGGGACTACACTAATCTCCATCACCTTATCAGTTTCGAGATCTTACTCATGACCATCCAAGCCTGTCAACTTCAGCAGCCAATCTATTTGCTGTAAGCAACTTGTTGTCCATGTACTGTATGTTTCTGTGTGAAACCATTTATTAGCGGATCGTACGGTCTGACTGTTCCTATCCCTCATCTCAAGACTTGCAGTTCCCTGTCTTTTTCCTACTCTTCATCTTTTTTGTAGAATCACTTGCCTGCTGATCTCAGGATCTGAAGCAGTGTTAAGGTCTTTAAGAAATATTTCGAGACTCTTAAGTTCTTTTTAAACTGCTTTTAATACTTAATTTCACTTCATGCTTTCCTTTGTGTGAGGCAGTGTGTCTGTGCTATATCCATCTTTGGTGTGGCGCTATGTGAGTTCAATTTATCACTGTTGTTATTGAAATGAACTGAACCACATACAACCGTTGTCAGGTACTTTTCAGAGCTAACCAAGTGGAAACAAATTTCTGCTATTAAGCTTTTCATTTTAAGTGATTGCTAGTATGTTCCAGTATACGTTTTAAGTGGTTGTTTGTATTTATGTCTACCCGTAGGTTTCATTGCTGGCATGTTCCAGTGCATACAGTAGTTGCAATTAATGATACTATTTTTCAAATGTACAAATGGTTTGCAAAGAACAGTATCAAATTTTGATTACTTTTATGTTGCTGATTATGACTCATATATTTTTCCTTGTAACAGAGAAATTGAAATACTAAGGAGGTTGCGGCATCCCAACATCATAGAGCTTATTGATGTCATTCATAATGAAGAGAAACAGAAGATATATCCTTTGCCATCATATTAATGCCATGAGGCTGACAGGTATCAATATTAATCCTCTATGGCTAAATAACTATTGTAATCTTGCATAGCTGGCAGGTTAGTACACTAATCTAATCCTCTATGGGTGGTATTTTACCACACTCATTTATGGCCGACAGGTATGTAACCATTCTTATTCCCTTTGGCTGAAAGGTAGCCATACCAGTCCTCTATAGCTGACAGGTAACCATCCTCTGTGCCTAACATGTAACCATACTAATCCAGGTATAAGTTTAAGCTAGGGGTAAGCATGGTCACATCTGAATACCCACACCATTGAGTTGTTGGAAATATGGCTGACAGGAGGTATGTAGTAATCCTTTGCAGCTGATAGGTTACCATACTAATCCTCTGTGACTGACAGGTACCCACACTTGTTCTCCCTGGCCAGTAGATAACCACACCAATCCTCTGAAACTGACCTCTAGGTAACCAAACCCCTTCTCAGCTGACAGCTATCCTCAGCTGGCTGGGATTTGTTGATCCACTGGTGATTTGCTCTAAAATTGACCATGTATTATCCACTGGATAATAGACATTCACCTGACCTAAATCGGCCTATCAGAGTTGAGGATGCTTACCAAGTATGTGTGAATAGGAGTTGTTTGTTATAGTATTATAGATGTGTTCTATTTACCAAAATTCAAGAGATTTGCCTTAATCACTTATCCCACGTATTTGTTTATGGAATACTGTGTGGGAGGACTACAAGAGATGCTGGACACAGCCCCTGACAAGAAATTTCCAGAATGGCAGGCCCATGGGTAAGTGGTCAACTCGGAGGTTAATCTGTTGGTCTGCATAGATAACGTCCATGGTGACTTTATTTTGGATCCATTCTTTACAATAATGTTGTGAGAAATTGTACTTTTGCATTCCATTCGATTACTTTTGATGAATTCATAGGAAGAACAACCACGACCATCACCCTTATGTGTGGATCATTAGATTCACAGTGTGTACTTCCTCACCTGGCAATTACGGAAGGGCGGTGGCCAGATACACACACACACACAAAATTGCCAGATGCTAGACCATGGTCAAAACAGTAATGCATAGGTTATATGAGGTGAGTACGTCGCTAGCAAATTCCCAAACCAGTAAGTTTTGGGGAACCTATGCATTACTGTATTGACTATGGTCTAGCACCTGGCAATTGTATGTGTGTCTGCTTGGACACCCCGTCCTTCCATAATTGCCAGCCTTTTGGTCTGGCAGCATTCATGATACTGGTCAACCTGGTATCCTCAAGAAGCAAGGCATTGTCTGATACCATACTTGGTATCAAGGTGTTGCACATCAGTAAGATGGGCCCTGTTATTATGTAGGAGCTAAAGGCCATTGAGATCAGTGGTGGTCACCTTGTTAGAAACTATATCTCCTGAAAGTAAGTTTGGATAGATCTGATATGTGTTAGTTGGTAGACCACAATGAGTGCAGTAACATTCCTGGTGCTTTGGAAGGTCAAAGGTCATTTACAATTATCTGGGATTTACTTTGCAAAAGCCATATAAATACACTTAGGAGGACAACCTTTGACATATTTTCATATTCAAGCCATCAGTGTATCATATGAAGCACAATATTCTTATTTCTTGTAGAGGTCAGATGCCATTTGAGGATTCAGTAAAAAACAGGAATTGTAGAGTGGTATCTAGAGAGGGAAGCATGGTCAAGTCCAATATATTATGTGGCGGTGCATCACAAGTGTAAAAGAATCATGATGCTTTTATTAGAGGTCAAACACTGTTTCAGGAGGATTCCTGGACAACTTGCACATATCGTATTGAATAGAACTCTGTTGTTATTAGTGGAGGTGTTGTGTTCAACTGGCATAGGCAATATAGTAGGCTGAGTTTTAGCAGAAGTCATCCAGTTATCATTCTAGGTTAGCAGCCATTACTGGAGTGTATTGTGTGACAACGTCTTACTCTGCACTTTATGACAGTAATACACCCTCACTGTACATAATGCATATATAGTTTAAACTGCTATTCAACAAGATGCATTTTGAAAATAATTTCCATTCTGATTAAAAAAAGTATATGGGGTCTGTACTATTAATACATGTCTTTTCTTGATTGGCTGCATCAGTCAGTCTGAATGCATTTGTGAGAGTAGACTTTCAAGGAGTTCATATGAATAGAGCGTACATATGAGTTGTGCATGCCGTGCATCCAAAGAGCAAACACCTGTCATTAGATTGTATTTTTGGGGTACATTTTCATGTTGAATAAGAAGTCTCTCATTTACCAGTGATCATCATGAAAACAGTGTCATGCTAGTTAATCTTGACTCTACTGGTTTTCTCTTTTACAGTTACATGAGGCAACTCACAGATGGGTTGGAGTACTTACATAGCCAAGGTACAATTCATAAAGATATTAAGCCCAGTAATCTACTGTTAACCACTGGTGGCATCCTGAAAGTATCTGATTTTGGTGTTGCTGAGGTATGTCATGGTCTCTCTCTATGTGTGGTAACTTACTTTCAGGTATAATCTCAACTTGTTAAGCTGGTAATTGTTACAACAATGCGTCGCTCTCTGTTTATGAACTTACAAAAACTTATGTCTGTTTCGGGTAAACAGTTGACTGATTTAGGCTACAGATCGATTGGTTAGTGTACCATATAGCATCGTGACAGTTAGTTGAAAAATCATGCAATAATCACACAACTTCAAGTGTTTAGATGGTCTATGATATTAATTTGAAGTTCTCACGTGCTTTAGGTAACAAATTAACATGAAGTCCTTTGACTTGCTGGTCATCACCAAAATAGTTCTGTTTATCCCCCAAATCCTCTTTTATAATCAGGACAGACTGTCTTTTTTCCTACCCTTCTTTTCACACCAGATTAAATCAATCTTATTTCCTTCACTCCTCCTCATTTACCTGCCTCACTACAACAATTTCATACCGATCTAGTGTTCAAAAAGTACTGGTGACCTTTAACACCGCCATTGGCACGGACCAGTCTAATACTGGTTTACTGCCTTCATCCTGTTATGCCATACAGATGTGTGCTGAGAGTACGGAGTTTCAGCAAAATTTTCTGTCTGAATTTATCCCTGTTTATTACCTCCCTCGGTCTGGTATACCTTGCTTTCTGGGGTTTCTTTTGGATCTTTTTTTCCCCCAACAATCTCACTACCTTTCCACTAAGTGTCCTTTTCTTTCTTTTCTACTAATTCTCAAATTCTAGACTGTTTACGATATTTTTGCAGTACAGTGCCTAGATTTGCCAATTGCTTGTTCTGATATTTTGCTATTGCTGTACTTAATGCACAGCTCGTATTATCTCCTCAACCTTCGAGCTTTAAATATTTTCGTGTCTTGATTGCCACCTTTCCTGCTCATTTTACTAAGAAGCGTTTCTACCTTGTGTGGCATTCCATTGTGTTGTTTTTACACATTGTTCACTTTTGATTCTTTTAGGTTGATACCCAGATTTTAATCTCCTTATGTAAGTTACTAAGTTACCATCATGGGGATGTCCGCCAGTGATGTAGTGACTGCTTTAGAAAGGTTTGAATGTTCTGCTGGAGGCACTGGTCTAACTTCAAGATGATTCTCCTAACTGCTGGAGCGGTCCATGGACAAATACATACACGCTGGAGATGCTGGAATTTTGCTCCTTTACTTTTAGTAAATCATCAACCACCTGCTCTCTCTGTAACATTCTTGTGTGAGAGATTCTAGTGAGTAACTTTGTATATGTACCCTTGTTGACTGAGAGCAATCCGAAGAAGAATTTCCATTTCATCTGAAGTTACTTCCACCAGTCTGAAGATGGCATCACCATCATCTGTTCCTTTCTGTAGTTACTACAAGTCAACTGTGTGGTGAAGTTATTGGCCTACACAGTACCCAGTGCCTGTTAATATACATTCATTGCCATAGCCAGTGTACTGTAGCCTACACTCAGTCCGTGTTCATTCGTGCTGCTGTCAATCCTATATCCTGGGACACTGTTTTTTGAACAATGCCAAGGCTCAAGTTCCGACTTGCGATCAGCTGACATTAATCACATTCTCGCCAACGTATCCAACCACTCCAGCATTGTGGTATCGTACGACTCCAAGCTGAAGTCTTGGTTCAGCTGAGGGCACCAGTTGTCAGACACAAAAAACTTTGTTAGCACAGTATCTTAAGATAGGAATGATTGAAACTTGGTACTGATCAACTTGGTACTTATCAAAATAATGCATCATAGCAACTTATCATGATAATGCATCATAGAATGCATAAAATCTTATCATGTTGATGCAGGTCAAAGTTAATCTGAGGTCACCAGAGCTCAACCTATGAAAACTTTGTTCACATGATATCTCAAGGTAGGAATCATGGAAAATTTTAAACTTACTTATTACTTCAAATAGAAATACCTTATCCTATTCAGTGAAGGTCATCTGAGGTCACCAGAGGTCAACACTGAAGACGTTGTAAATGTAATATCTCAAAATAGGAATCATGGAACCTTTGATACATTAACTTGTGGCTTAATTCTTGAAAAATAGCTTCTAGAGACATTCCCTCTGCAGTGCCAATTCTGATCAATATTTAGACTGAATCCTTATGGGATAAACACCAGCAACACCCAAAATGGAGAGCATCTTTGGGGAAAGATCCATGTGAGATATGCTAAGATTTCACCCCTTCACAGTGGGTGAATTTAGGGAATTAGCTTGCAGGCCAGAGGAGCAAACTGTCAGCACAGCTGGATTAACTCCCACAACTGGATTTGAATGTTCTTCTGGATGTGACAGCCAGACCTGAAGTGAACGTGGTAGAAAATGGAGGAGAAACAGCCACCAGAGCCTGAGGACTCTGAGTGCAATTTCTTGGGAATCGGCACTATCTGGAGCCCTACCAAGTAAAACTAAGAAGAGAAACTCGCTACTGATGAAAAATAAGTCAGTCATGAAGAAGAGCAAGAGGGCTAACAGTCATGGAATTCAGTTCGAATCCTACCCCGGCTCCAAGCACTGGACCGGAGGATGTGCAAGTGGCAATGGACAGTTTGAGGGAAGAAAGGTCAGCTTCCAACAAGTCAGGACACAGCCAGACCTAGAGTGCTTCCAAATTGCGGTCCCCTTCCAGGGCCCGGTGATGGCGAGGGTGACCAACCCACCAGCTCCTGAGCTTATGCCAAGCTCCATTCTAGACTGCGCGACATAGGCTACCTCGCATGACAAGGACGTCTTAGATTGCCAAGCCTCACTTGCATTGTTGGGACGCAAAGACACAGGGAGCCCATTGAAGGAAGGCTTTGAGCATAGTACCTCAATGATTGGCTCAACTTAAGGTCATAGTCCCATCCTTGAAAGCTCACCTGATTTGGGTACCAAAATTGCTGATATTTTCAGGCATCATATGGGTTCTGAGGCCTGGAGGAGGTCGTTCAGAGAAGCATGTGGGGGAATTCCGAAATTAACACGGAACAAGTTACCAGGCTGTCGTTCCCATCCCAATGGACGCAGAACGTTTCAACAGGTTTGATGCAAGAAACGATCAACCTTGCCATTCAGACAAGACAGAGCATTGAAGGTGTCTGACCAAGACTAGGACTTAGCTTGCTTGCCAACGGCACTCAAGAGGCCAGGGAGCGGCTTAGGGTCAAACAGGGAATTATCTCTGGCATGTTTAAGGACAGCGACCACAGGAAGCTAGGAAAGATCCGTGGGATGTGGTCCAAGCAGCCCAGATAAGTTTGAAGTACACTTCTGTGTTTATACTCTTGGCGGAGTTGCTAATGGGCACCATCAAGAACTGCCTGAGGAGGAACCACAGGCCCCTACAAAGGATTACAGCCAGCTGCTCCTCTTTTTTAGCCCATGAGGGAAACTGAATTTCGACCAGTTTGCTAGGTTATCTGTCAAGTCAGTAGCCTAGACAGCGGAGGACCTCATTTCAGCAATTTTCTGGCCCTCAACTGGAGCCAAATTCAGGCTGCTATCCTTGTCATTTAAGTCCAGATTTGTTCACTGGGCAATTCCAGACAAAGCTGCAGTGGGAGATCTCAAGACCGAAAACCATAGTGAGGTTAGACTTCCATTTCCAGTCACCAGAGATGGCAAATCCTCCAGAGCTGGCAGAGAAGTCCAAAGAGGGCACCAGAGCAGAGGATCCAAAGGCTTTGGAGAATCGAATCATACAACCCTCAACCATGGCAAGGATCATTGTCTCGTGGTTGTTTCAACCAGATGACTAACCAACCCCCCATCCCTGGATCAGTACTTACCACCCATCCCTATGAAGAGTCATCTCGGTAACGTCCAAGTTGGGAGATTTATGGCTCTGTTTCAAAGGGATAATAATCTTTGCACCTTATGTGGAGTGAAATCCATTTAGATACCTTTTTTTTTTTAAGAAAAAAGTTTAAAACCTTTCTTAATATCTGTATCAGGATCCCTGGGGATGTAGTAAATGCACTCTTCGTAAATATAAAGTAAACAATAATGCAAAGTGTATGTGAACTTCTTGTTAAGTTGTAGGGTTGTGACCAGGTATGTTCAGAAGGCCTTGGCATAACAGATTTGGTTAACATAGCCGCCAGCCTACCACTATTAGATAACATACATGGAAACAAGAAATCAGATGTTAAAAATTAATTCATCATCACTGCCATGCCACTGATAGTCATGAAATAGCCAGTATCACCATATGGATGCATGACTGCTGGTTAGGCTATTGCCATAGTTACGTGATGACAGTGAGTTTCCAGTGCAGGAACATGAGTTATTGTGTAGGCTATAGTAAAAACATCCTTTGAAAATCCTCCCGAAAGTGGAAGTAAACAAGGACTGAGTGAAGACACAGGTATACATTTTTCTGCATTTGATTTTGCACTGCTTGAAACTCCCTATCATTGGCTAGGAATGTATCAAGGGGTCCCATAGTCTCAACAAATGATTTTTTCTGAAGTACTTCAATGTAGGAATAACTGTCCTTTTCTAGATAAAAGTAAAGCAGTGCTGCTGTCAGCATTTAATAAAAACATCAGGGGCAGACAACTAGTACCAGGAAATAAAGATTGCAGATTGAAGCTGAAAACCCCTTTCATATAAAACAAACACAGCAAATACAACAAAAGTGTGTAACCATGCCTGGATTTGATACTTCCTGGGTGTAAAGTTCAGTGTATACATGTATGTTAATATCTGTATATATAGCAGCAGGGACTGACCGACTGTAGTGGTCAAGCTTATAAGTAGGTTGTTTTGATTCTGTCAACTGCCTCCTAATTCTAAACTAATTTCTTCTGTTGAGCAGTTGGATATAAGTTAATGAACAAGGAGAACATAAATCAGTAACATTCTGCAAACTTATCCTTCTCCATAGATCTAACTCACTGACCTCAAACCGGAAATGTATGAACAATGATAGCTTAATAAATGCATCAGTTCAATAACGTATGAGCACTTGTTCATCGTTGCTTGAGCTTGTATTTCTTCTAGACCTCATCAGTATCATTGCTGTGTGAGGAATATCTAAAGCATCTAAATTGCCATTGCTTTTTTGTTTCCATTCACATCCTTGATATTGCATCCTGACATTATGCTAGCAAAACACTACAGGCTTTTTGATTCCTTGCCGAAGGCAGAAGGAATCTATGTGGTGATGCTGTGTGTGCGTGTGGATGTGGTTATGTGACACTTGTAAGCATGATATCTCAAGAAGGGTAACCATGAATGATCTCATACTTTGTGTGTGGGTTGATCATAGTTAGTAGATGATCCCTATCATTTTTATTGGAGGTCAAAGGTCATTTGAGGTCACAGAGGTCAAAATGTGAAAACCTTGGAAACACGGTATCTCAAGAACAGTAATTTTGACTTATGTTATACTTAGTGTATGGGTTGGTCTCATTGAGTAGATGACCCCTATTGTTTTAGATCTAGGTCAAAGATCATTTGAGATAACCCAAGGTCAAAATGTAAAAATCGTGTAAAACCATAACCGTAAACACAGTATTTTTGAGAGGGTAACTGTAGACTGATGTCATACTTGGTGGGTTGATTGGTAATAATAAGCAGAAGACCCCCATTGTTTTTGGTGGAGGTCAAGTGTCATTTGAGGTCACCAAGAATCAAACTGTAAAACCTTCTAAACACAGTGTCTCCAGAAGGTAACTGTGACTGATGTCATTCTTGATGTGTGAGTTGCTCATTCTGAGTAAATGACCCCTATTGTTTTTGGTCGAGGTCAAAGGCCATTTGAGGTCACCAGAGGTCAAACTGTGAAAACCATGTAAACACCATATCTCCAGAAGTGTAACTGTGACTGATGTCACTTGGTGTGTTGCTTGGTCATACTGAGTAGATGATCTCTGTCATTCAGGAGCAAAGTCATTTGAGGTCATCAGAGATCAAACTGCAAAAACCATGTAAACAGAATATCTCTGGAAGGGTAACCATCATTGATGTAATACTTGATTTGTGGGTTGTTGATAATGACCAGAGGATCCCCATTGTTTTTGGTCTAGGTCAAATTTCATGTGCGTTCACCAGAGGTCAAACTGTAAAAGTGTATAAAGACAGTATATCCAGGAGTCTAACCTTGACTGATTTCATACTTGATGTGTGAATTGTATATATTGAGTTGAAGAATCCTTTTGTTTTCGGTGGAGGTCAAAGGTCATGTGAGGTCACCAGAGGTCAAACTGTGAAAACCTTGTAAACACATAACCTCCAGAAGGGTGATGTTGACTGGTGTCATACTTGGTGTGTAGGTTGGCCATACTGGACAGGTGATCCTATTGTTTTTGGTGGAGGTCAAATGTCATTTGAGGTCACCACAAAAATGTCATTTTGGGTTAAAGGCTTATTAATTTGGTGTTTCAAGAACAATAACTGTTGTTGATCTCATACTTGTCATGTGGATAAATTGTGATTGTTATAATATAACCATATGGCAAGGAATCTTAAAGCCTTTGGGCTTTCTGGTCTTCTTCTTTCTTCAGCGTCTTGATTACTTTGCTAAAGATGATACCTGTCGCACCAGTCAAGGGTCCCCAGCATTCCAACCTCCAGAGATTGCAAATGGGTTGGATTCATTTTCAGGATACAAAGTTGATGTGTGGTCATCAGGAATCACACTGTAAGTAACATCTGCTATTTATGTTTCAAGATTAGAACATCTCAAAATTCCATCAAAGGTATAGCCCATGCCAAGCTTTCTTTCATTTAATATTCTTCCAAGAAATAGGTATGAAGCAATGATTGGCACATTGAAAATCAACAGACTGTATCTTGTACTTTATTTTTAGCTCAAACCAGCTAGCTGCTGTGAGCTATTGTAATGATGCCACGTCAGTCTATCTATAAATCTATCTATCTGTTCACAATTGTTCAAAATGCTTCTCCTCTGTCATGCTTTCATACATTTGCATGAAACTTGGACACAATGTTCCATAGGTGGTGGACCATTTGTGGTGTTAAAAAATTTATGGTCAGAGGTCCCATGTGGGCCCTATAGCCTATTTTATGAACTTTTGCCAATGCTTCTCCTCCAACAGATTCTCTTGTGTTATGTTGATGCTTTGTCACAGTAATACTCTATTAGTGGTACCTTCAGGGATTTCTAGTCCAAGGCCTCATGTGAGCCCTATGGCCTATTTTGTAAAATTCTGTTCTAAATGCTGCCTTTTTGCACATGCTTTGATGGATTTGTATGTAACTTAGACAAAATGTTACCTCAGAGGTAGGCAAATTTGGGGTATTCAAAACTGCCTGGTGCAAGGTCCCATGTGGATCCTATGGCCCATTTTATGAAATTCTGCAAAATGCTTCTCTTCCTACAGATTCTCTTGTACAGTGTTGATGGTTTATTATAATGATACTCTCTGTTTGTGGTCTATCTTAGGGTGTACATGAATTTGTATCTTAGGGTTCTATGTGGGTCCTACGACCCATTTTGTGAAATCCTGCAAAAGTTTTCTCCTCCTACTTTAAAGGTACCCCTGTAAAGGAATTCTCCACCAGCAAGAAAACTTAACTTAATATATGAGATTCTTTACCATTCTATCACTTAAACATAACTATTTTACCAGAGGAAGCTTCTTAAGATGTGAAATAACGCTTTGAAAGTTGGGCTTCAGCACAAGCCTGAAAATGTGTGACGTAGAACCGACAAATACCGTTTTCCATCTTTTGCCCTCTTCCTGTATCTGGAAAGGTCTTGGACACAAGAACTCTTTCGTTCAGAGATTATAAATACCCTATGGATATCTACATTCAGTGAGATTCATTCAGTGAGATACTAACATACTAAGCGCATGAAACCGGAGGAGCT
Source organism: Stichopus chloronotus (assembly GCA_021234535.1). Lineage (NCBI taxonomy): Eukaryota > Metazoa > Echinodermata > Holothuroidea > Aspidochirotida > Stichopodidae > Stichopus > Stichopus chloronotus. Next base: position 3,639,474 of record CM037838.1, on the reverse strand, counting down.
TAAATTGTGATGGACAATTTAATTGCTGTAGTATGAACGTATGCCTCAAGTCAGCCCGTTGTAATTATTGAAGTCACCTTGCCCTACCCCCACCCCACTCAGGGGGCAAATCACTCAACATGCCAAGGTCTTTGTTTAAGCCATGGAAATGAGTAGACAATTTTATTACCCATTTACTTTCAGCTTTTAGCCTTTGGGTGACAGAAGAGTAATTACAACCAAGTAAAATACATCTTAAGATGAAATTTTCTTGATACTGGATTGTGTACCGATTTCAGTGGCTTTAAGATGTAGATTCAAGATTAGAATTTGCAGAAAAATGGCTTTGTGACATTTGATTTAACTATTCTAATGATTGTGATGATGATAGAAAATTGTTTCTTCCTTTGTCAGATTTAATATTACAACTGGCAAGTTTCCCTTTGAAGGCGACAACATCTATAGACTCTTTGAAAACATTGGAAAAGGTGTCTTTAGCATGCCAGATGATATTCCACCATTATTGGCTAACCTTTTGGCAGGTTTGTTTAAATGCTTCCTCGTCCACAAGACTTCTTCTCTTTTTCATTCAGCTCTTCATTATATGTATTGCTATGCTGTTTTCAAATTAATGATTTAATAGTATGGTAGGTGTTTTACGATAATCTGCATTACAATTTCATGACTGGCACTTAAGTCACTTCCACCATCTCTTTGAGTAATTCATATGCTGGTATCTGTGCAGTCCACAACCATCAGTGCCTGAACGACACTCTGGTGTGCACAGGGTATGGAGGGAGCCTTAGCACTGGCAACACGTCAACTAGGGACCAGGTGAAGGTACTGTAGCATTTACAAGCCTGGTAGGCTTCATCCACACTGGAGGTTCCCATGCCACTAGGTAATGAAACAGTTGCAAGGCACCCGGATTCATAACCTAGAGTAGAAGGTATTACAAAAGAAAATTCAGGGCACAAGTAATCTCTGTTTCACCTTAATGCCCTGTTCAGGACTTTCAAGGTGCATTTATAGTATCTCCAAAATATTATATGAATTCAATCATGGCACTAAGCGTAAGTCTGAACGCAATCTCTTTAAGTATTTGCTAATAATAACAATAGCATTTACATGAAAACCATGCACACATTTCCGGTATGTGTTTTTACAACAGTTTACTGATTTTGTTCTACCCACAGTCTCTTAATTAACTTTTAATTAAGCAATAATTAAATTTAACTCAGGATTTTGAGCAGTTCTATCAGTAGCTTTCTGTACGGAGGCTTGCAAAGGCCATTTATGTTACAGTACAGTAGCCTATCTTGATGATATTCTGCCATCATATTAACCAGGGGTGACAGCTGGAGCTCTCTTACTGAATGGTCTCCACTCAATGTCCACTAGATTACACATAATTACAATCTTCACAGGGGATTGGAGGTTAGCTTAATTTCTTAACAATAAGTAAGACATGACATCATAACAAGAAATGCAAAGTGAAACAGTTAAATAATATGTGCAATGGCAGAAGTCAAATAATTTAAGCTTCCTATGACTGTGTACACATCAACAAGGCTAGAAATCACATCTCCCTAGCTTGGTTGTTGGTTACTTGGTTACCCTTCATGCAATCTCAAGATGGGGAGAGCCTATGTGGTAACTAACCATCCTTATTTATCATAGCTACACATTTCTGGATATAAACCACGATATTAAACGGTCGTAACAACTCAATTATAGAGTAGTAATTATACTGTGGCTTCACAAGCCACAAAATATTTTTAAAATTTGTCTCTGTGTACCCATGGTGTCACTGTGCCACACCCTAAGCACACCCTGTATGGGTGCCACCACCACCTCTTAAGTCAAACAATCAGTTAGCATACAAGGGAATGAATAAGACCAGGTTAATATGATTTCTCCGACTCTGTTTTGGTAAAGCCATCACAGGTATTAATTACATTATTACAACACTTGTGTGCATACAGCCTACGCATGGGACAAGGTGGGGGTTGTCCATTCTGCAACTTGCCATCATAGAGACACTGTATAACATGATACATTAAAATTATACAATGGTATGAAAAATGACCAAGTCTCACTGGGGACTGGACAACAAAGATGAACTCTTACAAGTCTGACGTTAAAACTTGATGAATCTGCCTTTATCGTGACCAGGGATGACAGTTGGAGTTGTATCAGTGAATGGTAGATTTCCTTGCAAACATGGATGTTTTATATAGCTTGGAGACAAAGAAAGTCCCTTTGGAGGAGGGTCACTCACCAACCCTGCCAGACAAGGTGTTACTTGCCATATGTCTCCAGGAAGAAAGCCATCTGCCCATCCTGTTAATTTATTTCACCAAAGGTTAATCAAAAGTCTTAAATTTCTACTTGTGTGTATGCAGTACGGAGGAATTTTGACAGCCAATTTGACCTACACTCTAAATACAGAGTAATGTTGGATAAATATGGAATGCTGTTTACATATCTTATTCTGCCCTTGTCACCCAAATTGGTTCAATGAATATTAGAAGTATAACTATTCTTAACCTATGGACATAAATTGTATAGGCAAACGAAGACAGAGTGTACACAGCCCTAGACCACAAGTGTGTCTTTGCTGCAAGTGAAACCAGAACTATCTCTTAGGGAGGAGGATGAATGCCGTTATTCTACAGGGTCATTCAACTGTATAAATCTGGCAATTATAGTCAACAGAGTCAACAATACAAAATGAGAGATGGATGGATGGATGGATGGATGGATCGATCGATCGATCGATCGATCGATCGATAGACTTTATTAAATCCTCAAATAAGGAAATTACATGTCAGCAGTAAAATGACACAAATGAAAAAAGAATAAATTCCAAGAAACAGTAAATTTCACAGTATAAAAGTTACAAACATGAACAGATAAGAGAAAGGAAGGTAATATGCAGAATATGCAAATGTGTAAAAGAGTAAAACTACCTATTAAAATGCAGGTTATGTAAAGTAATTTCCCAGCCAAGGAAAGATGAACGATACCGGTTTGTAATAGAATGAATGGGTCTGAGTCTACCACTATGATGGATAAGCCGGCAATTCAGTCACTCAAACAGAGGATGATCTTTGTCACTCCACAATGACCTTAAGTTGTGCCTGACATGGGACTTATAGACCTCATGAACTGTGGGTAGTTGTTTATTATTAATAATCTTTCCTGCAGGCCTAATGATGTCATCGATGACTTTCAATTGTGTTTTGTCTGTCTTGCCTACCCAACAAACCATTCAATACGACCAGACAGAGCAAATAATAGTATTATAAAAAGTGGCAAGCATATCTGGACTTACATTGAAAGAATTTAATTTACGTAAACAATAGAGACTAGGCCTTAAATGTTTCTCAACTAATTGAACATGCTCCTCCCACTGTAACTTATCATCAATTACTACCCCCCCCCCCCCCCGGTACTTGTAATCTGAAACTCTCAACAGGAATATCCTTAATAACAACAGGGTGAGAAGATGCACGGTATTTTTTTCTATAATCAACTATCATTTCTTTAGTTCTCTTAACATTGAGTTTCAAGTAATTCTGATCACAATAGGCTACAAATGTGTTCACTTGGTCTAGATACAAGGAATCATCATCATTAACCACAAGACCGACAAGGGCAGTATCGTCAGCAAATTTTACGATAAAACATTCTGAAGAAGTGGACCGAATATCAGATGTATACACAGTGAATAAAAAGGGGGACAACACCCTTCCCAGGGGGGCACCCATGCTCGACATTGAATCTCTTGACTTAATAACAGTATTTAACCTAACAAATTTTGAGCGGTCGGTGAGATAATCTAAAATCCAACGGATCACATTATGTGGGATGACATTTAAATTGATCAATTTCTTAGCCAAAAGGTGGAGTTGTATTGTTTTGAAGGCAGAAGAGGAGTCAAAGTACATAACGCGAGCTGAAACCTTAGATCTAGTACTTTCTAGGTGGGAATATAATGTATCAAGTAAGAAGAGGATTGCATCCATGGTACTTCTGCCTTTAGAGTAAGCAAACTGTGAGGGATACATATGACTAGATAGTAATGACCTAAGGGAGGTTAAAACAAAATGTTCGCAGATCTTCATGACAACTGAAGTTAAAGGTACTGGGTGTAAATCATGCATGAGACTGTGGAAGATTTCGGTACTGGTGTAATGCAAGGATGCATCCAGATTTTCGGAATAACTAGGGTTTTAAAAGATAAATTAAAAATATAAGTAAAAATACCTGCCAGTTGCCAAGAACAAGTTCTGATAACACGATGGGAAAGTATGTCAGGACCAGCAGCTTTAGACTGATTAACTTTGGGGAACTGATACCGTACCTTGTCCTCAGAAATAACCAGGAAGGATTCGGGGTTTTGCATATTTAGCTCGGTCAGGAGACTATTAATTTCATTAGAGAAATCTAAACAGTCAAAACCGATTATAAAACATATTTAACTCATCGGCATAGCTAGGGGAGACCTCAGGTAATTGACAAGATTTGTCGTCTCCCGTGTTATATCATTAGACGCAACCCCTGCCATACCAGTGACATATGTGCAGTGAATGGCAGGGGAAGTGAAGTCTCTCTTACAGTACGCTGATATATGGCAGGCACCAAATGGTTATATTAGGGATGCTGCTACGTATCCATCCATGTAATCCATACGTCTGCCCTTGCTTTCCCTGTGTCAGGAAAAGGTGTGTTGCATTGGTATGCCTAAAAAAACCAAGGACTTAGGTTTAAAATGCCATTTCTTCATATATATGTATTGTGACTGTAAAAGGGCCATAGTGCTTCTTGACTTTCCAAGAATATGAATGTCTGGTCACCTAAGTTTTCAGACAATGCTGTGAATTGGATGCGTGTCATGTGGGATTTTTAGGAATTTGAACTCCAAATGATGCTCATATGACCTTTAACTTAAACAACCCAAGGAATAGGCTAATAATGAACAACTTTGAGGATCAAACAATTTACACATGCTCAGATAAGAATCTTCAGCTTTTTCAAACAATGAGTCAACTTTAACGTTAAGCAATGTTTAGAACTGAATCATCGAAGTACATTCTGTGATTGATGTGTATTACAACAACCTACTCAGTTTTATAAACTTCATATTTTTTCATAGTCTCAACTCTCGTATGTAGTTCCATATTTTCGTGATGATGTAAGAAAACAAGTCTTGCTGGCAAACAATGTAACCTCACATTATATACACTGTTTCTGCTCGGTATCACTTTCTTCTCGTCAAAGATAAGAAAAGAAATATCCCTTTTTTAAGGTATTGTTTGAAAATTCGTAAAATAGCTTTTAATTTTCTTATGATTACTGTAAATACTGCTGCTAAAAATGAGTTTATCATAAAGTGTTATCCGCATACAGAGAAATAGCAGACATCCACTGGATAATGAACTTAACTTGCTGATCAAAGAAACAGTGCAGTATAACCTGAGAAACAAAACAACACCTAAATTCAGAATAACTTAGTGTAAGAAGTTTTGTTTATTGTACTGCACTTTATTTACAGAATAGTATTTTGTATCATTTATGATTGATAGCTTTACTTTTGTACTTTTCATATACCTTTTTTGCGTGTTTCTGTTTATTCATTTTTGTACACTTACCTATTAAAACTCAGTTTTAACATCCTGTTGTAACTGTTTATACTGGAAATAGAGAAATAAAAAAATGAAAAATTTCTACAACAGAAACAAGGAAAATGAAAATCCATCGTTGATATTTGTTTTCATTTCAGGAATGTTGAAGATGGATCCAGATGAAAGGTTAGGTGTTCAACAGATTAAAAGACATCCGTAAGTTGATTTTATTATCTGTAATAAATATTTGAACATCCTGGGACATAATTATCTATGCATGGTAAAATAAAGTGATATGCCAAGCTTTTCATAGTGTGGTACAAGCCAGCACTGATGAAGAAAACATTATGCTTCAGAATATGAAACACTTTGCAGATGTCATATTTAAGTTTCATAAATGCCTGCAGTGAATTCCTGCGATATGATTGGCTGAAAGCTATTACAACCTGGTTTGTAATGGGATTAGAAACTGGTCAGAGTTTCAAGTAAGAAGACCGGCACCATGATCAACTGCCACAGTTGCTGTAATACATTCATTGTGTGTAACTTGCGTCGTGGATGATGTCACAGAAATGGTTACTACGATAACATACAGCTTGGGCCATTACTGCTGCATACATAGTATACACTGCACTAGTGAAGGTACAAGTATATACGTATGCTCATTCAGTGCAGTAGATTACCATAGTTACAGGCTACTCTCGTTCTTTGGAAGGAAAAATATGAGAGAATGTGAAACAAACTAATGTTGAGGCCTATCCCTTAGACCTAGTTCACAACAAGTTTCCACCAGCGACAAGCTGACCGTTCCTGTGCTCCCTGGCCTGTTTGCCTCCTAAATCCATGAGTGCAACAACATGTCTTTCAGCAGACCATGAAGTCATAAAACTAGCCAGATGAACCGATATACTCTGTCAATGTTGTCCGACTGCTAGTGCAGAGAATGCAGAACTTGGTTCAAAATTTCTGCAATGCTTGTTCTTCTATGTCTCCACTTCACAACATCCTAATGGGTAATTGCAAGCACAACCCAACCCAGGTTGGAGAATTTAATTTGATAATCAATATTTTGTCCACAAACAGAGTTTTAAGTCAATTGTTGGTATGGATTTATAAATTTGAAACAGCCCCCTATGATGACATCATCATCGGTCTCAAATCAAAGTAATGACCATGAACCTTCATATTTATCTCTTACTTTGAAGCAGTGTTTGCGCTAAGGTGCAGGATTGCGTGATTCATCCTGCTTTTATCTTCCCAAGCCCAGAAGAAAAATCTAATGTGGGAAAATCCCTCACACTTCTCTTCTCTGTGCACATATTAATAGATCTAAAGCAATCTAAGTTACGATGATTGTCCCAAGTTCAAAACTAATCATCAAAATCAGCTCAGAATCTGCCCAGTCATAAAACAATGTACAGTACACTTGCACAGAAAAATGCAACCAAGCACACATAGCAGTGGTACAATAAAATCTGTATTTTGTCTTTTTGAAAAGGGGTCAGAACGAATTCTGATGAATGCTGCCAGCTGAATATTGTTGCCTCTCTTTTTGTCAATATCAAAACGGCACAAATTTTCGACAATGATATTTCACTAATCCTAGTGTAAACACTGCGTTAGTGCTGTGAGTTCTTGTTTATGTTGGCAGCAGTGTGTTTGTACACAAACCCATAACACTAGGCTGTGTTGTTTACTTTTGTTATGCTACAATGTTTTTCTCATAAGGACTCTCTAATATCGATATGAAACAGTTGTTGTGACCAGCTGTGGCTAACTCTAATTTCAAGTTCTAATTTTGGCAAGTTCAATGGCTTTTTGGTTTTGATGAAATTGTAACTTTAAAATCATGCAGGGGTATGTCTGTATGTGTGTGTGTTTGTACCTACACTGTTTTGGGCTAACACACGCCAGGGGATGTACTTTTGTGCACCTACGGACGCGTCCTTAGCGGGTCACAGTCACTGGTTAGAGCAAAAGCCTCTCACATCCGTTAAAGCCTCACACATCCGTTCTCGCTCACGTGCAGCTCAAAACTGGCGTAGCTGCCAGATAATTCTGTCGCTGCGGGGAAGTCTCTGAAATGGAAACACAGAGAGTGCCCTCTCTGCCGACAATCCTGTGATAACTTGCTCTACTCAAAAAAGGGGAATTCCAGTCACGTCGTTATCGGAAATTTCCTTGTGTCTGATAAGTCCATGAGTGTAGGTACGTGCTGTGTGTGTGTATGTTTGTGATGCCTACCTTGTAAACACGGTATCTCAAAAAGGGAAGCTTGTACAGATCTCATAAGTGGTATGTGGGTAAGCCATATTGAGGACAAGAGGCCTATTGTTTTTCGGGGGCAACAGCGGTCAAATTGTGAAAACCTTGTAAACACAATATCTCAAGATAAGAAACTTATAGAGATCTCACATGTGGTATGTGGGTGTGCCTTATTGAGTACAAGAAGCCTATTGTTTTTTTGGTGGAGTTCAAAGGTCATTTTGGGGCAATATTGGTCAAAAAGTATAAACTTGTAAACATATCTCAAGAAGAGAAACTTGTACAGATCTCATATTTGGTATGTGGTGAACCTTATTAAGAACAAGAAGCCTATTGTTTTGTTGGAGGTCAAAGGTCATTTGGGGTCAATGGGGCATCAAGTAGTGAAAATGTAAACATGATATCTTAAGAAGGGGAACTTGTGCAGATCTCATATTTTGTATGCTAGTAAGCCATATAGGGGATAAGAAGCCTTTTGTTTTTGGTGGCGGTCAAAGATCATTTGGGGTCAACAAGGGTCAAACAGTGAAAACCTTGTAAACACCATATCATAAGATGAGAAATTTGTACAGATCTACTCTGTGGTATGTGGGTGAGCCTAAATGAGTACAAGAAGGCTATTGTTTTTGGTGGAGGTCGTGGGTCATTTGGGGGTCAATAGGGGTCAAATTGTAAAACCTTGTAAAAATGATATCTCAAGAAGATAAACTTGTGCAGATCTCATATTTGGTATGTGGGTGTACCTTATTAAGGACATGAAGCCTATTGTTCTTGGTGGAGGTCAAAGGTCATTTGGGGTCAGTGGGGCATCAAGTAGTGAAAACGTAAACATGATATCTTACAAAGGGGAACTTGTTACAGATCTTATATTTAATGTGTAGGTGTACCACATTGAGTACAAAATGCCTATTGATTTTGGTGGAAGTCAAAGGTCATTTGAGGTCAACACAGGTCAGATTTTGAAAACCTTGTAAGCATGATATCTCAAGAAGGGAAGCTTGGACAAATGTCATTGTTTGTGTGTAAGGTGTACCACATAAATTTCAAGATCCCTATTGATTTTGGTTGAAGGTCATGTAAGGTCAACAAGGGTAAATTGTGAAAACTTGTGGACATGATCTGAAGAAAGGAAACTTTTAGAGATCTCTTACTTGATATAAATCATACGTAGCATGTGGCACATACTAATGCTGTAATGTCAGATTCAGGAAAATTTGCTCGTAATCGGATCATCAAAACCACAATGCATTTCTGTATTCTGCTTCGTTTGTTTCGTCTATGCTACTGTGTTGTGAGAACAATATTACTTTCAGTGAAAGTACAGGTTAGTTAGCAGAAGCTTCCATTAATGGTAAAAGGTACCTCTAGCATGGGGTGCACTATTGGAGAGCTTAGAATGAAGTTCTGAGGAAGACTCTTCAATTTTGGAAATCCCTCACAAAAAAAAAATCTGGAAGGGATGTAGTCCCTCCTTGATTTTTAAAATCCCAAACAAATTTTAGGGTTGTAATTCCCTCCCAGTTTCAGTTCTTTAAAGAGGAACTGTAGTGGGTGTTTCAATGTATGCTTAGTGCACATCTGTTTACAAACCGTCACGACAGCAGTGGTTTTATTTTCGTAATTACTTCTTTCCAAATATAACTTTAAACTTCCCGCTGTTGTTGTACAGCTATCGCCATTTTGGAAATGTATGACGTATCACATGCACCGACAATACTACGTGACGTGCAGGTGCATGTGTGACATCAGGAATCAGGTAATTTTGCAACAACATGGTGACTTGTGAGTGAATAAAATGTATATTCATAAAAACTTCATATTTTCTTGGACGTGAATTTATTGTACTACCGAATGGTGTATTATTATTTGAAAAAGTATTTTTGAAGTATCAGGACTATCTGGAAGGCTCTACAACCGTTTCCCTTTAGTGCTAACACTGATTTGAAGTAAAATAAAATTTAGTTGTAACATTTTAGCTAGTTTATTTTTTTGCTTTGACTTTGCATTGTCCTTTCACACTACCAAAGGGATATAGTCTTTTTAAGATGTCAGTTCTAATGAGTATCTTAGTGTTTATCTTCTCATTGTAAAATCAAAAGATACTATCAACCTGTTGGGTGTGACTTTATCAGTGTCATCTCATCACACTTAGGGTATCCTAATAATTCCATTAATTTAAACATATGAAATGTTAAAGGTTCTTTTGATTTTATTTAGTTGGATAGTTGGAAATCCACCAAATACTGGCAATGCTGTTCCCTTACCTCCTCTACCCGAGAGTTCGGATGAGCTAAGATCTATGACTGTTATACCTTACCTGGATGCAATGTATAACCCTGTGGAATCAGATGATGATGGCAATGATGATGATGATGAAGATGATGATGTGGAAGGAAAGGGATTAGAGGCCATGGAAGGCATGACCAGGTTTGAGATGCAAGTAGAGACACAGGTGCAGATAATTGAAGAGCACAGCCCTCCAGTTGATAGTTTGGACAATGATGATGGTGTTCAACAAAGTAAGTATGACAGAGAGTAGAACCTGGTCACCAACAAGACACAATTCTGTCAAGGAGGAAGTTGTAAGCTATTTTGTCTATTCAGGGCTTTTAATAATTTCAGAGAGCTAAGAAAGTTTGTCATGGAAGTAACAGAAACAGGTTCATCAAGTATCATACATCAGATTTTAACAATTTATCAATGTGGTATGTAGGTGGGAGGAGTTAAATTGTGAAAACTTTGTAAACTAAAAATCTCAAGATGAGAAGCTTGAATAGACCCCATATTTGTTATGTAGCTGTACCACATTAATTGCAAGAACACAATATTGTTTCTGGTTGAGGTCAAAGGTCAAAATTCACAGTGCCTTTTCTGATGATGAGATTGCACATTTTACTTATTTTTGATTCCTTGCCGAAGGCAGAGGAATCTATGCGATGGTGATGTCGTGTGTGTGTGTATGTATGTATGTGCGTGTGTGACGCCTGCTTGTAAACACGATATCTCAAGAAGTGTAACTCTCAGTGATCTCATACTTGGCATGTAGATTGCCCTTATTGAGTAGATGATCCCTATTGTTTTTGGTGGAGGTCAAAGGTCATTTGGGGTCACTAGAGGTCAAAAGGTAAATACCGTGAAAATTGCTTGTAAACACGATATCTCCAGAATCGTAACTCTGAGTGATCTCATACTTGGCATGAAGGTTGCCCTTATTGAGTAGGTGATCCCTTTCGTTTTTGGTGGAGGTCAAAGGTCATTTGGGGTCAACATGGGTCAGATTGTGAAAACCTTGTAAACATGATATCTCAAGAAAGGAAGCTTGTAGAAATCTCATGTCTAGTATGTAGTTGTACCATGTTGAGTAGAGGAACCCTATTGTTTTAGTGGAGGTCAAAGGTCATTTGGGGTCAACAGGGGTCAAATTGTGAAAACCATGTAAACACGATATCTCAAGAAGAGAAGCTTGAGCAGATGTCATACGAAGTGTGTAGGTGTATCTTATTGAGTACAAGGGTCACCAGAGGTCAGAAGGTAAGTACCTTGAAAATTGCTTGTAAACACGATATCTCCAGAACAATAAATGTGAGAGATCTCATAGTTAGCGTGTGGTTTGCCCATATCGAGTAGATGATCCCTATTTTTTTTTGGCAGAGGTGAAAGGTCATTTGGGGTCATGGGAGGTCAAAATGTGCAAAACTTGAATCTACAATATTTAAAGAAGTCCTAGTGAATTTTATACTTGTAATGTAGAATCCTGTTGTTGATTTGAGAACTTCTTTTAGGACATATCAACATAGTCTCTTTGATAACCATAAAGAAAAGATGAAGACAACATTAAATTTTGGTATCAAAGATTATTATTTGGCAAACCTTATGCCACCGTGTCCTCATAAGGACATGTGAGCATTCATGAATTGTAAATTGGAATTGATTAAATATACCATGGGTTATTAGCCTTATAAAAAGAACTAAATTACTGATCATTTGGATCAAATACCCTTGAGCGTGCATGAACTGTGATTGCTTAATTGAATGAATCAAATTGTTACTGACCCACCTCTGTTCAAATTGGTCTCTGTTATCTGACATAATTTATCACAGTTGACTGCCAGTAGAAACCACAATGTCCAGAATAAATCATACAGTCTGTTGAGCCAGGTGCTTAATGGACTTAACCATTTACTTTATAAACAGTGTCTCTGTTTAACCCTTAAAGGGAAATAGGGCATTTGTTTTACAGAAAACAACCATATTTTTAAAACCATTATTTGTGGACATAGAATGATAGATTATTCAAAATAATGAATTACAGTAGCCTTATTTTCAAGGAATAAGATTCTCACAGATCAGAAATTTAGTTATTTGTTGCTCAACAATAATTTGTTCACCCAAACTTTTTAAAATTCAAATGATGCATCCGTTACTTATCACATGCATAATGTTTTGAGGAGATGAAGCTTTGACAGATATTTATTGATGAGACTGAATGGTTTAACAATGGTTGAAGCAAATTTCTTTGTACGCCATGTTGGTGTATTCTAAACGCCCTATTTCACTTTACAGTAGTTCAGGTAAGCTTTAAACAAATGACTACTGTGTATCAAACCAGGGAAACTTGTACTGTGTGTTGTGTCTTTAAGTAGACTAAAGGCAAAATTGCAAGTCATGCTAGATTCTGGTTTAATAGGGTTATCCGTTTTTGCTAATTTTCAAGGACCTCATAGCCATTGGGAAGGGCATCACGCCAAAAAATCAAGTACGGAACAGCTGCCACCAATAGCTGTAACTCGAAAAAATAAAGTGCTATAATTTTGATTAAATAAACATGTTTACCTTTTTATCAAGTTTTTAGACACAACAAAATATAATTTGTTCCCCTGCAGCATCTTATCCGTTTGGGAGTTTTCTCATGTTTGTGTAGGTCAAAGGTTATTTGGGGTGACAAAAGGTCAAAACCTTGTATATATGATATTTTAAGGGTGATAAATGTGAGGGATGTTATACTTAAATTGTGAATTGTTCATATTTAGCATGTTGATGGCCATATAGGGTAGGTGATCCCTATTGTTGTAAGTGGAGGTGAAAGGTCATTTTGAATCATGAGATTTCAAAAGGTTTTGACCTTACTAAGATGGTATCTCAAGTAGGATAACTGTGTGGGATCTCATGCTTTGTTACAATATATATCATGAGGCAAGGAATCACTAAGCCTTTTGGCTTTCTAGTTGTTTTTGATTCCTTGCAGAAGGCAGGCAAGGAATCTATGTGATGGTGATGTCGTGTGTAAGGGTGTGTGTCTGTGACACTTGCTTGGTTACATTCTAACTCAACAGGGGAAAGTCAGATGAGAGTTAAACTTGATATGGAGGTTTCGCATGTTGAGAAGTTGTGCCCTATTGTTTTAGTGGAGGTCAAAGGTCATCTTGTGACATGGGGGGGGTAAAACTGTTTCTGTGATAATTGCGTGGGTACGCTCCAACCTCAATAGGGGAAAGTTGAATGAAATTCAAACTTGGTATGTAGGTTTGCTTTATTGAGAAGATGTGCCCTGTTGTTTTTGGTGGATGTCAAAGGTCATCGGGGGCATTGAGGGCAAAACTCTGCAAACCATTTAAACAGGATATCTCAAGTTATGAAGTTTGGACAAAGTTGATACTTAATATATGGATGCATTATGATAGTGGTGCCTTCAGAGTGTTCAAGATTTTTTGGTCCAAATGGGTAATTGTTAGAAATCCTACAAAATGCTTCTTCTCCTACAGATTGTATGGCATTAAGTTGAAATTGTGTCATGTTAACACTACGATAGTGGTTCCTTCTGGTTGTTCAGAATAATTGGTCCCTTATGGACCTTTTAATGAAATAATGCAAAAGTAATGTTTTTTTTCTGCAAACATTTTGCTTTCCAATGTGGAAGGATTGTCAAATTAACATTGTGGTAGTGGAACCCTTTCCAGTGTTCAACACTTATGGGTCCAACTTCAGGTTGGGCCATATGGGCCATAAACTATTACATTGTGCAAAGTGGTAATTCTTCCACAGATTACATGTTACAGTGTTAAAGGTTTTTATCAGATTAGTATTTTTGGCTGATCAGCATTCTTATGGACAAAATGAGGCCTAAACATTTTGGGGATGTGATAGATTGTGGATTAACCTTGGTTAAAACTAAATGACTTATCTTGAGTGACAGTAATCTATATGCAAGGAACCATAGTGCCCTTGGGCTCTTGTTTTCTCAAGGCAGGCTATTTGTTGTTCAACACATAATTTAAGGAGGGCATTTTGATGCACACCTTGGGAAGAACTTTTGCTCTCAAGGTGGGCTTTTAGGTGGGCTTTTAGGTGGGCATATGACCACCTGTGGATCAAAGGTCAGGAGTGGTTAGATTGACAACTTTGTAAAGACAAATATTTGTAAAATTGAAGCCCAAATTGGTCACATACATGTGATTGATTGGTTTAGATGGTAATTGTTACCTTTGTAATCATGATGGTATGTGTGTGTTTATGATGCCTTGCTTGTAAACATGTTATGTCAAGAGGGGAGGTGTGAATGAATCTCAGAATGTGGTTTGTAGATATACTGAGTGCAAGGGCATTATTGTTTTTTGGTGGAGGTCAAAGCTCATTTGAGAGCAACTGAGGTCAAACTGTTATATTCATAACACCACAGTGCAAGAATGCAAGCTTGGACATGTGTATATTGGCATTCACAAATTACAAGAATGCTATCATTTTCATGGAGGTAAAAAGGTCAGTTTTGGTCAGCATAGGTCAGATTGTCAAAACCTTGTGTACACAATATATCTGTAATTAAAACTGATTGCAAATGTGAGTTTACTACCAGAAGGCATTGTGATTGTTGTGATTCACGTAAGTTCCAGTTTAATGTAATATTGCAATACATTCCAGCTAATTCTGTTATTTGTACTGTCACTAGGCATTTTTTGCAGAAACAAAAGCTACTTAAGCAGTGTGTTTACTATGCCATGTGGTTGAAATGTATTTTTGACCACAACTGATTTGCTAGGTAGTGTGTGTGTGATTTGATCTGATTAGATTTAAACAAAGCCAACGATGAGAATTGAACCGTGAAAGACAGACTACATATTAGCCATTGAAAAACAGGTGCAGGTTTCAGTTCATGTTACTTATTGAAGATCTATATACCTGTTGTGTTAATGTGCTTCACAAAGATCTTTTGCTTTTATTTAACAGATGTGCAATCTTCTCATCTTCACATTGAAAGACCAGTGTTTGGTCTCGGGGATGACTTAGGGCGAGCAAGAAAAACAAGTCGTTTGCGGCGCTTAAGTCCTGCCAACTGCAAACAGCAATAACTATCACAGACAGCTGATAAAATCAATGAATAGAATGACTGAAAGAAGTGGCAGCAGCAATCATCTTATTTTGAGGACTGGATGAACTAATGACCAGCAATACAGAGAAAAAAGAGCAAATGAATGCTAACATGTGATGGAGACTAAAGCAATATCACCTGTTATTATTATTGTTTCATTGCTTTTCATCTTAGCACCATCACCAATGTTATGATGTAAGGGTTAGACCCTTACCTGTTTTATATTGCAACCATATTTTCACTTGTGATCTTTGATGATGAAACGGTTGTGGTACTGTCAGTTTATAACACAAGTGAAAGTTTGATGGAACTAATAGGTAGTCTTTAGCCTTGGTAAGTAACTTGTGGTACATATGAGACTTGCTACAAAGTTAGACCATTTGATGACAGCAATCACGTACCATAAAGACATTTTGTAAGAATATAACCTAGGAGTTATTTGTCTTTCACTGAAACACCTCAGAATACTTTTGTGCTTTCTGTGTGTCTGAGTGGTAGTGTTTAGACCTGCTTATCGTCTTGATCATTCCATCTTATTGGTCTGTATTTGGAATTGATATTATTAAACGGTCTGTCTGTACTAGGAATGTAATTTGTCAGTAGGCTGCTTAGACTGCCTCTTGGAATTAGCATTGTTAATATCCTGATTGGTCTGTACAATGAGTTCACATTGTGAGTAAACTGATTGGTCTGTATGTGGAGTTCACATTATGGGACCCTGATTGGTCTGTACCAGAGGTTAACGTGATGAGTAACCTCATAGGTGTTTGCTACTTCAAATTTTGGGTGACCTTATTGGTTTATATTGGGATTTAACATTGTGAGT
Source organism: Stichopus chloronotus (assembly GCA_021234535.1). Taxonomy (NCBI): domain Eukaryota; kingdom Metazoa; phylum Echinodermata; class Holothuroidea; order Aspidochirotida; family Stichopodidae; genus Stichopus; species Stichopus chloronotus. Next base: position 3,623,411 of record CM037838.1, on the reverse strand, counting down.
AGCTTGTTTTGGTCTGTTCCAGTTCACATTTTGAGTAGGCTGATTGGCCTTTACTTGGAGTTCATATTTTATTTGCCATCATATCTATTGGAATTCATAGACTGCTTGGTCTGTACAATTAGCTAACGGTGTGACTAGCCTTATTGGTCTCAGTGCTTCATTTCTGTTCACCTAAATGCCAACCATAGTTACATTTGAACAGTTAGTTATATGTGAGGCAATGGTTTAGAGTTCTTGTTAATCTGCAACAATAATAAACCACTTAGATCATCTTAACAACTAATGATTTTTTCCCCCATATCTGCAAACAAATGCCAAGTGGACCCAGGATATAGCACCAGCATGTGTGGTGAGGTAGTGTGATAATAAATATATTATCAAATCATATGAATTTGACTTTGCAATTTAATCCCTGTACTGTAGTAATATTTCTTCTGACCAAAGATAAGGTTCTCTTCTTGTTATGTTACCTGCATGCTTTCCATCTCTCTATTTCACCCAAGGAGAGTGGAGAAGTGTGTTACTTGACAGCTTTGTAGCTACTGTAGTTAATTGTGCGGTGCTTAAGTAATGTTACTATCTAGCACCTCCAAACTGCAAGTACATCCATGAACTTGCACTCACGTAATGGAAGGCATTTAACTTCCTTCATTATACATAGCAAATAGCAAATATTCAGTTAAGACCTTGTGTAGTGTATTTTAGAGATGAAACTAATATGAAAATTTTCATAGCTTCTTGTTGTTTGTATTAGAAATGTTATGTTTGGTTTTTGAATAGAAATGCAATATTGTAAACAAGCTCTGTATCAGCAGCATGTTTATGTTTTGCATAAGAGAGTGTTTCTATTGACACTGTTCTTTCACTAGCAAGTCATCCCGAATGCAGAGGCGCTAACAACACTTACATTTTAGTATATTTTGACATATTCTTTTATTAACACAGATACATTGAGACATTTGTAATATCAAGAGCAACCAAGTTGTTCATCCATCTAACATAAACTACACCTCTCATAAATTAATATTGAGATAATGTTGCCTCATCCAGCTAACATAAACTACACCTCTCATAAATTAATATTGAGATAATGTTGCCTCGTCCAGCTAACATAAACTACACCTCTCATAAATTAATATTGAGATAATGTTGCCTCATCCAGGACTGCCTTGTATGTTATGCTCTACTGTTAATGATCCATCACCACAAATTACCCCTACATCACAAATGATTTTTTGTAACTCTCTTTTTACATTCTTATAGAATGAACACTAATTTGAGTAATTTCTTTAGATTAGCAATGTTGGTACACTTTGAGATTTTTCAAATTTACATGTACTCAGTGTGTTAAGTTTCCAAAGATTTTTTAAAAGAAGTTTGAAAACTACTTAGTCATGTTACAACTGCTTTTTTTTTTACATAATTTGGCAGTGCGGTCATCATCACGTAGCACAGTGTATACTCAGAGCAAGGTATGTACCCTAAAATAGTTTGCAATATTCACTTCAGTAGAAGGTTACTGTGTAAAGCACCTGTCAAATGAAACAGCAAGAAATAAATATTTTGGTACATTTCTACAAATTACTGTCACAAAAGTACAATGGAATTTAATATTTACGAAGTCCATACAACAAACAAACAAAGTCTATTTCTTATGTATACTTTCTTGGGCTACAGATAGTTTTGCACTTATTACCTTATATACTGTACATTCTCTTTGATGTATCTAGTATGAGTTCTTCTACCTTTTTTTCTTCATTTTTATTTTGTTCATCTTCAACCTTAGTGAAGGGCCTTAGAGTCCTGGTGTATTTGCAAATTTCAGATGACTAAAGTTAAATGTTATTCAAGTTGCACATGTACAGTTTTGTTTTGATAAGTATCATCAACCAGCACTGTCAGCCTTCCACAGTAAAAATCTGGAGTGATTGTGAAATTGAAATTCTGACAATCTACATTCAACATGGACATATATAGCCACCTTGTTCTGATTAAATACACTTCATTTGATATTTTACCTTTTAAGAATTTCATTACTTCTCACTTGTATGTTATGTAATCACCAGACACACATTTCCTGCAGAGTTTGATGTAGAAATGACAAGTAGTGACACAAATATGGTTAAACCCAGGTATTTACTTCTTACAAAGTATGGAGAATTACTCTTTTATGCTGGTAGATGTCTTTTTTTTATATTGGGCTTTATTATATTGGAACAGTGGAGGATTCTAGACAAAATTTTCTGCTTACAGATTTCCTGCCTCATTCAACTCATTCTGCCTGGAAAAGTTACTTTTATCAGGACGTTAGTTGATAAGGAAAACACTAGTCAATGTTTAATGCTGTCCTTGGAGGAAGATGCTTGCCATTGCTAAAATTTATATTCTATAAACCCAAATTATAACCACCATTATTCAGCGTACATAAGGAATTACACCCTATCTGAAAGTAATCTGAAACAAAAAACCAAAGAGAGTGAAATGTATTAGAAAAGAGAGCAGACAATTTGAAGTAACAGTAATTATTGTATATATTGTAAATGGTGTTATCTGAGATTGTATGTACTTAATGTTTGACAACTTTAGTATAAGTAATTCTACAACCCTTCCACTGAGAATTGTTCGGCATTAAAGTAAGTGTGCATCAGTCACTGGTGGTGTATACTCATAGTTTTTGCTGAAAACTTGCTGGAATTACTTTAGGTTTTGTTGGGGAATACATACTGTAGATTTTAAGGGGGGGGAGGGAGTTAGATACTCAAAGGTGAGGAGACAGCCAGGTATCTTTGTGTAGCAATTCATCTGTGCCTCTGTGTTTATGAAGAGTTTTAAAATTGGTACAAGGAAAACAGGCACAGAATGAGGTAATACCATTTAAGCAAGATTTAGATATATACTCCCCATGGACAATGTCATTTAAGAGTCTACTGGATTCTCATTTGTTATGTTGGTTTGACCTTGTGAATATTACTTTCTCACATCAATTTGAATATCATGTGACATGGTGTTATTTTATTTCATGTAGGACCTTTCACTCCCTGTTTGTTTTAATAGTTACATACTTTAGCAGATTCAATGCAAAATGTGAATAGACAGCTGATAGAAAGTCATCTACTACTGTTTAGAGTGGCACTGTTGCTGCACATAAGTCACCAGTTTGTATGTAGGTGTATCTCTGATTAACATGAGCCAGTATGTAGTAGCCATCATGTGAGCAAAATGCTTGCACAATTGTGTATGTTAAGGTAGTCCTGTATATGTGGGTGCTATCCACACTGCTGTTAAATCTATATAAGAGACTGACTTGGCATCAAATGCTTATGTAAATAGTCAAATTTTGGAAAAAAATTATTTTAAAGATTCATTTGTACAGTTTCATTAGTGTCATGTTACTGCTTGGGGTATCTTTCAAATTTTGATAAAAATAAAGTGTTAAACTTGTTTCAATGTTTCAGAACCAAACCAAAAAAAAAGGTATTCAGCAGTTCTGCTGATATAAAAATGAATTGTTGAGAATAAATGAATGAAATCACACCTATTAAGACTTTCTCATGTTTTGGCCTTTGGACACTTGATTTCTTACTGGAGGACTGTTTGTGCTGTTCAAAGTTTAAAAAGTCTGTGTTAACCTTGATATTGTTTGTGCTTCACTAGCCTCCTTGGGTCAGTATTGATGCCTGTTATTCGAATCCTTGCAAAAGGCAGGTAAGGAATCTATCCGATCATGGTGGTGGCATGTATGTGTGATAACTTAACTTGTAAACATGATATCTCCAAAAGGGAAAGCTGCCTGAACTTCAAAGTTGAGTGGATATACCCATTTTTGATTGCTTGCCGTAGGCAGGGGTATCTATGCAGTTTTGATTCTGTCGCACACACTTAACTCAATGGGATTGCTCCCTACAGTACTAACTTCTAGTGTGAAGGGCCTGGATAAGTTGTCCAGAGAGATAGTCTTGGTATGGGGGGTCATGGGGTCAGAAAGATGGAATGTTTATGGGTTTATAAAAAAAAATGAGGAAAATAAAATACCATCTGTTCTGTCACTTTTTTGGATAATATCAATATCCAGAGGAACAGCTGGGAGCAGAACAAGGTTTCTTAACAATCAATTTGGAGCAAAAATATTGAGGAGGAATCATAACTTAGGGTCAACTTACGAGGACTTTGAGTGTGTTAAAAGCTACTTGTAACAAGGAAGAAATTATTGCAGAGTCGATAAAGGAAAATTTGCAAAAGGCAGAGTGCCAATTTGAGGCAATGGAAGAGGTTCATGCTGATCTGGCTGGGTGGTTGTCTGATGAAGCATTTGAGCAAGCAGAAAACTGCATCAGTTGGAATGCCAAAAACATTAAACTGAGGAGAGGGAGGAAGCATTGAAAAAGTTGGAGGAAATTGAGTTTCAAATTAGCGTTGGAATTACCTAAGGCAGAAATTCCACCATACGATGGAGACCCAAGAACATTCTGGTCCTTTAGGAAGAATTTTGAGGTAAATATGGCAGACAAGCTGAGTTCAGATGAGGCAAGGTTGAGTTATTTGATTCAACTAACAACAGGCAAGACCAGAAGCAGCGTTGATTACTGTGTGTTTCTTGGAGCTCAGAGATAATGTTGACTGATGTCATACTCATACTGTACTTGATGTGTGGGTTTTATGGCCTGGGTAGGTGATCCCTATTGCTTTTGGTGGACGTCAAATGTCGCGGTAATTTTAGGTCACCAAAATAAAGGTCATTTTGGGTTAAAGGCTTGTGGTGTATCAAGAAAAATAACTGCAGTTGATCTTATACTTGTCATGTGAATAATTCATGTTTGTTGTAATAGAACCATGCAGCAAGGAATCACAAAGCCTTTTGGCTTTCTGGTTGATTCCTTGCCGTAGGCAGGGGAATCTATGCAGTCCTGATGTTGGGTGTGTGTATGTATGTGTGCGTGTGTGATGGTTGCTCGTAAACATTCTATCTCAAGAAGGGTAACTCTGAGTAATTTCATTTTTGGCATGTAGGTTGCCCATATTGAGTAGATGATCCCTATTGTTTTTGGTGTCCAAATCTTGCAAATTAATGAGGTTATGGGGTAAAACATAAAAATGTTAAAACTGCCATAGTTCCTTATCCGTGGGTCAGATTTGTTTTAAACTTGATAAGGTTGTCTGTTATTAACAGGTTCACGACCCTTTGAAATTTAACGCTTATCAGTAGAGAGGAAGGGATAATTTTTCACTATAAAACAATAATAATAGCCTAAACACCATTATTGTGGTTATTATAAACTACCGTACAAATACTTATGGGACTACATTGTACAATTTCAGTTTTTGATTCTGTCGCACACACTTAACTCAATGGGATTGCTCCCTACAGTACTGCATTTGTTACTTAGTAACTTCTAGTGTGCGGGGCCTCGATGATAAGTTGTCCAGAGAGAGGTAGTCTTGGTATGGGGGGTCATGGGGTCAGATAGACCCCATGCATTGGAATGTTAATGGGTTTATAAAAAAAAATGAAGAAAATAAAAAAGCCATCTGTTCTGTCATTTATTTGGATAATATCAATCTCCAGAGGAACAGCTGGTAGCAGAACAAGGTTTCTTAGCGATCAAATTGGAGTGCTTTCAATCATATTTCACAATGTCGGAAAGGATGGGGGAAGCAAAAATATTGAGGAGGAATCATAACTTAGGGTCAACTTACGAGGACTTTGAGTGTGTTAAAAGCTACTTGTAACAAGGGAGAAATTATCGCAGAGTCGATAAAGGAAAATTTGCAAAAGGCAGAGTGCCAATTTGAGGCAATGGAAGAGGTTCATGCTGATCTGGCTGGGCTGTTGTCTGATGAAGCCTTTGAGCAAGCAGAAAGCTGGATCGGTTGGAATGCCAATAGCATTATACTGAGGAGAGGGAGGAAGCATTGAAAAAGTTGCAGGAAGAAATTGAGTTTCAAATTAGCGTTGGAATTACCTAAGGCAGAAATTCCACCATACAATGAGACCCAAGAACATTCTGGTCCTTTATGAAGAATTTTGAGGTAAATATGGCAGACAAGCTGAGTTCAAATGAGGTAAGGTTGAGTTATTTGATTCAACTAACAACAGGCAAGACTAGAAGCAGCATCGATTACTGTGTGTTTCTTGGAGCTCAGAGATAATGTTGACTGATGTCATACTCATACTGTACTTGATGTGTGGGTTTTATGGCCTGGGTAGGTGATCCCTATTGCTTTTGGTGGACGTCAAATGTCGCGGTAATTTTAGGTCACCAAAATAAAGGTCATTTTGGGTTAAAGGCTTGTGGTGTATCAAGAAAAATAACTGCAGTTGATCTTATACTTGTCATGTGAATAATTCATGTTTGTTGTAATAGAACCATGTAGCATGGAATCACAAAGCCTTTTGACTTTCTGGTTTGGTTCCTTGCATCAGCAAAGGAACCTATGCAGTCAGGTTGGCATGTGCGTGTGTGTTTGTAATTGGGGACACACACAAGAAATTGCCGATTGGGGACACACACGAGAAATAAGGGCTTGCAACCGGGGATATGCTAAAAAACAGGGATATCCTCGTTTCTGGATATTTTAACATAATGCAAATTGGGGTTTCAGATATGCGCCCTCAAGTTTGTAGCTCAATCTGACGTTTTCCCCAATTACCTGTTGTACGGATTTATTCCTGCGTATAGGGGTGTATGTGTGTAAAAAATTATACACACAATTCCGTTTTGGGCGTGAATCGGGGATACATACAAGTCCTATATCAGTAAAGTGGGGACATCATGTGCAAAGTGGGGATATCACCGTTTACGTGAGGAAAAGTTCATGTCCCCAATAGGCGCCCTTAACGGATGTGTGTGTGTGTATCTGTGACACTTTCTTAGGTTTGCTCTAACTCAATAGGGGAAAGTCAGATAAAAGTCAAACTTGGTATGTAGGTTCGCCATATTGAGAAGGTGTGCCCTGTCGTTTTTGGTGGAGGTCAAAGGTCATCTGGGGGAACAAGGGGCAAAGTTTGTTTTGCTTGGGTACGCTGTAACTCAATAGGGGAAAGTCAGATGATAGTCAAACTTAGTATGGAGGTTTGCCATATTGAGAAGGTGTGCCCTATTGTTTTTGGTGGAGGTCAAAGGTCATCTGGGGGCACAAGTCTGAAAACCTTGTTATGCTATGGATGCTCATGTTTCATCAGTCCCCCTCCAGTGCATCATGGAAGTACTGCTTGAGTTAGCAGTTTCTTGATCAAATGAAGAAGCAGCAGTGTGCTGTTTGCAGTATTGTAGGTGGTCACACCAGACAAATTTTGGCTGGATCAGTTTACCTCCTCGTGCGTGAGTGATAATGTGTTCATTCATGTGTCTTTTCAATTAGTGAAGAGGGCAGAACATAATGAAAGAAAATAAGTCAGTTGGTGTTCTTACCAGTTTAAACTAGACCAGGAGTTCCCTCCAGGGCATGTTGTCAGTTTGATGGACTTTAAAGGGGCATAGATGTGATAAGCCTTAATGTCATTTGCAGAGATTTACAGCTGTTTGTGTTTTGTAAAATGAATGGGATATTGCTGTATATTGCAGTTCTAAATCAACATCTTCAATTCATTGCATTAATTGAAATGGCTTTTTTGATATTTATGAATTCAGGCATATCATTTTACAGTATGTGTATTTGAAGTACAAGGAACCATAGTGCCCATAGTCTGTTGTGAAATCATGCAAAATACTTCTTCTCTTACAGATTGCATGTATTACACTGTTGATGGTCACATTAGTGCTGTGGAAGTGGTTCCATGTTTGTCATGTTTGGGGTCCAATGTCTGAAATGGGCAATTTTATAAAAGCACGATATAAGTTTTTCTCTCTACAGATTTTATGTTACAAAAGTGAGAGTCATGGTCAGAAATGGATCATATGGGCTATTGTACAAAGTAATGCAATACGCTCCCTTTTACTGCATAATTTACATTATGTGCTCTCCATCTGTGCAAGGAACCACGGTACCCTTGGGCTCTTGTTTTCATGGAGGTCAAAGAGCATTTGAGGTCACCAGAGCTCAAAAGTGTGAAAACCAAAGGGAGATATCTCAGGAAGTGAATGTTGCTGGAACTTCGTACTACTAGTCCCATTGGTAACCATTGATGAGCAGATAATTTCTGTAATTTTTGTATGGAGGTCAGGGGTCATGTGAGATCAATAGAGGTCATAGTGTGAAAAGTTGTGAATACAGTATCTCAATAAGGGAAAGTTGCTGGAACTTCAAACTTGATGTGTTGGTTGTCTGTTGGAAGTATGTTTTTCATGTAGGTCAAAGGTCATTTTAGGTCATCAGAGCTTAAAGTATGAAAGCCTATCAAGAAAGATTAAGACAGAATGAAAACCGACCAAGAAAGAGAGAAAGAAGTGGAAAAGAAAAAAAGAAAACTGAGTGAGTTGCATTGTAAGTAGATGATCCCTACCATTTTTCATAGAGATCAATAGTCATTTGAGGTCACTAGAGGTATGAAAAACAGTTACAAAAAACTAACTGAATGTTGCTGGATCTTGAAGTTGTTAATATTGCTAGTCTTTGATGAGCAGATGAGATCTGTCAATTATTATGGTGGTTTAATGTCATGTCAAGTCAGTAGAGATCAAAGTTTGTAAATTTGAAGACATGGTATCCCACAAAGAGTAAGGTGTTTGAACTTCAAAATTGATATGTATTGTCCTTTGTTTTAATGAATATTGGCAAAGGCATCTCCAAATCATTTAACTTCTGGCTCATGGTGATTAAAGGTCATTAGATAACCCCAGAGGTCAAGAAGGAAATTTTTTCAAACATACCACGGGGGCAACAGATTGCTACAACTTCAAGGTGTCCCGGTTGTAGTCCAGATAGTACCTTTATAGGGGGTCTGGGGTAGGGGTAACAGCCATTTGAAGATTACAGAGGAGCAATCCTGAAGAAAATGTCAAGAAGCAGTTGCTGGTGGGACAGAGATATCTGTTTCTCTAGCCATGATTATGGTATGGCATTGCAAGGTTTAAGAATCAGATGTTAGTGGAATACACCTATCTACTTCACTGGTCCTGATTAGGGCATACAGTATTACAAGATATAAGAATCAGATGTTAGTGGCATATGCATACCTGCTTCACTGGCCCAGTTTATGGCATACTATCGAATGTTAGTATTAGAATCGGATGTGTGGAACACCTTGATTATTGCATCAGACGTTAGTAGAACACACCATAAACGCTTCACTGGCACTGATTACATGTTGTGTCCAGGGACATGCTTCTGATAGCACCACCACTCTGCCGTGATTTGAAACCCTCAAGCTCTGTGCTTACCAGAAACATGTATCAATTAAGAATCAATATCACATAAATGACATTATAATCAGAATCAGCCAAGGGGCTTACTGATTCCTTGCTTCTAATATACTTGAATGTCCAAATGCCCTCCTAAGATACTGTGAGCCATAGAAATTAACTGTGAGACCCCTATCTCATTTCAAGTACTCGTCTTTTCTGTATGTATATAATGTATACCATGTGACGTAGCAAAACTGAATCATAGCAACTACTTGAAACTGGTGAATGCAATAAGACCTCAGAGGTCAATGGTCACTTAACAGCTAAAAAAATTTTCTTTGTATGGGAGGAATTGTATCTTGGTAAAGCACAATCAAAAACCAATTGTTGTCTTTTGGGAATGTTGTACTTCAAAATAGCTCAGTACATAGTAATATATAGATTTATAATAAAAGGAATTACTGAATTACTAAGAGAACAAAGAACAAATTGGATAGCATACTTGACATTACCTTGTTGTGTACTACTCCATATGGGCTTCCGCCTCTGATGGACTAACACATGTTTTGTTTTCTTTTCACATTATAAGTTATCTGATAACTATATTCTCATCTATCTATCTCATCTCATACAACCAGGGTTACATATGACACTTTCACCATTTTGCACACATTTCCATCTCTCAACAGTAGTTTTTCTTCTTTTGGCAAACAAGGGTCCTGTGCTGAATTAAAGTAAATTTTATGGGTGTGGCATTATCCTTACTGCCAGAGGTGAAACAGGCAACCTGTAAAGATCCTAGCACATACCATATGTCATAATTCACTCAATTTAGGTAACCTTTCAATTCTTTCATGCTGACTCCAGTCCTTCAGTGCATGACTTATCTCAATGAGATATGGAAGATTCCAGAACTCATCATTTGAGTGTAACATGTACTTGAGTAGTTAGATATTAACCATTTATCTGTGCCAGATGTGGTAATGGTCTGAATACTCAGTCAGGATGCAGTCTTGGGATGACTGGAAGAATCAAGTTTCCAAATGCAGAATCTTGAGTCACAAAGTAGGCTGCAGAGTTACTGTGAGCATGCTGCAAGAGGAAACAAATACAAAAGATATCAAGGTCAAGATATCACTCATTCCATCAAATAACTTTCATTCTATCTCACCACAATGCATTACATGCAGGAACTACGTGAGAGCGCACCTCTGACTAGAGTCTCATTGTGTCTTCTGACTTCGTTGATGCAACATCAACTCGTAGTCTCTAATCGCTCACACACCTGCCAGTTTGTACATTGTCTGGTTTGTACACATAGTTCAAGGACAGCGAAGCGTGAAAAGCCTCCCTTTGCATCGAGCCTTATATTCATGGTATCATTTTGTGTCTCTACCAGACTCTTATTTAAGGAGGAGACTTATCTGTTAAAGCTACCTCAGTGTAATTTCTCAGTATTTAGCTCGTACCACACCCAGTGGCATAGGAGCATACATAATTGTCAATGCTCCTCTGTATTTCTTTCTCAAGGAGTAGATATAACTATTAAACTCCTAACGGAGAATTTGGTGAGAATTCCTGTTTAAAAATGAATGATGAACTGGATCTTGGCGGTGAGCTTGGAGAACTTGATCACCATTTCTCTTAAAACAAGGCAGGTCCTTCAGAAGGTTCGGACTCTTTGCCTCTGGGAATTACTCCGGCTATATCTGAATTCATACAGCAGGCTACTGCTAATGCAGTTCAAGCCCAGCCAAAAAATATGACTACCAAACCTTCGAGTGAACCAGCCGTCAAAAGGGCAAAATTACATGATTTTGATGAAGATATTTTGAGTATCTTCAATGCTTTTCAGGCGCTGGAAGAAAGCCAAGGAGATTCAGATACAAATAAATTTCTGGAAAACGTGGAAATTGATCTAAGGGAAGGGGACTTTGGTCCAACCTTACCCATACCTGCCAACTTTTGGCAAACAAAAATAGTAATGTGGCTGCTAGTACTGAATGCTGTCCTGGGGGAGGGTCTAAGGGGAGAGGGTGCCCCCTGAAAATTTTTTGCTTTTATGGGATAGTCTAGATGCAAAATGGTGCAAAATTTGAATGCTATTGTGCTTCTTTGATTTTATGTGCTTCTGAATATCATTCAGTCCACCATGGCAAATGTTGATATCTGCTGAACAGTCTGCAGTATTCTCCAAGTTTGGATGGAGAGAGCACAGGAAATTTTTCAGCGTATGCTTTTCTGTACTTCTGAGATCCACATTGCTTAGATGAATGGCTCATTTTCAATGTTTATTTAAAGACACAAATACAAGTTTCACACAATCCAGACTGTTAAAACCCGTACGGCGTTAAGTTGCATAGCTTAGGCTAGCGTATTCATTTGTGTTAGTGTAGTATCACACTGTTGCCTAACGTTACGCCTTCGTGTAAAACACTACTCACCTACTGGAACAAATTATTCTGGAAGATGTATTCACGCAGTTAAATATGGCTGGCAATAATCCAAAATAATTCCACTAGTTAACAGTTTCATTTATTCCAAATTATGGAATTATGGAAGTTAAGGCGTGGAATAGGCTACCCGAAGAGGAAGATGATTTAACTGTGAGCTTTGCAGTTTTCGAAAGAGCAAACGTACATGCATGCATCCAGTGCGTTAGCTATAGCATGCAGTGCATACGTACCTACCGTACGCGCGCAACTGATCCTATGCAGTGTTTATCATCGATACGTAGGGCACTCATGCGACTGGATGAGCGTGGTATTGCATAATGTTGGCAACGAGACAGCCCGCTGCTGCTGTACTGTACGTACATGTATGGTATTGGCATACAGTATGGGCAGCTCCCTGATATGAGCAGTTGCGTGCATATCGTGGCAGTTCACAAAAAAATCGTAATTTGGGGACTACAATTCGTAATCGGACTGAAAAATTCAGAAGAATTACGCCAAAATCGTAATAGTTGGCAGGTATGCTTACCTTACCGCAAAAAATTGCTGATATTATCACAAAGTTACAGACTAATAAAATGTCGGATGACAAATTTAAAGAGAAATGCAATAAATATGCAAGACCCGAAAACTGTACTCTGCATCAAGAAACAAGAATCAATCAGTTAATATGGCATAAACTGAAGCCTTCCACGAGAAGCAAAGACGTTAAATTTCAGAAATGTCAAACTGCTGTAAATAAGGGCATAATTGCCATAGCAGAAACATCAAAGGCAATCTTATATTGCCTAGGCATTGACAAAGATGTTATTCAGAGCTTGTTTGATGCACTTGCTCCTCTGTCTCAAGGAAATTTTGAGCTTCACTATGCTCGCAGAGAGTTGGTCAAACCGGACTTAAGTAGAAATTTTCAGCAATTGTGCTCACAAAATACACCTGTTACAACCCAACTTTCTGGTGACGATGTCTCAAAATAGGTAAAAGATATCGCTGAAACTGCGAAGGTGAGCAACAAAGTGTCTTTTAGGAGCTCACCTGGTAGAGGTTTTAGAGGGAGAGGTGGAAGATCTCCACCCTCTTTTCTAGCCCGAGGCAGATTGTAGGTGCACAGGCCCCCTATCTCATGAAAATCCAGCATGAAGAAGTAAATAATAAGCCACAATCAACAGGTGAGGTGTGTTTATCAATTAATTTTACTCGTAAAACGTGCGAAAAACTGCTGGTCACCTTTCAAAATTTTATGCCACATGGTTAAATCTAACCTCTGATAAAGAAGTTCTTCAAACAGTACAGGGTCTTCGAATTGAATTCACTTCCTGTGCCCCTTTAAACTATCCCCATTCCGCAATAAGTGGCAGAACACAAATTGATTTGGATCAGTTTGAAAGGGACATAGGTACTTTATTACAAAAAGGTGTCATATCTCATTCAAAGCGAGAGGTAGGTGATTTTCTATCACCCATTTTCTTTGTACCAAAAAAAGGACGGATCACATAGGATGATTCTTAATTTGAAGACTTCCAACAAATTTGTGCGTTTCCGCCATTTTAAAATGGATGGTTTGTCCCCAGCTTTACAGTTAATGCGCCCTGATTGTTACATGGCTTCAGTGGAATATCAGGGATGCCTATTACTCAGTATCTATTGACCAAAGTCACAGAAAATATTTACAATTTGTGTTGAATGGCGATGTATTTGAGTACACGTGCCTCCCTAATGGTCTGACTTCTGTCCCATGAGTATTTACTAAAATTCTAAAATGCTTTTGTCCTCAATTCGGTCAAAAGGTTTCAATGTAGTAGGCTACATTGACGACATTTTCATACAAGGGGATACTTTTGAGGATTGTGAGAAGGCCATTGGGGCAACAGTTAATGCCTTTACAGAATTAGGTTTCTTGGTACATACAGTTAAATCAGAGCTAGGACCGTACAATGAAATCAGAAATTTGGGGTTTATCTTGAATTCACAGGACATGATTGTTCCACGTCACCAGAAAAGGCAGACAAGACAAAAGAAAAAGCTAACCAGCTGTTACAAACAGGCCCAGCTACAATAAGACTTCTGGTTGAGGTTATAGGAATTATCGAAGCAATGGCATGGAATTTGATCCTTTTTATTATCGCTCTCTAGAAAGGGATAATATAAGAGTCTTAAAGAGGGCTAACGGTAATTTTGATTCTGTCACAACTCTCTCGAGTGAGAGCTGCGATGATCTTTTATGGTGGATTGAAAATGTCGATTCAACCTTTAAAAAGATAGATCATGGGAATCCAATTACGTGAGATGCCTCTACACAAGGCTGGGGTGCAGTTATGGAAAACAAAACTGACCAAGGATTGTAGTCCACTGAACAGAAAAAGCATCATATAAATTATCTCCAACTAGCAGCAATTTTTCAGGGGTTGGAAACCCTTTGTTCAAAACTTCATGATATTCATTTGAGAGTTTTTACAGACAGTAGTGTTGATGTAACAGATATAAACAAAAATTAAAAATAACTGTTATGTGATCAGGTTACAAAATCAATTTGGTTATGGTGCATATGAAGAAACATTTGGCTTTCTGCAGCACACATTCCTGGTGCAAAAAATGAGCAGGCTGACTATTTATCAAGATCAGAACACAATACAACAGAATGGTCTCTAAATGAATTGTATTTCAACAAAATTGTAAGTGTGTTCAGTACTCCTGAATGTTTTGTGTCATGGAAGTCTGATGATATGGCGGAAGCAATTGACGCATTCAATGGGAACTGGGATTGCTACAATTTCTATGCATTCCCTCCTTTCAGCATGATTGGGAAAAGTCTCCAGAAAATTGCAAAAGCATTGCAAAAGCAACATGTATCTGCAGAAGCAGCCCAAGTTATTATTTCAGCATAGCGCCGGGGTACACAACCAGAAAGCCAAAAGGCTTTGTGATTCCTTGCTACATGGTTATATTACAACAAACATGAATTATTCACATGACAAGTATAAGATCAACTGCAGTTATTTTTCTTGATACACCACAAGCCTTTAACCCAAAATGACCTTTATTTTGGTGACCTAAAATTACCGCGACATTTGACGTCCACCAAAAGCAATAGGGATCACCTACCCAGGCCATACAACCCACACATCAAGCACAGTATGAGTATGACATCAGTCAACATTATCTCTGAGCTCCAAGAAACACACAGTAATCAACGCTGCTTCTAGTCTTGCCTGTTGTTAGTTGAATCAAATAACTCAACCTTACCTCATCTGAACTCAGCTTGTCTGCCATATTTACCTCAAAATTCTTCATAAAGGACCAGAATGTTCTTGGGTCTCCATCGTATGGTGGAATTTCTGCCTTAGGTAATTCCAACGCTAATTTGAAACTCAGTTTCCTCCTTCAACTTTTTCAATGCTTCCTCCCTCTCCTCAGTATAATGCCTTTGGCATTCCAACATCCAGCTTTCTGCTTGCTCAAATGCTTCATCAGACAACAGCCCAGCCAGATCAGCATGAACCTCTTCCATTGCCTCAAATTGGCACTCTGCCTTTTGCAAATTTTCCTTTATCGACTCTGCGATAATTTCTTTCTTGTTACAAGTAGCTTTTAACACACTCAAAGTCCTCGTAAGTTGACCCTAAGTTATGGTTCCTCCTCAATATTTTTGCTTCCTCCATCCTTTCCGACATTGTGAAATATGATTGAAAACACTCCAATTTGATTGTTAAGAAACCTTGTTCTGCTACCAGCTGTTCCTCTGGATATTGGTATTATCCAAATAAATGACAGAACGGATGGTTTTTTTATTTTCTTCATTTTTTTTATAAACCCATTAACATTCCAATGCATGAATTAATGCTACCTTGTCTATATGACCCCATGACCCCCATACCAAGACTATCTCTCTGGACAACTTATCGGAGGCCCCTCACACTAGAAGTTACTCACTAAGTTACAAATGCAGCACTGTAGCCTTAAATCTGGAGCAATCCCATTGAGTTAACTGTGTGCGACGGGATCAAAAACTGCCAATAGTAATTTTGCACAATGTAGCACATATGCTTTTCAACTAATTTGTACAGTAGTTTAAAATAACCACAATAATGGTGTTTAGGCTATTATTATTGTTTTATAGTGAAAAATTATCCCTTCCTCTCTATTGATAAGCATTAAATTTCACAGGGTCGTGAACCTGTTAATAACAGACAACCTTATCAAGTTTAAAACAAATCTGACCCGCGGATAAGGAACTATGGCAGTTTTAACATTTTTTATGTTTTACCCCATTACCTCATTAATATGCAAGATTTGGACACCAAAAACAGTAGGGATCATCTACTCAATATGGGCAACCTACATGCCAAAAATGAAATTACTCAGTGTTACCCTTCTTGAGACAGAGTGTTTACGAGCAACCGTAACACTCACACGCACACACACACGTGCACATACACACACACGACATCAGGACTGCATAGATTCCCCTGCCTACAGCAAGGAATCAAAAACAGTATACCTGTTCCCTTAACAAATGGCTGTCATTTTGTGTCAAAAGGCAGATTAATCCGTTTCGTTCCACTATAAAGGACGTTTTAGATTTTTTACTACAATTATTTAACGCGGGCCTTGGCTATAGCTCTGTAAACACAGCAAAAAGTATGTTGTCAATGTTTCTTTCAGAACCAAGAGAAACTGGAAAACATTTTTTGGTCAAGAAATTTCGTAAGGGTGTTTTTGATTTGAGAACGCCAAGGCCAACATATGATTTCATTTGGGATGTATCAGTGGTACTAAAGTATATAGAGGAGCTTGGTCGTAAAGAAAATCTTTATTTGAAAATTTTGACATGTAAACTAGTTACACTGGCAGGGCTAGTGTCAGACCAAAGGTGTCAAACCCTGTGTTTATTAGATCTTGATAATATGTTGAAAACAGCAAATGAGTGTATATTTCACATTTCTGACAAGATTAAGCAATCTCGCCCTGGAAATGTAGGTTTGCAGGTAACATTCTCTAGATACTGCGATAATGATACCATTTGTGTTTATTCTGTTCTTGAAAATTACATTGAAAGAACAAAAGGTTTAATAAACCAAGACAAACTTCTTATTAGTTGCAGGAGACCCCATGCACCCGTGGGCACGGAAACTGTAAGCAAATGGATAAAGGCCATTTTAACAGCAGCTGGTGTGAATACTTAAGTCTTTACACCTCATAGCATGCGTTCAGCCGCTACTTCAGCTTTACATGTCAAAAAATTTCCAATCCATAACATTTTAAAAACTGCAGGACGGAGCAATGCTCACCACATTTGTAAAGTTCTACCGTAGGCCTATCATTAAGAAAGATGCATCATGTGAAAGTGCACTTTACGAGAGTAAGTGACTTTGAATACATTACAAATCAAGGTGGTCAAAGTGATCATAGTGTTTTTGATGTATCAAGTGCTCCTATCTGGCTTTAAGGTCTCACGTAGTTCCTGCATGTAATGCATTGTGGTGAGATAGAATCCAACAATTAAAAGAACTTAAAGTGAAGTTTGATAATGAGTCTATCAAATTAATATGCATGCATGTAGGAATTACGTGCTTACCCCGCTACCTTCACTAATCAAAGGTTTTATGCCCCTCCCCATGGGTATGTACAGATAGTCACACTTGGCTGTAAAGAATAAGACTCTAGTCAGAGGCGCGCTCTCACACAATTCCTACATGCATGCATAGTGATTCGATAGAATCATTATCAAACTTCACTTTAAGTTCGTTTAATTGTTAGATTATAAGTCTGCATACAATAATATGTAACTTTTCCCATGTGAACTGCTGCCCAACCACACAGATGCTCTATGTATTCATTGATCATGCACGCACACACATTTCCTAACTAATGTTCAAAGGTTACATCTTTAGTCAAAGTCATTGACCAATCAAACAGCATGTTGCTGATGTTACTACATTCCATATCAGTTAGCTATTTGATACTAGAGTCACTTATATGCAACCTTAAGACTTTAGACATTAAACATACATGACAGCTGCCTCTCTACTTGTTATCGATACAAACTCATGTACATCTGAAGTACCAGGAAAAACTTATTTGATACATCATAATGCACTGTCAATTTATCCAGCTTCTGTTGAACACTATATTTGATTTTAAGATAACCAAATTTGAGGAAATTATTTTGTTAACTAATCTAAACATTTCATAGATAGTAATTGGTGCAACTTAGCCACTTATTAGAAATCATTCATACAACTATTTTACTGATGTTAATGTATATTTGTATGTATGTTTTGAGTAGCCCCCAATAGCATGTATGTTTTGAGTAGCCCCGAATAGAAGACATTGTGTAACAAGAAAGTTCACTCAGAGAAACCATGACATAACATTCTGACAAATGTTTGTACAGCCTGGCACACAAAGTATACAGTTAACTGATCTCCTACATAACACTCTTGTGGATTACTTCAGGCTTCATGTGATGTAAGACAACACAAGACAAGAGGCATTTATTGCTACGATACTCAACGAACAGTAGTGGACACTCAATTATGGCAGAAGATGAGTGAAGATGACATTTCTAGTAAAGTAACAATGGATATAACATTTATGTTTGAATTTAGTACTGACCAAATGAAAGTCAGGTCTTATCTGCTCATTTACATTATGACGGGTATGTCTTACTTGAAGGGCTTGTCTCTGCTGCATGGCAAGATGATGGGCTTCACCAGGATCCCTTAACATCTAAAAATAATAACCACACAAATTATCTGAGTTAGTAATTAATACTATCATCAGAAGGTTTATAGATCTACCAGTTTATGTTGATCTACTAAACACATGCATACTACTGTTCATGAGAACCACTCAGGCTTGTAGCAAGAGTACGGTATATAAGCAACTCCCAATAACACACTGAAAACATGTATGTTTAATTGCCTCAAGAAAGAATGGCTTTCAAATCTGCAAGCATGTGCTCTCTTCAACATAATCTGCACTATGTAATATAGTGTTTGCAAATCTGCAAACAACTGCTCTTTTTAATACCCTCTGACTCATGAAAGGATGTCTGACAAATCTGCTAGACTCAGTCAGCTGAGCAAAAGCTACTGGAGTCTATCTATCATTCCATAGGTTAGATAGTGCAGTAATCAATGTGTTGCTTTGTCCACTAGCAAACATGATTTTGAAGCTATTACAAGCTGCTGAGCAACTACAAATTTCCACCATGTTTCAGGCAAAGGCAGTGAGGATGTTGCAGGGACTGTAGATGACTTGATGAACTCTTCCCCAACTTCCCATCCTAGACACATTGCATGCTAATGATCATGTAGTTCTCAAATCATTCATCTTAGTTTTGTAGTGTCACCTACTTCTTGACCAGCAAACATAATTGTGACGAAAGGAATACTATCTACTTGCAAGTGAAAACTTATGTACAGTTTAACATTTGAATAAGCATCAAGTGCATGTGAGGCGGTCAGAGCTGCCGAAATTACCAGTCCTCAGACTTTAAATCTTCCGAAACCAAAGTGACTACTATCAACTTACATGATGGACATCCAACATATAACAAGTGACTCCCTTTTCCACCTGTGGTGTGGAAGGACCCATCACTCCACCCCAGAAGAGGAATACTTTGTCTGACATTGCATGCATTTGGTTACACAAAGAGGTCAAACTTATGTGCAAATGTGCAGCAGATATTGCTTACTTGTAAAGTGATTTTCAAATTGGCTTTACCACGGAAAACTCATAAACAAAGAATTGAAAACTGTTACACAAAGCGAAATTATTCCCTGAAGGAGCTCTAAGTATCATCAAGGTGCTAGAGACTACTGCAAAGACATAGCTCTCATAATGCTCTCAAAAGGAAGCAATGTTAAAAGGGCCATGGACGAGATTGACCTAACAAATTGATTGTCAAGCACAAATGTCCAAACCAATTACCTCTAAGTATCCACGGAAGCAGGTGAGCAAATTATTTGGACAGGAGAAAGTGTGTCGGATTCCCTCAAAGTCCATGTCTTTCATAGGTATCACAAACCATAAAATCATCTGACTGGGCACTATAACTTATCTTCCTGGAAGAAGGAAGACATTTTAATGCCCAGAATGACAACATCTCCAGAAGCTTGTCCAACATTTGATCCTTTATAGGCAAGAAGTCAAGTCAAAGGTCATTTACAACCCAACCCTGATGAAGTTCAGTTTGGGGGTCAAAACTTGGAGTATGACACCACAAAAATGCTTCAGGAGTATTGAGAAATTTTTTAGAAAATGGACAGTGGTTTCATGGCTTGCCTCAAATGGTGGCTATGTCAAGTATGCAATATTTCTGCAAGAACCAGCCACAAAAAAAACCCCGATGGGATCTGTTGTTCCTTGCTAGACCATTTAAATTTTAGTCCCTTAGTCTTAACCAAGAGTAATCCACAATGCATCACATTTCAAGAAAGTTTTGACCCCATTTGTCCTTATAAGAATGCTGATCAGCCAAACATACTCCACTACCATAGTACTTATCTTAACAAGAAAGCAATATGCAATGTCCTTTATCAAACTGCTGAAAATGGAATGCTCAGTGTCTGCCTTTCCCCTCTGTTGACCTATATTTTCAAAACAGGGAGTTAATACCTAAATAGCAAACTGTCAACACTCTTTGACCTGACTGCCCCCAGAGGCAGTCCGAGGTAATTGATACAAGCACAGGTGGCTTGCTTAATTGCAATAATAAACAATACTAGTAATGATAAACTAACTATGGCAGTATAGCCCCAATTCTCCATGAGAGTGCCGATCAGCCAAAGGAATGCACTGACTCAGGGACCTATGGTATGAGGGACCATAGTACTATATGAAAAACCCTCAACATTGAAACACACAATTTGTAGAAAAACTATTGCTTTGCACGATAAAAAAATTTATGGCATATATAGCCCATTCTGAATTTGGACCCACAAATGTTGAACATGGCAAAGGGTTCCACTACCGCAATGCTGATTTGATAAACCATTCACATTGTAAAGAAAATATGCAGAAAAGAAACATTTTGCATGATTTCATGAAATCGTCCATATGGCCCAATATGGGACCAATAATCCTGAACAATCTGAATGAACCAAGTGCCACCATAGTAGAAAAGTGATGCACTTTCAACTTAATACCATACAGTCTGAAGAAGCATTTTAGGAGAAGCATAAAATGGTCCATATGGGACCAATAATCCTGAACAACCTGAAGGGACATCTACCACAGTAGTATTGTGACACAATTTCAACTTATCATACAATCTGTAGGAGAAGTTGGATCCTTTGCTGATGCAAGGATCCAACAAGAAGAGGCATTTCCTGGACAGTAATGAATTCACTATACCCTTCAGTACAGTAGTTGTCACCTATTGACACACCATCCTCAATACCTTCATGTGGCCAGTGCTGGCCTGTAATTTCCAATCACTGATGCATTCTTGTCTTTGATAAAACAATGCAAAAGAGTGTGCACATCAGTCACAAGAGATAAACCATGACATGAGCACTACTCATTAAATCAATTTAATCTTGAAGTGTACTGTACAACCTTCAAAGACCTTCTTGACCTGTTGAACAGTTCTGTTATATCCTTCAAAAATCCTCAGGTTCAAGTAGCTACAGCCTCTTTAGGTAACTGACTTTTTGCAACAGTTGGTTTTGTTTGGTTTGACTTAAAGGAGGACCATCATGTCCACATTTATTTGGAGGAATGTTTCCTAAATCAATGGAAGCCTGGACCAAAATCATGATGTAATAATGATCACCTGCTTACTTCAAGTAGTAATTTACATCAGAAAATTGGAAAATTGCATCCTTTTATCCCATTCCTCAAGAGCAAGTGCTGCTTTCAGAATGACACCCTAGCTCTGTACAGCACACAGTTTGTTTAACTCTGCTCTTTAATCTCTGCTCTGGTAAAATATGTGACCCAACATTTTTAACACCGTTGTGCATATCACCTGGGACAGAGCAGATTGTCCATCCACTCCACCTGTCCAACTGTCTTCCTTCACTTATCCACTGGAATTTGTACCCCCATGTAATCAATCACACTTGGGTTTGCAAAACCTTGGCCTCTTGGAACCTTAACATCTTAGGATCTTTCTACACCACCATGCAGTACTATCCATGTGATCCAATGTGAACCTGAAAAAACGTCTTCAAAGGCACTCTAATTGTCTGTCTTCAAAAATTCACTGGAATCTGCACCCTCATGCCCTTACACCTGGATTTGTAACCCCTAAAGCATGCTTCACTGGCACAGCTCTACTGCTACCATCACAAGACTCGCCCACGGACTGACGGCCCAGCCACAGTTGACATGTCAAGCCATGCAGTTTTCTTGGACGTACGTTAGGTTTCGGCTTGACTATTCATGCCCATTTTCCACTTGTTTCTACTGAATAAGATGTTTTGTTGAAATAAATTTAGATCTTCATGCAAGCAAGGCTGCATCAAGCTGCACGCTGTGCTACTACTCTATGTGGCCTTACATATTGTATCTACTGTGCTTTTACATGGCCGAGAACCAATCACTTCCATATCTGTACACAATGGTCAGCCTAGCCTGGTGTCCACTTCTGAAATTTCTAAGGGGTGCAATACTGCAATTTACTACTTAGAGGTAAATTCTATTTGACAGTGATAAAACTTAACTAAACTATACATACATCCTGCACGAGGTCATTGTTGCATACTTGTATGTCACACATGTCCACCTATTCTACCTTCTCTTTCAGCGGACATATAATCTAAATCTCAACAAATTATACAAGTCACTCCAGGTGACTAATGTAAACTAGACATGAATGCCTTGAGGTTTTATCAATTTACAAGAATCTGGTGTACTGTATGTAAGACACACTTGTAACATGGAATGAAAAGGAATACTCACTTTGGGTCTTGCCATTGTCAAATTTGACAGATTTGACAACATTTATTTGAGTCATTCTCTGGATTTACATGTAACACAATTTAGAAAATAATACAACCAATCAAAACGTAAGAGAGACTCAGGAGGAAACTCAGAAAAGCTCCAAAGAGCTGGTAAAAGAGACCTCCATTTTGAGATGAGACTCGTCCTTAACACTGACTTTGTCACATGACAAACTATATTGTCAGCACCAGTATATTCACTAAGCTACAATCTTTGACAAAATTCTTTGGGACACCTCACTCCCCTTTCAATGTTGGCTACAGGACTACAATTCAGTGTACGTTCACTCCTATAGTTTGAAAGGGACACGGGGTTTCATGTTATCCTCTCAACTCAAATTCAGGATTATAGTCCCAGCATACAGCAAAGTGTCTAAACAGTTTTGCCCAAGATTGTGGGATGAGATAACACCAAGCAGAATATGGGAGATGAAGACAACAACTCACACTGGATGGTGGACCATCTTTTGTGCGTGTCTGTGATCCAAGTGATCCAGTTCTGTAGAAAATCATTGCAGAGACAGGAATCAAACAAGATAAGTGCTGAAATACAATCAACATTGTTAATGAAATCTAACTTTAACTTCACACTGCCATGTACTGTCTATTGATAAAACTAAGTCATATTTCTCTTTCAGATCTTAGATATTAACGTACAATGAACTTACCTCAAAAAGTTTGCACAATCAGTCTATGGAATAAGATACTCCATGGGGCTTGCTCACATTCATAATAGTGTTTTCATAATCCCAGAGGTCTGGCTACAGTATATCTAACTCACACTGGATGGTGGACCATCTTTTGTGCGTGTCTGTGATCCAAGTGAGTATCTATCATTCCTATCTGGGAATATCGTGTGCACAAGGTTTTCAGTGGTTGACCTCTGGTGACTCCAGATGACCTTTGACTTTCACTAAAACAATAGGGTTCTTCCCTTAATATGATTAATATCACAAGCCTACATACCACGTATAATTTATCACTCCTAATTGGGGATATCGCATGCACAAAGATTCAGTATTTGACCTCTGGTGACCTGTTATGATCTTTGACCTCCACCAAAATCAATAGGGTCTTCCCTCTTAATATGGCAAACCTGAGTATGAAAAGTATCCATCACTCTCATTTGGAGATATTGTGTGCACAAGGTTTCACTATTTGACCTCTGGTGATGCCAGATGACCTTTGACCTCCACCAAAAGTAATAGGGTTTTTCCTTTAGCATCAACTACCGTTGCACAGTATACCGGTACTTTCCTAAATACAGGTACGGTACTATACCACAAATTAAAAGGCATCGAAGTACCGCAGACAATGGTGCCAAATGGGACTGTGAGAATAGGCCTAACGTTAGGCCAAACGTTACACTTGTGATGTTCGTTTTAACTTGAAAGAAAATAAAGTTTGCAAAACAACTTCGCATATTTTATTTGCATCCCTTTAGTCAAAGTTTAAAACAATGATGGAACATACAGTATTGTAAGCAGTATTACAACAATATTATATGAAAATATGAAAAGGTAAAAGCATATATTACAGCTTCGTCAACATGAACTTACAACATAATGGCTTCGTAAGTGACTTATATAGTAAAGTGTACACTGTGCAGATATTTAATAAAATACTGGGACTTGGGAAGTAAGTACAGCACCCAGAGACATCTCGCTGGAAGCGCGATTAAATAAAACATGTACCAGGTAAGTACAACAGGATTTAAAGATTTCATTTCAAGAAAAAATATCTCTAATGACTGAGAGAGATCTGTAAAAATTCACTGGATTGATACCATTTACATAAAATTATTGCATGTGAAAAGAGAGGAACATTTGTGATTTTTGGAAACATTTTTTATATTTCCTTTTCTCCTGCTGTCAAAATTATAGATGACGTCAGTCATCAGTGATCTTACAGTATGTCTATAACCTCTTCATGAAATGTTACCAAACAACCTAGGCATTTTTGGGGGCTCTTGTTTGACAATATATGCATTGTTTCTGATTTTGTCGATACTTTAATTAGCTTCAAAATCCTATGCCCAGACAATTTTTCAGAGATACACTCAACGAAAAAAAAAGGTTCTCGTTACAAGATGAACGTAACTGCCTCACAATTGCCACAAACCCAATTAGCAACATCATGGCACCCTTCAAGGATTAGACTTGGCTCTCTGTTCCATCTCTTCTACCATAGTACCACTGTGGATACATGTCAGACCAAGTCCAGGGTAACATATGGCAGGGCCAAGTCTGGGGTAACACATGGCAGAGCCACTCCATAAATATTGCCAATAAGAGTCCAAGGACCCATCAACTGACATCCATGTACCAGTATTCAAATTAAAATTGTTATCAAATGTAGGACGGAAAGATACAGAAGATCGTTTTTACCACGGGTTACATTAAGTCTTGCCAACAGTTTTATAAGGCAGTGAGGGTATTTGCATATTCATTTTATAAGTAGTTTTAGATACATATTTATCTTATAACCTGCCATTTTTAGTTTGTTGACATGTTTTATGTGTTTCTATGTGATTTTTCATTGTTCCTCTTATGTTTTATGTTTTATGAAATGACATGGCACCAAATTCCTTTTATGGTCAATAAAGATTCTTTTATCTTACATATCTTATATATCTTATTCGTTTTCAATAGTACATAGTCGGGCCTAAGCCAACAGTCGGGAGAATGGCAGTGACAAGTTTACTAGAATGCTATGTATAAGTTTTCCCATCTTTTTGTCATTATTGAGAGTCTAGAGCTTTACTTCTTTGTATGCATTCACACAGAAAATAAGCTGTCTTGATTCTAGAAGGGTACTGAACTGCAGCTTACTAAAGAAAATTGATATTCCTTCCTTATTCCATTTAACTGGAAGTTCCTAATGCATTATTTGCTGGCATTCACTGTTTCAAAACATTTCTAATTCTGTCAATACAAAGTCTGTAGTTACCAGAACATACACTGAAGTGGTATGCCATTAGCAACGATACATGTGGGCAGTAATAGTTTCAGTACAATGGAGGCGATCAGGTCCAAAATCATGTCATATGTAGATCTCATGAATTATTAATTGCTTATGCTCTGTGCAATTCATTTAATGTTAAGAAGTTATGTCCTATGCAAATAGCATACTGTACGTCATTGAATTGACCTCGTTAGTATTGAAAATCTCTTCCACATAAAGGAGGACGTTGGATTAGGAATTCCTGAGAGGCATGCATCAGCAATGATTAAACCCTCTCTAGCTAGTCTTGCATCTACCTATGAAAGAAAGTCCTGCCTGCCACTCACATCATAAACTTGTGATTGGCTGTCGAAAATCTAGGGGAAAAGGTCAACTAATGTATCTACTTGATACATAACATCATTCAGTTTATGACTGTCAATCATTCTAGAATCTTTGTTGGAACTTGGGGGCGGGGTATACGTAGCTCACTCGACTCGAACATAACTGGCGAACAGCAGCTGAAAATTTCCAGTTGAAATAGTACAATGATTCACTCGCCTCCAGCAGAGGATTTACTGTACAAATTTACATACAGTAGTGTGTGTTGAATGTCCAAAAAGCCTGTTAGTATTTCAATCATGTTAGCGTATACAATCGGCCGGCACAGTCAGCAAATTCTGGAGAATGTTTTTTACAAAGCAAAACAAGTTTTCAGGATATTATGCTATGAAATAAATTGCAAGTATTGTACAGTAATTAGTACACTACAAGAACGTTAACGCACGATGTTTTTCCGAGTATTTTCTTGAGTTAAAAATCAGACTTTTCTATGTCCTTGGGTACCGGTATTGTCGTGGTACCGGTAACATTTGTGGCAGCACTGACGGTACCAATTTTAGGCAGTACTGTGAAACCTTAGAATGAACAGCATCCATCATTCCTACCTGGAGATGTCACATGCAAAAAATGTTCAAATTTTGGGCTCCGGTGACCATAGAAGACCTTTGACCGCCACCAAAAATAAGAGGGTTCTCTCTCTCAATATGACAAACCTACATACCAAGTATCAATAGCATCCATCATTCCTACCTGGAGATATCGTGCACACACAAGCTATCGTGCAGACAGGCTTAGTGTCACAAAACACATGCACACACACACAGCTTTGTTTTTCATTCATTCCAAGGACCTCATTGTTTTCTTTTGCTTTTTCTTCCTCAACCCTAACCTTAACAATAGACTGTCTGTTGTTAATCTTGAGAGGACTGGAGAAATCTACTGAATTTTCTACAGAGGACCTAAAATCTATTGTTTCGGTCCTCGAGCCCATCCGAAAACAAGGGCACACATACACAGACATGCACACCCACGCCCACACATGCAATCACAATCGCATAAGTTTCTCTTCCATCGAAACTAAAAAGGGTAAATTACCCTCAAGTGCCAAAATTTCCATCTACATACGCAAATTTCCCTCTTAATACACCAATTTCCCAGGAAGGAGCTTTGCAGCTGCCCAAATTTTTCCACCCATGAATTAAACAACAACCATCATAAGTCTGTAGTTTGCATGCATTATAATGTATGCTGCTGTATGGTATTCATTAGTTTACTAGGAGACTTACCCAGGCTGAGTTTGCAATCTTAGTCTCTTCTTCTGCTGCTGAAGATCTTCTAAAATTTTACGATTTTGTTGTTCTGTTGAAAGATGTATACGGTAAGTTATTTAAAAATATCAAAATGCACAAAAGAACCAGCAGGACTTTGAGATTCCTTGCCAATAGAAAACAAAGGACAATACATACCCATTTTGAAGTTCAAATACCTTACTCTTTGTTGGATTACCATGTCTACAAGTTTGCAAACTAAAATCTCGACTGACTTCAAAATGACCTTTCACCTCCATAAGAAATGACAAAGCTCATCTGCTTATCAAGAGCTACCAGTGTCAACAGCATTAAGATCCACCAAAATTCAGTGGCACAGATATGTTCCTTAATTGGTTTTCATATTTCAACCTCCAATGACCTCAAATGACCTATGATTTTCATGAACCAGAAAGTCAAGTGACTTTGTGATTCCTTGCTGATATCTCATTTTTTCATACACCACAATTACATACAAACAAAAGCAACCCGAGTGGAGAAGGGAAGGGACTTTATCAAAATGAAAACAAAATGCAAGAATGACAACCACATTCTGTATCACTTATGAGTTTGATGTTACTAAGTGCTGATATGAATGAGTAATTCATTCACTGATGGCAATTGATGGCAGTTGATGGCAATTGTGGTCATGAAGGCGGTAATTCACAAGTTGATGGAAAGTTCATGACACCAATTTGTGGTTACAGACCTGAGATTGTGCAAGTCACCAAAGCCTTCTGAGGGAGGTTTTCTGTGACTAAAACAACAAAGTACCTTATAAATCTTGACAGGGAGTTTCTAGCTTTCATAGAAAAAGTGATAAGAGCTATGTTAAGTGGTTGTTTGTCATAGAAAATGGCATAGAAAATGTTCCACAAATTCAAAGAGAATGAGACCAAAGTCTATCTAGCAGTGACCTCTCCTATGAAACATAGATCTACATTTTGGCAAACTTCAATAGGAAATAACTATCCATTATTTTCCCTAACATGAGCGATTTAACCTCTTCATATGTTCACATTCAGGAAATGTCAAGCACTCTAAGTATCACATGCTGGGCTTTTGGACCCAGGACAGATCTTTGGAATGAAAGAACTTATTACATTCATTTCATGTCACATTACAGTGATGACAAGTCTCTCATGTGGCAATTCAAATGACAGACATCAGCTGCTCATCAAGTGCTAACAGTGTTGACACTTTCAAGTTCTACCTGAATTCAGTTGCAGAGATACCTTCCTTCATACATTGTCATACTTTAAGCTCTGGTGACCTCAAATGACCTTTGACCTCCAGGAAAAACAATGGGGATGATGTACTCACTGTAAACTACCAACACATTAACTTTGAAGTTCAAGCACTTTCCCATTCTCAAGATACTGCGTTTACAAGGTTTTCACACTGTATCTTCTATGGAAGTAACATGACCTTTGACCTCCACAAAAATGACAGACATCATCTGCTATATCTCCCTTGATAGATTTTCATACTCTCAGCTCTGGTGCCATAACTGACCTTTGACCTCAATGAAAAACGATAGGGATCATCTAATCATGATGACCTACCAACACACCAACTTTGAAGTTCAAGCACCATTTTCTCCTTAAGATATCGTGTTTACAAGACAAGGCGTCACATACACAAACACACAGACACACACACGCCATCACCATCACATAGATTCCTCGCCTGCTTTTGGCAAGGAATAAAAAATGGTAAGGATCATTTACTTACAATGAACTACCAACACAGGAAGTTTTAAGTTCCAGCAACATTCAATTGCTAAGATACATATTTTAAAATATTTTCAGACGTTAACCGCTGATGAACTCAAATGACATTTGACCTTTATGAAAAATAATATGGATCACCACTTACAATCAACAATCTACAGTACAAGTTAAATTTGCACTTTCAGCAACTTTTCCTAACTGACAAACCATTTGGACAATTTTTCAAACTATGACCTCCATTGACCTCACATGACCTTTGACCCCATGCAAAGTAGCAGGAATCATCTACTTACTAAGAGTTACCTATGGTAATCATTTGAAGGTACAACAACATTTGGTTGCTGAGATATCTTCCTTCATAAAATTTGACTTTAGCCTCTGGTGAAACCAAATGACCTTTGACCTGCATGGAAAACAGTAGGGATCATCCACTTACCATGGACAATTAACACATCAAGTTTTAAATTCCAGCAAATTTGCCTTATTAAGCAACTGTGTTTACAAGGACTTCAAACTATGACCTCTATTGACCGCACATGACCTTTGACTACCATATCAAATGACAGAAAATTATTTACTTATCAATGGCTACCTATGTGACTAGTATGAAGTTTCAGTGACATTCAAGTGCTGAGATATCTCACTTAGTAAATTTTCAGACATTAACCTCTGGTGACCTCAAATGACCTTTGACCTCCATGAAATACATTAATTAGAGATCATCTACTTACAATGGACAACCAACATATCATATTTGAAGTTAAAGCAACTTTCCCTTATTGAGATACTCTTTTTACAAGGTTTTCAAACTATGACCTCTATTGACCTCACATGACCTTTGACCTCCATAACAAATGACAGAAAATCATTTACTCATCAATGAATACCAATGTGATTAGTATGAAGTTCCAATAACATTCAGTTGCTGATATATCCCCCTTAGTAGGTTTTCATCGAAGTTCTGGTGACCTCAAATGCCCTTGACTTTCATGGAAAACTATAGGGATCATCTACTTACAGTACTTACAATGGACTACCTACACACCAGCTTTGAATTTTGGGCACCTTTCACTTCTTGAGATATTGTGTTTACCAGCAAAGGCATCATATACACACACACACATACATGCATACACATGCCATCATGACTTCCTAGATTCCTTGCCTACTTTCAGCAAAGGAACCAAAAATTTAAATGAAATACTTTTACTGTAAGTAGTAGGATTGACATACTGTACTTTATGACAGAATATTGGTTCACAATAGCAATAGCTTTTAAGCTGGCATTGAAAACTAATACTTTTGGGGGATTTATTGTACTCACCATAAGGGTTGGAAAAATAGAGGAACTTTGTTTCCAGGATCTATGACATCTTTAATATCAAAGGTTTTGATTGACTGTTTGGTTAGGCATACTGCCAATGCTTCCTGTGAGAAATAAATATGCAGATTGTTCTGCTGAGGATTCCATCCCCTAGGCTCACACTTGTTTATGCTGTATTTAAGGAACAGGCACACACATATAACCAACTGAAACTCTGAATCAATGATTTACACCTTTCTGAACACCTTGTTTCAATTGTGTGCAATCGGTTTTGTCTGAGTTTTCAATCTCATAAAAAGATCACACTTGTGTAGCCAGTTTCAAGTCCCCCACTTTCCCAGTTCCCCTCCCTCAACTCTTGTCAACTTATCACCCTTCCCCACTCTCATCATTTTTTTGCTCTCCTTTATTTTTCCACATCATCCATCGCATCTCCAAATTTCTGTGGGGGGCACTCTGATCCCTGTCCCCCTTCTCCACTGGCTACGCCACGGACTGATACTACTGGTAAAAGGGTCAATGCTTGCTTTGTAAGAACTACAACAGATCACTAGATCCATAGAGAGGTTGTAGATACCTAAATTAAGACAAATGCAGGAAGCATATCTGAGCCAGGTCAACAGACTTGCTGGCAATCTTCTGGTAAGCCTAAACAGGTGCAAAAGGTAAATGTCAAAACAACAGACTTCATCGTAGAAGATCCAGACCTACAGTTATCCAAATCACATGAAACAAAGAAATAATTTCAATGTTGTCATGATGAAGGTCTCACATGGCCAGGGATGCAAACTATCCAACACGAGATGCAATTTGCAACAAAAGGTAAATTAATGGTCATTATGTAAGAGTATGCCAAACAAAACAAAACAAAACAAACAAAAAGTGGGTAAAAAGAAAGAGGCACTAGTTCCTTGCAAGTTCCTTCCTAGCAACTTTCCCTTGGGCATAGTGCCCAAGGGAAAGTTGTTAGAACTACAAACTTAGCGACAGGTTGTCTATTGTAAGCAGATAATCACTGTTGTTTACATGGAGGTCAAAGGTCATTGGGGCTGAAAGTTTGCAAACTTTGTAAGGGAGATATCACTCCAACTGAAAGTTGCTGGAACTTCAAACTGTAAATATTGCCAACTCTTGATGAGTATATGATCTCTGTCATATTTTATGGTGGTCAAAGGTCGCATAAGGTCAGCAGAAGTCGTAGTTTGAATACCTCATAGGCATGGTATCTCATGGAGGGTGATATGATTGAAATTGAAAACTGGCATTTTGGTTGTGATTTGTGTTTCATAAATATGGGTAAAAAATCACAAAGTCCTTTGATGCTTTGGTGCATTGACCCCATCTTACATTGGCAGACATTATCCCAATGGGAGGGGACTTTCCATGTCAGGTGGGTTCTGCTCAAATTAAAGAAACTAGAGCACCAATGGTGCAGTAGCTCAAACCAAACTAAAAAATAGATGCACTGAGGATTCATTGATCTCATTGGTACGAAGTCATAGCTTATTTGGACCTATTTAAACTAATTGATGAACATTTTATGATTGCATGGTGACAGTTTGGTATTGCGGGGGGTGGACTCCCCTCCTGGATTGTCCATCATCTACACATACAGCATGCCAATAGCAAAAGGTGAGAGTATTTCTGGGACATACAGCATGTGGCTTAAGTTTAGGGTTGGCTCTCCTTCCCTCAACCCACATAAGTATGCCCATGAATGGTAGGATTGCAGGTCACAAGATACAATAGAAACATTTTGTTGGCCTGAGAAAAGACCCGCCCCCCAAAAAATAGTAGAGGTGGTGCAGATTTTTGGAAACTAATTTATTTTGCAATGGACACTGTGTAGAACAATTGTGAAATGACCACCTGTTGAGACTTGTATGTTTGTAACCACTTTACTGTAGGTGATACTCTCCTTGGGTGATACCAGCCACCACCTGGTGAGATGTAAACTTGTATCTTAAAAACCCTTTTAGTGTGGGTGTGTTCTCAGACGCAGCATGAGAGTCACTGCTTAACAACTACAGTGATGAGGGTTCAAGAAAATCTAACATTTGCAGGAGGAGGAGTTTTGGATGTATTTCAAAGAACAGCCCCCTCCCAAAAAGTGCAAATGGGTGTTAAATCTTACATACCCATGCACATCACCAACACTAGAAGATTCCTGTATCAAATTTTCCATTGTCATATCCCCCTCAATGTCCCCTGCACTTACATATAGGCCTACCAAGTGCATTGTGCAAAGCTGAGGGTATTTGGGGACATGTCTGCTCCCTGGGCAAACTTTGGGGTTGGCTTTCTTCCCCCGCAAAATCCTGTGTACACCACTGCATGCTGTGATCACAGGTAACACGCATAAAACAAATACATGTTTTTCCCAACATTAAGATGCAAATAAAAAATCAAGCCCTTACTCCCCTCACCCCCCTCATTCTCAAACGCAAGGTAAGGAAATGCTTCCTTTGTCCCTAGTAAAAATAATAGAACTAAGCTACTTTAAGTTCTTATCAGTACCATATCAATTATGTATGTAAAATTATGCTGGTCAATATCACAGTGAGCTACAGTAATCAAGACACTAATTAACAGAACAGTTTTGACATACAGCAATAATGATGTACTCACATTTCCATTACCACAGGTCACAGGTCCAAAGATTCACATTTAAAATCTGACAATATTTTGGCAGTGGCTAAAATCCCCTAGTCCTACTTGATAAGCAGCAGAGGACAAACCCTCCTTTGTATCAACTTTTTCAGTTTTGATTACAGTCTGACTTTAGCAGTGCAATCCTTTACTTTCAACCAGGGAGTTCCCTGGTTTCAACTGCTAGATTTCCTTGAATAACAACTCACTGCCCATTTAATTGTCCAGTAGCTTGTGGTATTTACACACATTATACAGTTGCAGTTAGTAAACAATCTGGTATTGGCTCTCTGCTGCCACAAGGAACTTAGAATAAACAGTTGTCAGGAGACCAGGTAACTTTGCAAGAAAGAGAAATTGTTAATTACCACTCAAGTACGATGATGAGTTATGATGCACTCCCTCAAGCAATTTACACTTGAATCACAAGTTAAGAGCCCTTTGTCCTGAAGCTATCTACTAACATTTAAAGCATTAAGCACCTCCGTTTAAACTAACCTAAACAACCTCACAGGACTGACCTCTTGTACACAGACAATTTTAGAGAATGCAATGTAAAGAAAAACAGGGAGTAAAACTGATTTTGTGAAAATGGTGAAAGTATAAGGGTGGAACAAAATTTGCTAGAAAGGTATCAAAAGTATCCTCTATCCCAAATTGGAGTAGCACCTGGTAATCTGTGCATGCCAGTCATCCTTCTAAGTACTGTAATTTTGAAGATAATTTTATGATGCATCTAGGAGAAAATAGCATTTCAAAATATTTACACATTTGGCCTCAATTGAACTTTGGATGACCTTTGACCTTAATTTTTACACCCCGCTGGAAGCCCTCAAAGGTCAATTAACTAAACCATGTTTGGTAAATCTCGGACTCACAGGCTCAGCGCAATCCCTCATCAAATAGTTTCCAAGTTTTGACCTCTAACGACCTTGCATGACCTTGGATCAAAAATCTATGCACAACTTTAATAAAGAACCACTACGTAAGAAATATTAAGACCCAGTTTCAAGAGCATACAGCGCTATTTGTGGGAGGAGATACCTTTTGAAGATATTCACATAATGGCCTTTAATGACCCCGAAATGACCTTTGACCTTAACTTCTTGAACAAGACAGGGAGCCTAATTTTCAACGACCAATGTGTCTGAGTTTCCTTAAAATCGAATGTGCGGATGATTGGATAGATAGACAGATGGCTGGATAGACGGACGGACGGATAGACGGACAGACGGACGGATAGACGGATGGACAGAAAGATGGATGGATGGACCAACGGACAGACGGATGGAGAGACAGACAGACAGACAGATAGACAGATACTGTAGACGACAGATCTAGACAGACAGACAGACAGACAGATAGACAGACAGATAGACAAACAGACAGATAGACACAGACAGACAGACAGACAGACAGACAGACAGATAGACAGATAGACAGATAGACAGATAGACAGATAGACAGATAGACAGATAGACAGATAGACAGATAGACAGATAGACAGATAGACAGATAGATAGATAGATAGATAGATAGATAGATAGACAGATAGATAGACAGATAGACAGATAGATAGACAGATAGACAGATAAAGAGATTGACAGTGGCAGATCACAATAGCTCAAACATCTCTTTGAGCTGGTTTGATCTAAAAATGCCTCAGAAAGATTTAAATAAAATCAGAAAACCGAAAAATTTAAAATCATTATTCAGAATACAGGAATTCCTGAAGATGTGTTCAATTCAATAGCACCAAATTTAGAACCATTTACATTTAGTTCACCCCGTGTCAGCAGAAATTTCCAAAATTGAATGAGGACAACCCCACGTAAGGTCGAGTTCTGCACAAATGTCACATTTTCATACCCTGTATGTTAAATTTAAGTAATTTTGGTTGGTGTGAAATTGCCACATATTCCAACCCCTTTTAAGTTTGTGAAACTGTCAAAGATGGAGTTGATAGTTACATCATGTAACTGTGAAGAAATAGTTTAGATCTGCAGCACAATACTGTAGGTGATGTAAGGGCCTCTGGAAATAACCAATGTTGAGTTGCAATGTCTTTAGATGGTATGCCATTTTTATGTAGACAAGGTGATCGGGTTCAGATTCCTCGTTGGAATCTCTTGGCATGATATGGTGCTTGCCAAAATATCCCTGGTTGAAGTGAACACTGTTGATGCTGATTTGTTTATACTGCCTTCCATCGATCCAGCATTTTAAAGTCAGAAGAGTCCCCGGAGGAATTGTCATGAAACAGGCTGAAAGCATTTTACCAGGCAGGTGGATGAAACATCTGCTTCACGCTAAGTCACCACACCCAGGCATCTTCTACTATTTTCTTTCGGCAGTAATCTTTTCACATTCAAAAGAATTCAGCATTATTATTGAACTTTCTAAAACAAATTGTCAAATCTCCAGGCAAACGTGTAACATCTAAATAGTGAATTATAGTTTTTCTTCTTTTCTTTTGACCAGCAGACAGTTCAATTTCACTGTCATACACATGATTCGAATAAGCACTCCACATAGTTCAATATAGGAAGTAAGAGATAATAAATTCGTAGTGTTGTGATCAACCACTTGCAATACGTAAGTTTTTCACATTTTATTGAAATAATGTCAACAGTTATGCATACAATCAAATGAACATCTTGATTTTTGATACTTGCATCATACACACCAAGTGTTCAACACATCTGTGAACAAATACGTACACATGTACACTACATCAAGAAGTAGGCTATGAACCACATGGTACACAAAAGAAACCAATTACATTACTGGTATTGCAAGTTACAGTATGTGACACCATGATTTCACAATACTCAACTGTTGTTTGTATCCAGCTGAGAAATCTGGTAGTGACTATGCCAAAAATTCTCTAAATATCTGGCACATCTGCATATATGAAAAGAGTGTAACTTTGGAAAATCACAACAAATACCTCTATGCAACTGTAGTGAATGTGTATCTCACTCTTGTGCTTCACACTTAATAATGATATGTTGATTCACCTTTAGAGAAAATCAAGTTATGTTTTGTGTGAATGCAGACTTTCAATCAGAATTATCTGCACACTCTCAGCACACAGATGATCCATCACATCTAAGGAATGTCTGGATATTCAGATAAGATATGACACTATCTACCCAAAGCCAGTTAAGCCACCTTCAAGGAGTTGAAGGTGATTTCTGACCTCACCATGTGACTGTCACACACCAGAGGATCAATGCTCATATTTAGTGCTCTTGTGCAACCTGCAGAGTCCTTCAGAAGACCTAACCATTACAGTGGGGTGAGGTTATCATGCTAACTCCTCAACTGGTGGTGTGTCTGAGATTTTGCTGTCATTACATATATGTTGAAGTAGAATGCAGTCATTTCTTAGTTTTTTCTTGGGGGGGGGGGGGGTTGCAGGTGGGTTGGGCTTTTTCTACTTTTGAAAAATGGAGCTGTAACCTACAGTAACCAAAGAAGAAGCAGAATTGGGGTAACTCATGAAGCTCCTTAGTGGCTTATCTTATAAGCTATGAAAGCATAGTTGATACAAAAGTCTGGTTTTTGGCAAGGGTCAGTAGATGGAGGTGAAGGATATCCAATCTGAATATGAAAGTAATTGTGTGCATATTCAATGTGTGCAAATACATAAAATTCATGTCCAAGAGCTTACTATCTTCTTCATTCACAGTTTCATTTAATGAAACCACACAAACATACTCAGATACACAGAAGCAAACTAGTGTTTTCCCTGGGTACTGTAGAAAATTCGTACTCAGGTACCCGAATGCCATTACCTGTCGGGGACCAGGGTAATTGATTGTCAATGTACGACTTCATATGTGGCTTTGAAATTGTATAGGCCTAAGCCTTCAATTCAAAAAACAATCCACTGCTCATATCTCTACAGTAGATGACAAACTATTGAGTGCTTTTAGGCCTATTTAACAGGTTAATGTTGTTGGATTTTCTTCTTTTGTTTTGCAATGAGTGATTAGAGGTGTACTACCTAAAAAAAACGTAAATGCACTAATGGATGGGAATTACACCTCTTATTGAAATGGTTTAGGCTTGCCCATGTGAGCTGCACACAACTGTGCATGGCAAAAAGAAAAG
This sequence comes from Stichopus chloronotus, assembly GCA_021234535.1. NCBI lineage: Eukaryota > Metazoa > Echinodermata > Holothuroidea > Aspidochirotida > Stichopodidae > Stichopus > Stichopus chloronotus. Next base: position 3,586,308 of record CM037838.1, on the reverse strand, counting down.
TGAAGTTAAAAGTGATAAATCAAAATGCCCTGTCAGGCAGCCTAAATATCTTCAAAACTATTCAAAAGAGTTACGCATGTCCAGTCTACTAGCTTGATCTCACCTTCCGTGAAGTGTGAATCTTTATTCATTTCGTTGATTCCGATTTGAAATGTAACTTAGCCTAGCCAAGTACGGTATCTGTCTAGTTCTTTGGTATACATAATACTAATACTGTGTACGAAATATGTAAAGTTAGTACAGTGACTCACGTTCAGAATTACTGATTTACTACTAATGTTACAAATACTAACTTAGGCCGAGCCTATAATGTAGCTATGATCACAAGAAGACGTGGCTGGAACCAGTTCCAACATATGTAACATTGCTTCACATGTTCATATGTCTAACTACAGAAAGTCGTACAGATACTAGCCTTCGGAGCAGACTCTCTAGTAGCCTCCATGCAGATGGCCCTCTCTCAGTAGTCATAATACACCCTTTCTATACACTATACAGAGTCTGCAAACCTTCAAGTTTTCATTTACTCGAATCCTGCATTTCCTGCAAAAATCCCTTCTTGAGAAATCGTGTTTACAAGGTTGTCTTGATTTGACACCTGTTGACCTTAAATGACCTTTGAACTCCATAAAAATCAATAGGCTTGTTTGTAATCCATACGGTACCTCAGTACCTCTACCATCAAGCTTTCCTGAGATACCATGTTTTCACTATTTGATCCCTGTTGATTCCAGGTGACCTTGACCTCCACCAAACACAACAGACTTTCTGTACTCAACAAGGTACACCTACATATGAAATATTATTAAAAAAAATTAATTCAAGCAAGTTTTACAGTCATTATAAGTGAAATGCACCAATTGTATGAGTCCTTTACACTTCCAAAACTTCCCATTATTGTTGGAAGAAAGTTTTCCATCCAAGAAAACACTGGCAGGAGCATTTTCTGGATCTTACTGGCGGAGTTTGGGAAGGGTAATTTCTGGTGATCTACAGGAAATTTTCACTAACTTTTTCTAGTAGGCTCTGTTTCAGTCAATGGTGGAGCTCTGTTTAGTCTTCACAGGACCATCATTTTGGATACACCACTACAATAGAGGTACAGGCCCATTGTACTGTACTTCTGTATGCTCCCTCATTCATGTGCAAGGCCAGTCTAGAAAAAAATTCTAGCTACACCCGTGGGGTGCACACATTGACCCTCTTGATCCAATTCTGCAAACAACCTCTGAGACTCTACATACCCAATAAAGGAAGTGGGGAAGCTAAAGGAGATATTTCCAGTCCCCTCTAGTCTGGGCAGCTTAGCGCTCTAACAGAGTTGCGTGATATGTCACATGGCCTGAGCTCATTACACTTCATTTCACACTTCACAGCCCTTCCACTGCTACAAACTTTTGATCCATTAGTCAACCCTCACCAGGGCCATCATCTCTCACATTCTAAAGTAGACTTGTTTTCTTACCAAACTGTACACAAACGATCTCTGGTACCGCATTCACCTTTCTGCATAAGCTTTTTAACAAAATATGCTGAGGGAATAGATAAATTTTGACTAGCAAAATTGAACATAACACTAAGTCAGTATGCCGTTGTGCATCATATTTGAAAGCCTCTGAGAGAGTGAATGACGTTAAATTTTGCTGTTTTATGCTTCAAATGGTCAATTAAAACAGTTGAATGGATATATCTTATAGGGCCTAGTTTGTGTTAATGGCACAAGGACTGTGACGTGGTCTGTAACATAAGACACAACCCTGTTCAAGGGCTAGGGCACCAGAAATTACTTCTACAGCGAGTGCGCCTTCGCCCCCAACCCAAATTGGAGGCTCAGTTTACACAACTTTGGGCTTGGATTGTTCTTCCACTGCAACTGTGACCAATCCCAGACTGAAGGCTCAGCAAACTTCAGTTGTTTTCCAGAAGAAAATTAGATACCGTTAAATACAGTTGCATGTTACCAATGTCGAAATATTGTTTTTCAACCTTCAAGGCTTTCTCCTAAACGACTGAATTTCCTTTTATGAAGTAATAAAGTTATCTTGTATCTTGAGCCTCGACATCGTTTCCATTGTAACGTATAATGCCTGGCCCTGAGTATGGGTTGCGCGACAGCGTGGCCGGCTGGTGCAGTTATTGCGAATCAGTATGTGAATTGTCAAGGTGAGGTATTTTAACTGACAACGTTAGGCCTAGGCTAATTGAACCACCGAGAAAGGGTGTGATACAAACTCGAACAACAGCTAGCAAAATATAACTTTAATGAAAACATGCCAGATCGCCCTAACGAACTAAGCCTAGCTGCTAAAATATGTTCATACCTTGACCGACGGACATCGTAAGTCGTAACCATGTGATTTCTATGTGTGGAAATACTGGACTTATGTTTGTTTCTGTACCCCAAAACAACTGTGTAGTGTATGGGGTAACCAGAGTAATACATTGCATGCTACAGTACCTGGTTGCAAAGGTAGCATAACCTATATAGAAGTTAAAGATTTCTGCGCATTTTGTTAACCTGTGTCGGTGAAAGTCCCTATCAGGGACATTTGGACAACTTTTTTGGTATTTTATCCTTTGAGATGGGTCCTTTTGTGGATTGAATACTGAAGTAGGCGAATTGAGGTATACAATGTGTAAAAATGGTGCCAATTGAAGCAATTATGGAAAAGTTATAGACTTTTAACTGGCGGAGCAGTAGCATTCGACGAGATGTGTGATTTGCCCCAGTGACAAGGTACGGTAACTTGCACGGCCTTAGCAGAAAATCTAACCTCACCTAAGGTACGGAAAATTGAACCAGAAAGCCAAAAGGATTTGTGATTCCTTGGAACATGGTTATATTATAACAAACATGAATTATCCACATGACAAGTATGAGATCAACTCTTGAAACACCACAATAAGCCTTTAACCCACACTGACCGAAAGCAAAAGATATCACCTACCCAGTATGCCAACCCACACATCATCAACATTACCCTTCTGGAGGTAATGTGCTAGCAAGATTTGACCTCAGGTGACCTCAAACGACCTTTGACCTTTCTACTTAGTATACACAATCCACACATCAAGTGTGACAGCTGTCAAGGTTAGACTCCTTGAGATATTGTGTTTACAATGTTTTTACAGTTTGACCTCAGGTGACCTCAAATGACCCTCGACCTCGACCAATACAATAGAGATCTGCTCATTATTACCAACCCACACACCCAAATATGACGTCAGTCACCATTACCCTTCTGGAGATATTGTGTTTACAAAGTTTTTACAGTTTGACCTCTGGTTAACTCAAATGACCTTTGACCGCCACCAAAAGTTATAGGGATCATCTACTCAGTATGACCTACCTACACAACAATGATGACGTCAGTCACAGTTACCTTTCTGGAGATATTGTGTTTACAAGGTTTTTACAAGTTGCCCTCTGGTGACCAAAAACAATAGGGATTATCTACTCAATAAGGGGCACCCACATGTCAAGAATGAGATCTCTCACGGTCACCCTTCTTGAGATATTGTGTTTACAAGCGAATTGTCACATACATACACACACACACACGACATCACCATAGATGGTTGATTCCTTTTGCTTCAGCAAGGAATCAACCAGATTGCAGAAATGCATTTTGATGATCCGATCAAGAGATTTTTTTGCGGAATCTGATATAATAGCATTAGTATGTGTCACATTGAGCTACGTATGCATTATATGAAATATGAGATCTGCACAAGCTTCCTTTCTTGCGATCAAATCTACATGTTCCCAATTTGACGCTTGTTGACATGGAATGACCTTCTACCTCCATTAAAGACTAACGTTCTTGTGCTAAATGAGATACAACTACACATTGAATATGACATCTGTCCAAACTTCCCTTCTTCAGATAATATGTGAATTCCACACTGTGATCCTGTTGACCGCAAATGACCTTTGACCTTCACTAAAGAAAATGAATTTTTTTGTCAATTCAATGAGATAAACCTACAATCCAATTGGGAGATCTGCCCAAGTTTTCCTTCTTGAAATATTGTGCTTACAATATTTTCACAATTTGACCCATGTTGACCTCAAATGACCTGTGGCCTCTACAAAAATCAACTGGAATCTTGTAATCAATGTGACACACTCACATACCAAATGTGAGATTTGTCCAAGTTTCTTGCGATATAGTGTTTACAAGTAAACTGTGTCGGTAGGAGCACTACGCATATAGCAGCATACGTGGCTGCTCCATACCTAGTAAACTGCACATTTTTCCTGGAATCACAGTTTGCTGTGATACTTGTACGTACCACAGTGTTGTCATGTAGCAACGTACAGAGCACGCATATGTCCGTGTAAACAGTGTCAATTTCTCCAAGATCTTCTTTAAATGCGAATAAGTTTTGAAAATATGTGTTCAGTTTCATGTGTGTACTCTGCCTTTGAGTAAGCGTTACATTAATGTTCAGCCCGACTCTACTCACTGCAATGTTCGTTAATTCCTATAGCATACTTGGTACACCCGTAGCATCAGTAACTTGAAATTTCATGAAATCACTGCTCACTACATTAATTACATACCTTCTGGTTGTCGCACAGACATATGTTCCCTGTACACGCAATGTCTATGTTAAGTTGCTAACCACACACAGCCCTCTTGAGTAAGAAAAATTGCTGCAGCAATAAAAATGCTGACGTGGAATGGCTTTACCCCGACTAAAGTAAATTTACCACAGCATCTTTAATAATGATTATTTTTACATATCACCATCATCAAATGGCAGGAAAATACCCGCTTTATCACTTTAACTCTGCAATCAATTAAGACCTGATACATTCTGTAACAACCCTGAAAAACTATGCATTTGTTTTCTTTTTAACAAAATAGTGAGGAATCTAGATACATTGAGTGACAACATGTAACCATTAACTTGAGGAAATTAAGTGCCAAACACATTGGGGGAGGGGGTGAGGGATGAGGATGGAAGATATTAGGAAGTTTTAAGTAGAACATTTAGAAGTACCGGTAAATTCTTTACAAATCCCCTGTGGCTGTAAGCCAATATGATTGAGCTTGGTCTCAAATGCATTGAGTTGGAGTTATCAAATTGTGTTGGTTTGTCGTAACACTGTTATGTATGGTGAACTTTTCTCCACTATTTTTTAAGTTGAATGTGCAAAGTTTTAGTGTAAAATATGCCATCCTGTTCCTGATGACCCAATATAAGCTTAGCAATATATCAGGCAACATAAAGCACATTTTCATACAGTTTGGGTCAAAATTTACTTGAAAATCTTAGTCTAGTCTGTTCCTGTACAGTTAGTGTTGGGCACAACGTACAGAGATACATGTGTTGGCTAGGCTCTATCTCAGTATTACGTTTATATGTTAGGCTACAGCAAAAGTCCCAAGTCACTCTACACAAAAATATCTCGTAGAATGAAACCTTCGAATAAAAGTTAGCGAAAATGATGTGGACTGCTAGTTTGGGTCTTTTGCACATGCCACGCAAATGTTTTTGGCAGTTTTGACCTATTGAGACCTTTTGTTTTATACTTTCAACATTCGATCTTGTTTTCTTGAACATGTGATAGTAACTACAGAACAAAGTTTACACAGGCAACAAAACAGCGTGTGAGATCCAACGATGGTTTTTGTGACTGAAATCTCTTACTTTAGGGAGTCTAAAACCTTAACAACCTTAACAAAAGAGGAGACGGTTTGATAAAAAACAAAAAAGAAACGCTCTAGTAGTGTTATATTTCAAAAAAGAGAAGGGGGGAGGGAGGAGAATACAAAAATGAAAGGGCACGAATGGATATAACGTAGAACAAATGAGAGGGTGGAAATATAGCGAAATGAGAGCATGAGAATAAAATGATAGCAAATGAAAGTGTGGAAATATAGCAAAAATGAGAAAATGAGAATATTGAATGATGAGCAAATGCGTACTTGAAAACGATAATAAAATAATAGCAAGTGAACGGGAAATATACCAAAATCATAAAATGAGAATACTGAATGAAAACAAATGAGGGGAGAGTATACCAAAATTAGAAAACGAAAAAAATGAGCATTTGTGGACAAATCATCTAAGAAGTGCCTACAGGAAAGTACCTATTTCTCTTTACCAAATGTATCCAAGTTTAGGTTAGAATGTCGGGTGATGGGCTCGTATATCTCAACGTTTTTAAATTAAACCATAATACACTATTATATCTGGTACTTATACTTACATCAATATACCCCTATGTATGGTAAAGCAGGCCTATGCCTTATTATATTCTCTGTATTTATACTTTCATAAATATATACATACCTACGGTATACCGGTAAAGTATACCCTGCTATGTTATATGTAGGCCTATTTATACTTTCATAAAAAATATAAATACCAATGTATGGGAAAGTTATCACCTATATTGGGTAAACTGTGTTATTGCTATTACATACACTATTTATACACGTGACTGACAGTACATATTTTGCTAACTATGTGGTATCACTACACCGCTTTAAATTACCCGCCACGCTTACCCGCCACAAAACAGTTGGTGGTCGGTGCATACTATACTACTGGGTGTACCTGGCGCACGCCCCCTCCCAGCCTTTCGATGACCAACGGTTTTTTTTTTTTAATTACCAAAATGAGGTATGGAGAATATGCAGTGAAACCGCATCTAAGCGCATCTAAAATTCAGATTTTCTAAGGGAAAGACCCCTAAATCTCCCGAGGTGGCCCCTCGGCGCTGACTAGTCGGCCTTCAGCAGACCGTGCGTGCTTCCCCCCCCCCCCCACCCCCTACTCAAAATCCTGAATCCGCCCCTGTTGAGGTCCTTTCCTAAAGACTGGGAGGGATGAAGAACCTGCGACAGTTCAGCAGTCCATCAGCTGTACCGTAGCAACCTGAAGCGTACAAGACATATATCGGACAACAGACACCCAAATAACCTCCTCAGGCCACTGTAAACAGTTTTACTGAAGAAGCCAAATTTGAATCCCCAGAAGTTTTTTAAATGATTCTGCCAGGACTTGATCCGGGAACCCAAAGACTGCAAGACCAAGCTAAAATATGTGAGTGACATGAAATGAAACTTACTTGGGGGGGGGGGGGGGCAACTTCTGTCAGTTCTGGAAGCAACGAGACTTTCTACGTTAACATGTCAATACTCAATCCCAACATGAACCAACTTAATTCCTTTCAACAAACTTTTATTTAACATTATTTCTTTAAAACATCCAAACACAGCCTGACGATGTTCCGTCACGTGTGTCACGTCATGTTATTTTTTTTTTTTTTTGGTCTTGTTTATACGTTTAAATTGACAACTGAGGGAGTCTGAGCCTCAGAGATCTTTCATGAGTACAGTACTTTACTTCCACTTATGACATTTCGTGTTTACAAACATGCATGCACACATGCACACACACCCATACTTACCACCCAGGTATTGTTGGACAATCCATTCAAATTGACGTCGCAACCATTGCTAGTCTATGCGGTCACCTCACAGCTGTGTGGGTTTTAGTGACGTCACCAACTTTCTTTCGTTTGAGTTTCCACTTTTTCTGATGAGGTGAACTATAAACTCTTGGGGTTCCAGTCGTTAAGGACACGTCGACGCCCCTTTATTGTATCAATTTGTCCAGAAATGAATGAAAAACATCTTTTTTCTCAGAAGTGTAGTCTTATGTAAGTTGAGCCAGTAGAAGCCTAGTCATAGCTTAATCGATTACAGGTATCTCCGTTGCGAGAAGTGACAGTAACATGGATGCGTGGCGTCAAACCCGGGGGGGGGGGGGGACAGGGTGACACGCTCCCCACATTTCCATAGGAGAAGGACATAATGTCAAATGTCCCACCACATTTCGTACAGAGAAATGTTTTGGCTCTCTTTTTGAATGGTAGGGGGACATTGTAACAAATATCGCCCACAGTTTTTCTGAGTGACTGATATAATTGATCGCTGCGTGATGCATGCAGTTAAGGTGTTCATGTACCAAGGTTAAACTCATCTACACATCCGAAATGCAAGCATCCACGCGCAGTGTCTTTGCCGTGTTATGTCACTGGACGAATTAAGAGAAGGGGATCACCCACATTTCCTCCCACAAATACACCAACAAAATTTCAAGTTACCCGAAAAAAGAGAACCTAAGTAAAAATTCTGTTTGTGAACGTGTGTTTGAAAAAATTGTCGATATACACTGACAGGCGTGAATTTCTCTGGAAATAAAAGACTGCAATAGATGCAAAATACTGCACCAGACTTTGTTTCAGGTCACCTACTAGTTGAAAACTTCCAAAAAAGAAAAACCTGTTATCGTTAGAAAATACAAACTGTTGAATGAACTTTTACGATAGCATAAATATTCTAGATAAGAGCAATCCAAATTAGTAGTAGTTTTGAATAAGATGGTGTTTTTCATATTAATTGATAAATTGCAGACATGAGAGCCCTATTTCAAGGTTGGGTACATGAAGCCCAGATCACCAAGGAAGTACCATTTCGACCATGGGGAGTGGGTAGAAAGCCCAAATTTTTCAGGTTCGCCAACCGATGGTGGCACCCTCCTTAGATAGTCCTGCCCAAAGTGCGCGCAAAAGGCTGTTTGCGCTCATGGCAGGTCCCCACCCCTCCTGAAAACCCTGGATTGAGGCTTCATATGTGATATCGATGACGTATAAGCAAAATACCCCCACAATCATTAGATGGTAATTTCTGTTTACATTCTATTCACATTCATCGTCTGCCTAACCAAAGAAAGTTTTTTCTTGTTCTTCGCTGAGGGTTTTGAACCACTCTCTGTGAGACGTTTTCTGGAAATTCCCATAAATGTATTTTTCATAGACGAGCTAACTCATTTTGGTCCACCGCTTACATAGTAATCCTGCTCATTAATAAGTGACAAACAAATTTGGGCAAAAATCTCCCCCCCCCCCCAAAAAAAAAATCCATGAGTCCCTATGCCTATGTGGTCAGCCTCAAATATATGCAAAGAACTGGAGCAAAATGAAAAATCAAAGAGGATGCGTAATTCATTATGATTCTTGTATCATCTCAACAATCATCTGATATGTATTTACCGTACCGTTTTTCACAGACTGATTTTTTTAAGACTTGAAGAATTGCAGACATGATATCCCTATTTCAAGGCTGGGTATTTACAGCTAAGGACGGTCGGGAAATGCCATTTTCGGCCATCTGGGAGGTTTGCAAAGCCCAAAGTTTTTTTGTACCCTCCGCGCCAACCGATGATGGCGCTCCGTTTAGATGGCCCCGTCCCACATGCACTCAGACAGCCTCCGTCCCCTGTTAAAACCCCTGGACAAGCACCCCCTGAATTGCCCTTTTATAGACTTTCACAACATATGTGACTTCAATCACTAGACCCTGACAGCCCACCTGTCAATCATCAAATTAATCATTTGTCTTGAAATATTTGCCTACGCAATGTCTGACCAGTTTTGCCCTTTCAGTACCACTCTAAGGTACGGAATCCTTCGAAGACACACAGGATCCTTCATTTAAATGCTCACAATTCTGCAAGCTGCCTGGCTTCTTCTTCTGATTTCTTTAATTGACGTTACCCCAAGGGAAAACCTATTGGAACTGTCCAATATACCCAAAGCCATCAAAAAGTGCAGTGCGTAGACCCCTGCTGGGCAGCTTTGATTATCCAAACCTGTCAGTCAACTTACACATGCCCCACCCCATATCAATTTGGATTGCCGCTCCTGCATGGATGAAAGAAAGCTTTTTGATTTTGATGTTTTATCCAGATTTACTGCAATGTGCAGCATCACCCAGCTAATTCTATTACAATAATTGAACACCATTTTAAGCAGAAACTATATAAAACCAGCCGAGGATGTATAAACAGGGATGTGCGATTGGAAAATCGCACCTACCTGGTATAAATTTCCTCAGAGCTCTTCGTGTAGTTTTATATGAAGTGCAATAATCTTGAACACAATTAGTTTCCTACATAGCAATTGTGTTTATTGCAGTGGTCTGACGTGTGTGGTCAAGCAAGTCAAACGACCAAGTGGACCTCTAGTCAAAAAACCAAATGGACCTCTAATGGCTATAGTATAAGTCAAACTGTATGTATGTATGTATGTTATTTATGTATATGTTACTTATGTATGTTATTTATGTATGTACGTATGTACGTATGTACGTATGTACGTATGTACGTATGTATGTATGTATGTATGTGTGTGTGTATGTATGTATGTATGTATGTATGTATGTATGTATGTATGTATGTATGTATGTATGTATGTATGTATGTATGTATGTATGTATGTATGTATGTATGTATGTATGTATGTATGTACGATTGTGATGTCTAGCTAGTAAACACGGTATCTCAAAAGGGAAAACTGGATCAATCTCATACTTGGTGTATAAGTCTACTACATTGAGGACAAAAAGCGTATTGTTTTGGTGGAGGTCAAAGGTCATTTGGGTAGACAGGGGTCAAATTTTGAAAACCTTGTAAACCTGATATCTCAAGAAGTCAAAATTGGAAAAATTTCATATTTATTTATCAAAGTAAGTGCAAGAATTCTTTTGATTTTGATAGAGGTCCAATGTCGTTTGGGGTCAATTTGGGGTCAACAGGGGTTAAATTGTGAAAATCTTGTAAACACGATATCTCATGAAGGAAAACTTGGACAAACGTCATATTTTCTATAAGGTGTACCACATTGTGTAAAGAAACTCTTTTGTTTTAGGTGAAGATCATTTTGATCTTATGGATTGTTATTACCCAGTTTACGACATAATAAATTCAAATTAGTAATATCATATATATAAATATAATGTTAAGTGGTAGCATCAGCATCATAAAAGGAGTGAAATATCATCAACCCCAGCACGCCCATTCGAACCGAAAAAGCACAAGCACGATGTACGTATCCCCTTTGGTTCTTTAGATGATGTAACTGGGGAACTGAACAAGTAATTAAAACGAGTCAAACGTTAAAACTTGGCCTGGCTCGCCTTGTAGAAGATACTGTCAAAGTCGCATTCGAAAAACAAGGGCTTTTGGAACATGCTCAAGTGGACACTGGAATTTCAAAACTTCTTGCTGATGAAGCTGGTCTTGCTGTTGTGATAAGCAATGTACTCTCTGCAATTCAACCTCTGATAATGCAAGCGGTGTCAGCAGCCATAGTCTCTTCTACTTCTGTTGCGTTAGAAAAATTAAATGAAATAACGGAGGATTACAAAGAAGAAAAGAGAACTGCACAGGTTGTTAAAGCGGAGGTACAACGTCAGCGTTCTGAGCAAGACAGGCTAGAACAGTATTCGAGAATTGATAACGTTAAAATATTTGGATTAGAAGAAAATGAGAACGAAAACCTCCAAGATAAAATCATCGAGCTAGGAAAAGTAACTGGAGTTGATATGAAAAAAGAAGATATAAGTGTTTGTCACCGTCTTCCTGGAGGTCGGGGAGGTCATAGACCCTCCATTGTCAAGTTCGTAAGGAGAACAACGAAGGCCAACCTAATGCAGTCAAAACAGAAGCTGAAAGGCAATCCGCGTTATAAAGACGTCTTCATAGTAGATGATCTAACATCATTACCTAGTAAAATATTGCCTGACCTTAAAGAAGACCCCAGCACTTTGAGAGTGTGGTCTAGAGACGGTAAACTACACTGTGTTATTGAAGTGAACAAACGTGAAGAGAAAGTTATAATCAACTCAGTAGAAGACGTCAGAAAACTGGGGTGGGATGACAAAAGGTTACGTGATATTGGAGTTTACCTGGAGTTGTAGGACAGGTTGTCATCAGGTTCCACTGTTTATGGACATGAATGTGGCAGTGAATTGGATGGAGATGGTGAGACATACTTTTTATTTTTTATATTGTTTATTTGTTCGGTTGACCGTACTCCAAGGTTCCCAACTTTTTTCTTTGGGAGTACCATTTCACATTTATGCCACCGCGTACACACACACACGCACAAACACACGCATAGGCTACATACACTTCCATTCCAGTCACTTTAGTCTATAAAAATGTGCAGCACTTACCAATATTCTTTGACAGTTCAATTCAACAACGACATTCCTATATGTAGGAAAACAACCACCTACCCGCCCTTCCCTTATGCTGGACGGTAAACAACCCAGAGAAAATTGGTCTGACCAGGCTGGCCTACTGTTGAAGTGGCTACGGGCATAATAGCCTGTGTAACATAAATCAGGCATTTATCAATCATGGTTCCCCGGAAGCTGTTCTTATTGAGTCCAATGCCAATACATAGTTTTGTGATTAAATTAATTTTGGATTAGTGCAAGATCTGATTGGGAAGGGTGAGAGCAACTGGGGGGGGGGGGGCAACTGGGGGAAAGGAAACAATCTGGAGGGGAAAATGCCCCCTCATGCCCCCCCCCCCCCCCCCCGTAGCGCCGCCACTGGACTCGAACAGATGTGATAAACTCAGAATTATTCCCTCAATTTAATTTGTTTCGTGCAAGGAGGTCATCCGATTCTCATAGATACGGGGGTATACATGGTCTTGCAATGTTCGTCTCAACCAAAATAAGCCGATGTGACTTCCAGCTTATTGAAGATATGAGTGCAGACTCTATCTTGTGGATGAGGTTTTCCCAAAATGCCTTTGGTGTCGATATGGTTGTAGGTGCTGTCTATGTCCAACATGAGGGCTCCAAATACTACAATTTAGAAGTTTTTTTGATGATATAAATTACGACTGTATTAAATTAAAATCTTTGTTTGATGTTCAAATTTGTTTAGTTGGTGATTTTAATTCTTGCACAGAATTACGTGATGACTTTAATTTACGGATTCAGTGATACGTCTGGTTTGACGAACTCTCGGGTTGATCTGAAAGAGCTTGATATATGCACGGATCGATATAATAAAGACTCTGGTGTTAATAACAATGGCAACCGCTTAATTGAGTTATGTAAAATCTGTGACTTGCACATTGTGAACGGCCGATTTGGTCAGGATTTAAATGTTGGAAAACTAACATTTGGAGGTCAAAGTACTGTTGATTATGTAATTTGTTCATGGGAATTATTTACACGTTTAACTGATTTTAATGTGGATGAGTTAGACAAATTTTTGTCGGAAAATCATCATCCTATCTCTGTATCTATTCAGATTATTATTAAACCTTCCAAAATAACTTAAACTGTGGGTAAAGATTGTTTTGAGAACAAATTAAGTGATTTGCGTGAAACCTGTAACAAACGTATTCACTGGTCAGATGATAAGATTCAAGATTTTGCAAATTCATTTTCTGATGATGATATTTTTTGCTTACATGAAAAATTAACTGAATTAAAGGATGTTCCTCATGACATTGTTGAAAGTGTTGTGGGAGATTTGAACGCTATGTTTTTAGAGATTGCCAACAGAACTGGCATGTTGGTGTACCATAATGTTAAAAGTAAACAGCATTGCCCCAATCATTTCAAAAAATGGTTTAATAGCAATTGCAGAAGGTCCAGATCTGATTATTTTAAACTTAAGAGGTTATGTAAACAAAACAACTCTTTCAAGAACAGCCAAGCCTTAAATGTTCCTTCAAGGTATTATCGACTGAATTTGAGAAATGCAAAGGTAGAATACTTTGGATCCTTACATAAAAATCTTAGGTCAATGAAATCTGAAAACCCACGTTGTTATTGGGATGTTATTAGTAAAGCGAATAACGAGCCTTCCAAAAGAACTAATATATCAATTGATACCTTTATGAATTATTTTAAAAACTTGAACGTTTCATCTACTTAATATAACTTCGAGAATGACTGCTGCTCGAGTTCCACTGCGTACAATGTCGATCTTAATAGGGACACCACTATTTATGAGGTCCAGGTCAAAGTTAAAAGGTTGAAAAACAATAAGTCACCAGGAGTGGACCTCATTATAAATGAATTTTCGAAATATAGTCCACCAGCAGTCCTAGCATTATTGACTACTATTTTTAACGTTGTTTTAACGTCTGGAAAGGTCCCTCGTGACTGGACTGTTGGAATAATAAAGCCTCTCTTTAAAGGGAAGGGGTCAATTAATGAGGTTGATAATTATAGGGGTATCATACTTGTAAGCTGTGTTGGTAAATTGTTCACTAGCATTCTGAATGAAAGACTAAATTGCTATTTATCTTATACCGGAATTCTGGGGGATGAACAAGCTGGTTTTAGACATGATCATTCAACTTTGGACCATATGTTTGCTCTTCATTCTATAGTTGAACTGTACTTAAAAAGAGAGTTTATTGTGCGTTCATTGATTACAGAGAAGCATTTGATTCAATTCAGCGGGCCTTCTTGTGGTCTAAGCTTATTTCCAGTAATATCAATGGTAAAGTTCTTAAAGTGATTCAAAGTTTGTATGATAATGCAAAATCTTGTGTCAGGAGTTATTTCGAGCAATCTGATTACTTTATGTGTAATGTGGGTATTCGTCAAGGTGAAAATCTGTCTCCGATATTATTTGCTCTTTTCTTGATGAATGATTTTGATGATTTTATTAGTAGATATTACAGAGGATTGAGCTATATATCAGCTTCTGTAAAAACATACCTTAGTGATAATGATATTGAGGTTTCATGAAACTTCATTGTATGCTCTATGCTGACGATACCATAGTTCTTGCTGAAACTGAGGCTGATATGCAGTCTGCTTTGAATGCTGTGAAGGACTATTGTGATCTTTGACACTTATCTGTGAACGTCAGTAAAACAGAAGTTATTTTTTCAAAAGGTAAAATTCGGCAAAACGCCCACTTTTAGCTTTGGTAGTCAAAATATTCAAGTTGTGGATGATTACACTTATCTGGGTATTGTTTTTAACTACAATAACAAATTTAATAAAGCTATGGCTAAACAGGTTAATCAGGCTAGAGGGGTTTTGTATAGTTTACTTTCAAAATCGTATAATTTGCAATTGCCTTTGGATATCATACTTGAATTAAGTTGATAAAGTTGTTCTCCCAGTTTTGATCTATGGCTGTGAAATTTGGGGGATTAGTAAAGTTACACAAATCGAAGCATTTCATATTAAATTCTGTAAGCAGGTTCTCAAATTGAACAAAGCTACTCCAAACTGTATGGTTCTTGGTGAATTAGGGCGGTATAAAATTATTAAAACGATTGAAATGAGAATGATTTCTTTTTGGTTGAGAATTACTAATGGAAGTGAACGTAAATTATCATTTACAATCTATAAATTGTTGCGGACCTTGCATGATAAGGGTATTTATAGTTCTTCCTGTATATTGAAGATCAAACATATTTTAGATAGTTCTGGTATGTCATATATTTGGAACAATCGTAACTATATTAATATTCCGTGGGTGAAGAAATCATTGAATTTGAGATTAAGTGATATGTATGAGCAGAACTGGTTGTCTGAAGTTTTTGAAAATTCCCAGTGTAAAAATTATCGTATATTTAAATCTAGGCTCGTCTTGGAGAAGTATCTTTTGTCCTTGGGTAATCGTGATCGTTTCAGTCTTTGTAGATTCCGTTGTGTGAATACTAAAATCCCTGAGGTTGCCGGACGTTTCCTTAACATCGACTTAAATGACAGACTATGTGAGCTTTGTACAAACGGATCGATTGGGGATGAATTCCATAATATTTTACAGTGCGCGGCATTTGATTCGGATCGGAAGCATTTTTTGAAACGTTACTATGGGGGGGGGGGGTCCAAACACTTTGAAAATGGCTCAACTTTTCGCATCAAGTAATAGGAGGGTACAAAGGAATCTAGCCACTTTCTGCGGTATTGTATCTAATCGCTTTGAATAAGTTTTTTTCATTGTATGGGGTGAGCATGTGTATGACTCACTAGGTCTGTACGTTAATGTTTGTGCATAAGTAGCTTTGTGGTTCATATATATCCATCCATTTTTTCTCATTGTTTGGTTACATTGTTTCCAGCAGGGGTCTGGTGACTAAGTTTATATTTGTGTGTATTTGAATGTATAATTTGTTTGTATTACTTGTTTCTTTTGATATTCCTCTTTCTGTATAATATTCTGTTTCTTATTTTCCCGTATGTTTTGACTGTAACACCTCCTAGGAGGTATAAATTAGTAAATAAACTGAACTGAGCAGTTTTTTTTTAGAATTGATGGGAATATATATAATATTAATTTGTGAATTGTTGATGTTATCGTCAAATCCTGATCTGCAATTTTTTGATTTTACTTCGAAAATATGGTACCATAAAATCGAATTAATGCTTCCATGAATTGAAAACTATGTTACCATCGATTTTCGTCCAACATAGACGCTGGACAATTCTTAGTCTTGTCAAAGGTGATTTGCTTCTGCTGAGGTAGGGGGGACCATAAATTTTTGCTATCTATAGTTGTAAAAAGATAAAACTTATTGCCCAAAGTATCGCCGATCGTGTGAACAGATGTCCTCGCAGGTTTCAGCATACAGGATTTTGGTGAAAATGTCAGCTGGTTAATTCTTGGTCGTGTCAAGTTTTTGTAACGAGATGAACATATCTGGGAGCGGGACTTACATTTACCAAAAACACCAAGACAGGCCTAATTAAGTTCAAGAAGCACACATTTTGATCATTCAGTGGAAGGGTCGCGGGGAATCAGTGGTGGAAAGAAACTTTTGATCCAGAGAATGGGACGACTTGGGGTTCAAAATGTGAGATGAGCAGTAATGACTCCCTCGATTACAGTAGAGCGCCACCAATTAGCGATACGCGCAAAGAGGAAATTGTGATAAAACTGTCTCTCGTGTTTCCTAAGTATCAGTCTCCAGTCTCTCTGTTAAAAAGGTTTTCCTCCTTGGAAACTAAGAGAGAGAAAATCTCCGCCCCTGCCTGTGGAAACAGAGTGCGGACAAAGTCAAGCGCTTCCATTTAAATTACTTTCTTTGTTGCACAAGCAGGCCCGTTTATTGTGGCGCTAGAACAATGTATCATTCAAGAAGGCTTTGAATTAGACACTCTAACCATGGAAGTACTACCTCGGAGGTAGTACTTCCATGCTCTAACCATCAATTGCACGATTTAGGTAACAAATACCTGTACACGGCGCACCACAAACGATTAAGTTTACTTTCCTAATCACGTAACTAGTTCATCTCTTTGTATCAGGGAAACGTCGGTTTATATTCAGAAGTATGTGTATTGGTCCACCAGCTGTAAAAAAAAAAATCTGCTCAACGTTCCTTCTAAAAGCGAGATGACTATATGTTTTTTATAATCCAGTACCATATACGATAAGAGTTGTCTACTGGAAATTAATAATCAAGTACATCATCCAAAATTTTCAGAATACGCGGTCAAAGATGTCATATTCCTCATACTTGGTTAAGGTAAAAAAAAATGAAGTCAAATGAAATGTTTACTGCTCGTGATCATCTTACTGAAAAAATAACACACTGTGAAAAGAAGAAGTGAACTTTTTAAAATGAGCTAAACAAACATGACTCATTTCGTCTAATATGATGTAAAAGCTTTCTGGTCAGACTTTTCATAGTCTCACTATTGCACCATTTGACATTGATTGAAAACGCCTCTTGTAAGATTTGTGGGAATCGTGAAGAAACAATTAATTACTTGTTCTGGAAGTACGGGGTTACTTCTGAGTTTAATTTGGATATTGAACGAAAATTTTATGTTAACAATTTCTTTTTATTAAACGAGACATTTTTTAAAATTTGACTCAAAACTTTACTTGAAACATCCTTATAATCATCTTATTTTTACATAAAATATTACATTTTTGAGAAGAAAGGTTAATCAAAGTAAACCACTTCCTGATGATTTATTTTTATGTAAATCCTAGTTTCATTTTAGAGTCAGTGGAGAAGTATATTTTAGAGAAGATCAGTTCTAGAAGAGGTCTTATGCGATTACAAAGCAAAAAAAAAAAAAACCTCTAGTGAATTTTCAACTTTAGTCAACTGAGACTTTTCGTCTGATGATATTTTGTTTATCGCGAATTGACAATCAAAGTTTACTGTTAGCATTGTCCTACTAGAAACGCCTCTTTTTCATTTTTCATGTTCATGTGGCGATGTGTTAATTCCATTCATTAATCAACCCTTGCCTTATGTGCACTATCGTAAAATGTCAAAGATTGTATTTTGGATACAAGCACCGTATGACATTTGATCTCTGAACTTGACCTTTGACCTCAAAGCACAAACAAACATGATTTTTTTTACATACCGTTCATATATTTGAATGTCCCATGTAAATAGCCATTTACGATTGCGAATTACAACAAAAATAAGATTTTCACTAATTTGACCATGGCAACTGTTGCTATGGCAACTGAGGGAACAATAATATCTGCTAACGTCCAAAATCAACTACAGTATCTCATCCCGTACATTACATGTACAGGGATGAGATAAACAAGGTGTTCATGAGTGAGTGAAATCGTTGATTCGAGGTTTCGATTGGTAATACATGCGCCTGTTGCTTAGGCGCAGTATACGGCCAGAGGATGGGCAGTAAAACGTTTGGCATATTTACTTCACGCAGAACGCATTGACAATACGCCTCCTCCCCGAACAGACAAGCAAAACCTCGGGATAAATGATGTCATAGATTCTAGAAACAATGTTCCTCTATTTTTTCCAACCCTGTTTTCCAACAATTAAAAAATATGAATCCAAAGAAAAGGATTAGCTCTCAATGCCAACTGAAGCTATTGCCACTACAAACAAATATTCTGTCATATTACTCTTTAAACGTACATCAATTTCTACTACTGACAGAGTGTCAATGCTATGAATCTATGACAAATTACGTCATTCTCCTTTTTTATAGTTGGAAATGTTTCGTAACGGTTGCATGCAGCAAGCCCATGTTTTGCCCGTGCGTTCCCCCCCCCCCCCCACCCACCCCAACATAAAGAAATCCAGTCGAGTTCTGCGTTGCTTCGTTGCATTACAGGTAATGTTCAACCACCTGCCCCAATTTTCATTTTATTTTCAATCTGAAAATAGGTCATTAGCAATCAATAAAAGAATGGAGTTTAAAGGTATACTCAGCACTCCCCCCCCCCCACCTCCCCTTGCTATTTACGAACTGTTCCAAGAATAAATGAAACAGGATAAATAATTCATTATGAGTTTTGTATCATTTCAACTCATTTGATATGTATTACCAGTTTTCATACATCCAGTTTTATTGCATTAGGCCTGATTGAGGAACTGCAGTTAAGGAAATTTTATTTCAAAGCTGGATACATGCAGCTTGGAACACTCTGGAAGTGCCGTTTTCGGCCATCGGGAGGGCCTGCTCCGCTAAGATATTCCTGTAGTACACAGCCCCCTCTAACACTTTTAACCGAAAAATTTAGATTCACATTTGCAGGTGTTTAATAACGTGACGTTTGCACCATGTTTGGGCAACTAGAAAAAGGGCAAACATGATCCTTTTTAAGCAAAGGGAGGCGGTACTTGATTCCCTAAGACCTCTCCTCACATGTCTCCTATGCCTATCTGTGAACTGACTGATTTGAAATCCTGTCTTAAGCCTTGGTAGGGCAACACTCCTCCCTTTACACCCCTCCCCCAGAACGGCGGTAAAAATAGAGACAATGAGTCGATTTCCCTTCTCACAAAACAGTCCTGGCTGTAAAAGCCCCTGAGAGTAGACATAATTCATTATGATTCTTGTATTATTTCGACCCGTCTGATATGATTGTCATAGATTGATTTTCTTCTCCTTACCGCATCGATCCATATTTCGAGGCTATAGGGGTCACATTTCCTATTACCTATATAATACACATTACCTATTGGTGGGGGCACTTATGTGAAGAAAAAAACAACCATCTTTAGTAATGGAGATGTACATTGCCAAACCTGTGTCCTAAAATATAGAAAATACTAAATTCACAATGTCAGCCCTGCAATATGCTAGGCCTTATTTTCCAAACATTTCGTCTGTACTCGACGGTACGCGAAAACTGATGGTGTGCTCCGAGTAGGTTACTATTACTTAACCCTTCTCTTTAACACTTTGGCTACTTCATATCCGTCTCCCCATTGCCAATTGCAACCCACTTACACTGTACGTCCCGTTCACCCCCCCCCCCCTTGATGGACAGGGACCGGTTATGTCACTGCATCAAAGTCCTTTAGGGGGTAACAAAACCCCCTGATCAGATTAATTTCCAAGATTGCCTCCCCTTGATTTGCGAATTTCTCCGGAAGCCCATGTTCAAGGTTAGGTACATGCATATTAGAACACCAGACCATCTGAAGGCGTTCATCGGGGAGCTATACCCAGTAAATAGTTCTGCCGACACTCAACTCACTCCCCCCCCCCTCGCGATTGATATGTAGTATGCAAAAATTTGACTTGCCACAATTTCTAGGCAAAAAAGAAAAGCAACAAGACTGCTTTACCTACCCAGTGACCTACCTAATTAGCTCCCTAGTTTGACTAGCCGTTGGGGGGGGGGGGGTGCATGGGTAATAGAAAAAGTGATCCTTGATCATTATCTTGAAGTAACTTAAAGGGGAAGGGGCTGTAGGCCTAGCTGCTCGTTAATATTATATGTCAATGAAGTTTATCTAAAAACAAACATTCATCTCATATCCCGAGTTTTGTTCGAACTTCTACAGGTATGCGAAAACACGGGCAAGTTCCATTATTATTTTTCCGACATACTCGGTCTTTCCTTATCCCCGCAGACGGAAGTTCATATGCCTTTGCTACTAATTGCATGTTCTTTTCTGAATGTTTTATCCTCTCAAATCTCCCCCACAACTTGTCTAAAACTCCTCCTTGTGTAAACAAAATCCTTATTTAAAGGTTATGTGATGTATCTCTCTACAAAAGTGCACCCCTCATTCAGAAGTTGCAAAGTACAACCCTGAGTGAAAATCGGTTGGAATTTTGTTCATATCTTCTACCGCTTTTGAGATATGACTTCTTAAAGTTTGAAAAAAATGCTAAACAGGTGACGTGAGTCTTGTACACTTGTTAGTATTTCTTTTGTGTAAATATATAGTTTGCCTCTTAATTGCTTACTAACTGAGTTTCTCATTGGTAAGTGATGTATATATATATTTTGAAGATGAAAATACATGTTTCCAACGGTAAATCCTCTGGGCATGTAACTCTCAAATGTCCTTAAAACAAAGGTTACATAAACAAAGGATAAACATTAGACATATCTTAGTCCATTTCTTGACGACACAATTTGGCATACTTAGTGCTTAATGCACTCAATACTCCAAAATGTCATTTTCATGTCACATGACCTTTCAGTGTCGCATCCCCCGGTAGGCATACAAGGATAGACAAGACACTTCGCCAATGTGTAGTATGAGCCACTGAGCTACTCTGTATCTTTTGAAGATCAAAGAGCAGAACCAACTGAGAATTTTGCTAAGCCCTTACCCAAAATGTTGTCTGGAAGATGACTGTCAGTCTTTAAGAAAATTTGCTTACCTTACAAAGTTAGCTGCTAACAAACCCTGATTGAAAGAGGAAGATTGTGAAACCAAACGTAATCAGTGATATGGTATAGTTCTACAGCAGAACAGAATACTTTGATTCAGCGGCGTCAATTCAAATTGAAATGTGTGTGTTGGGGGGGGGGGGGGACATGTTTGACTAACTGACTTTTTTTGATGATCTTGAGTATATTGAACAGGTCCAAAAGGTTTTCCCCTGGGGTTTGCGGTAATGTCCATTAATGTGACCAGCAGAAAAAAATCCCGGAAGCTCTGAGGTATTTGCAGAATTGTGAGCTTTGAAGCGAAGGATTTTTGTATCTTCGAATGATATTGAAACTGTTAAAACTGATCAGACATTGCACATTTTGAGACAAACCATAAATCTGGTGATTGACAGGTGGATGCGCCAGGGTCTAGTGATTCAAGGTACATATTATCAAATGTCTATGAAAGGACAATCAGGGGCGCGTGTCCAGGGGTTTTAACCGGGGACGGAGGATGGCGTGAAGAGAGAAAAAAAAAGGAAGTTTCGTTCATTAGGCAGAAGCCGAACATGAATAGAGTGTAAACAGATAAGACCATAGCACCACCAAGGTCAAATGATTGGGGGGGGGGACATATTTTGCTTTATGCGTCATCGATATGACATATGAAGCGCCTCTCCACGGTTTTTAACAGAGATGAGGACCTGTCCTGAGGACAAAAGCCTTTTGCGGGAAATGCGGGCAGCACTATCAAAGCGGGGCGCCACATCAGTTGGCGTGGAGAATACTCGGAAATTTTAAGCTTTACAAACCCCGAAATGGTCGGAAACCCCCTTTCCCTGTGTCCTAGTTTTCATGTACCCAGCCTTTAAATAGGGCTCTCATATCTGAAATTTTTCAATTAATGAGAGAAAAATCATTCTGTGGAAAGATGGTAATAATTTGGATTGCTCTTATCTGGAATATTTATGCTATCGTTCTTTTCTGAAAATCAATTTAACAGTTTTTACTTTCTAACGATAACAGTTTTTCTTTCTTTTTGAAAAAAAATCAGGTAGCTAGTGACCTTAGACAAAATCTGGTGCAATATTTTGCATCTATTGCAGTCAATTTTTCCTCCGAGAAATTATGGTTCCAGAAAACCATTGTTATTGTTGTGTTATGTTATTTGTATTTTTTTGTTATTATGTTTATTGGTTTACTACAATTGTCCATGATTGCACGACAAAGTAAAACTCGTTCTTGCTCCGATAACTTTGGAGAATGATAGCCCCACTGAAGAGTAAAAAAGATGCTATACAATAGGATTGCCATAGATGGGTGAAGCATGAGAAGAGTGAAGTTTGGTCCAGATCTGCCGTGTGAGCGGGTTGTAAGGGAGGAGGTGTTCCCACCCCCGTTTGAGGAATTTTTCACCTACTATATAGGTAAACTTATATGCAATCTAGTTGAGTTTTCTTTTCTTTTTTAAGGGGGGGGGGGTCTCCTAACTTCGGCGACACGACCCTGAGTGTGTATCAATAATTCATTCAAATACACAATCACTAGCAGAATTTTGGCCGATCTTCTCAGTTATCTGGTAATTTGAAAGTTTTTTGGTTTATTGATGGAGACAGAACGTGCCACAATCTTTTTGTCCACCATGAACGCTCGAAGGATGTTTCCAGTTTTTTCTGTTTAAGGAATCAACGTTTAAGAAAATATAAAATTACAGCAAAGCATTTATAAAATCAGTCACTTTAAATAAAACTTTACTATACAAAATTACAATTCGTTAACTTGATAATTGCCATGCGAAACGTTACTCGATGTTAAGTACGGCAAGGAAGGGGGGGGGGGGGTTACTGGGGTTGCATTCTACATTAATTTCCAGCTGCTTTTAAAGAAACAACGCTTATACAATCAACGGATGTATCCCTCGTAACTTAATCTCGACTAGCAAGGAAAAGGAACAATCCATGACCTACGTTTGTCTATTAACATAACACGGCAAGGGGAACACTGCACGCCAAGCGGGCAGAAAATGTTCGAGTTTGGGTTGTGTGGATAGTCTTACGGTGGTATTTAAACACCTAAATTCGTCACGTAGAGTTTTATTTGAACATTTATCACCTTAGCGATTACATCAGTCACTCACCAAAATTTAGTTGTTACAATGTCTCCCTACCATTCAAAAGGAGAGCTAAAACATTTCTCTTTTATGGACTGGGGGGGGGGAGATTTTTATATTATGTCCTCCACTTATCTAAATCTGAGGGGACATGTCCCCTCGCACCTCCACCCCCCCCCCCCCACTTCCCGGGTTGACGACCATGCTTTGATTTACATACTGAAATAAGATGTTTGGTACACATGGGCTTAAAACACACGATTCTCCTTAATGCAGTTACCATATCTCTGGGATCCGTAGGTCCCATCACTTACAATGGATTTGAGCCCCAAATTTTGTGTGGACATATTCGTACATGCGTCTTTTAAGACCTAATGACGAAAGGGGGATATTCCGTGGTTCAATTTTGTGAATTTTTACTTCATGTGCATTTTAAAGTCAGAAATGTTCATGGAAAATTGTAGACAAATGTAGTAAAAACAAATTATGATGCTTCCTTGATTAATAATTCAACATCAGAAAGTTAAAAACCTTTTATGTAGACGTGGGAAAGTGATATCAGTCAATTTTGGTTCAGGCTTTGCTTAAGTTCTGTTTGTGCATTAATTATCATATAAATCCATCCTGACTGACTGCCAGCTGGTTTCATTAACCTTAATTTGTGTGATCCCATATCTAAAGTGTAACACTGTAAATGCAGAATAGGTGCAGAAGGGTCTGGGGGCTTTCCAAGAGAAGCGACACCAGCTCAGCTCCGCGGAGTGTACGCGAAAATTTGTAGCTTTACAAACCCTTCAGGTGAGCGGAAACAGTACTTCCTGTTATTTCTAAGCGGGGTACGACCAGTGGCGACGCCAATTAATTTTTCCTGCATTATGCTATTTTATGCTATTTTTTACTATACTTTTCCAAACAGTAACAAAAGAAAGCAATATCTTTGTGTCAAAGATTCAGTTATATTGAGAGTCTTTATACAACCACCATGTATGAAACGAGTATCAGTCTAAGCAAAATGTATCTGATAACGTTATCAGAAACTTTTGGAGGTTTAGAGAAAAACAGTTACAGTCCACAAATAGTTGCTGAATAATCACCTACAAGTCATACATCCGTTTACAAGTAGTAACATTTCATTTTTACCGCTTTATACAGGGGGTTTGTGGGAACAGTAGTCGGCACGAGGGGGTTGGGGGAGCTCCCCGTGTCCCTGGCTGGCTACGGACCTGCGCATGTATCCATGGAATATGAATCTCATGTCTGCAATTTTTCAGTTTGGCCTAATGAACAAAACACCCATCTTGAAAAATGGTTATGATGTGGATTTCTTTTATACGTAATAATAGCGTTCAATCGTTCCTCGATAGCCTACGTGCCGCCGATCCTATATGGATGCCTTCCAAAGATCTGCCGGCGATGGTCTAGACTCTGCAAAGTCTGCTTAGGCCGGAAAGTTTCTGTTCCTAATCTTGGTTCCGCCACCTCTGAAGCAACATCCATACTGTACTGCTCTCCCGGAAGAGTGTCTACTCCCCTCATTATTCGCTGCCCTTTCCGGGGGACGGCCATCACAGGGAAACGCGATGACTAGAAGAGTACATATCCTCGGTTAGGTATAAGTAGGCTGCAGCTCAAATTGTGAGGAATGTATCAAAGGAGGGAACTCATTCGCCGAGAAAGACTTTGCAAAGTCTAGCGATGGTCCAACACCCCTTTCACAGAGTCCAAAACTTGATGAACTCTTCATTTATATCCACTGGCCAATTGGCCGTTGCACACACGGTACCATGGAGTAGCCAAGGGTGTCTAATTACATGCTTGTTCACAGTTGATCCAGTGAAACAGCTATACGTGATTAAAATGCTTTTCTTTTAATCTAACAACCTGCAACTGTATGAAAGTTTTATATCTGGTGACAAACTTGACGATATCCACGATTACAAGACTGAATACGACCTATGGAGGAAGAGATGGGAGAGTTGGGATGAACAAAAACTTCCCAAGAATGTCACTGACACTATGCCACATTGTAGTGAAAACTACCCAATCACCAAGACTTTGCTTGAGATTTTTGCAACAATATCCGTCTCATTTGCAACAGGAGAGAGATCCTTCTTCACATTGAACATTCTTAAAAGCTACAGGAGATCCACAATGGGGGAAAATCGGTTGAATGGACTGGCAAAACTATACATTCACAGAAATTTGACAGAAAATCCGAAAGAAGTCATTGCAGCAGTTACATATTTGCAAGAAAAATGAAGAGGAGGACAGACTTCCTTTTGTAGGCCCCGACTACTGACCCTGATACCAAAAAACACACACAGATAGGATTAACACACTTCTTCCTATTTTCTCAAAGTGCATTTTTTTTTCTAATTCTTTTTCAATGATGATGGTGGTGGTTTTGTTGACATGATGATGCGATGCTAATGTGATGGTAATGATAATCACAAAATATAGATAGGCCTACTGTCGGCCTTAGTGCTTTTGAGAAGGGAGGGAGTAAATTGGTGGATTGGTAAATTTAGACTTGTTTCTATGGGTTGAAAATAGTTCACTGATAATATTGCCTCATTCTGGGCCCCTGAACTGTATCTATCAGCCCCCAAAATTGAGAAAAGGTTCAAAATTTTCTATCTAATTACACTATTAAAACTACCTAAAGGCACTCTTTTAGGTTAATTTAAAAGCATTACAATAATGGAAAATCGCAGAGCTTCCGGGGGTTCGCCCCCTGGACCCCACCAGGGACCCTAAAGTGGGCCCCTGGACCCCACTCCTGCAGGCGCACGCTCCGCGTGCGCGCGGTGCCGCTGTCGCGGCAGACACCCCTGACCTCCCCTTTCAAAACATTGTGCCCCCCATTCAGAATTTCTGGATCCGCCACTGCTTCAGCCAATCGCCCTGGAGGTTTGAAACTGACGGTTGCGTATGAATTCTACGATATTGAAAGGTATTTAGGCTATCTTCAAACTCGGAGGACGTTAGTTTTTTTCGTAGTGAGTAGCTGAACGAAAAAAAAAAAAAAACTCGTCCGATACGTGTGGAGTTCATCGACCGCTCGTTAGCCTTCAAAGACGGAAATAAAAGCATAAACTAGTTTCAGGCGCTGACTGGAGATATTTCCACAAAGGGGATAATGGCTGACTGGAGAGAGAGAGCGGGGATGAAGGTAAGACTATCGAAGAGGAAAAAATAAAATTTTGGCCGAAGATTCCCTATATATCACAAAAAATGGCAATTTCGAACCCATTTTACTGTTCACCCACCTGCAAATATACGTTGCGCAAATATTCAAGTAAATGACTTTTTTGGGGTGAAAATGCGATTAGAGACCTTCACTCCCACCCTCTACGGCCCGTGACGATGTCACTGATGCTTTCAGTCATAATTCTTCCAGCTTAGGCCTATGCTAGTTTTAAATATACTGACATATCTAATGTACCTTCTGTAAGTATCACCTTTGTGGCCAGATTGTGGTCTGTGGTGGTAGAAATGACAGTGAGTTGGACCTATTACTATACTGGCTACAGGATTCCGATTAGACGCATTCGATTTAGTACACGCATTTGCGGGATGTTTTTGTCTTACAGTCCTACCAATGTGCGGATAGCTCGTCAACTTGTTAGCTACTCACACTAATGAAAACGACTGGATCCTGGCCTACTGCCATAACTATCGCAGCAACATGATGAACAGTTATTGCTATCGCACAACGGACCTGTATTGCTTATGTACCTGAATGCCGTATTGTTTGTAAACGTATACAATGCAACACTTTCTTCGAAGTGAGTACATCAAGTTCATGGTCCATGTGCCAAATGTGACTGTGAGACGATCTACAGTGCAGAGCTGGCGATAGCAAGTATCCAAATGACGCCACGAACAAGTCTTAAATTTACTAAACGTTAGGTATTGTGCACAGGATTTGGCCTAGCTTAGAACAGTTGCTCTCTCACAGATAGACAATTGCCGACAGAAAGCACTCAAACTAAAAGCAGAGCAGCAGCTAGTACAGTAGCCACTGGCTGGAAGGAATTTATCGTTAGACTACAGTAACGTATCTATTCATCTGTCTATGCAACAGTACCAACAGTATCACTACTGCGGTGGTAAGTTTGAAGGATACAGTAAAGTATCGTTTGAAACTTTGAGCTATCTTAGACTTTTGATTAGGTTACAAAAGTACAAGTTACTCTAACGTTAGTAGAGTCTAGGCGAGGGCCTAGGCCTGACTAATGTTGGGCTAGACTAAGTCCCGTTTCTGGACTAATGTTACTCAGTATTGGTGGGATTACGTTACTTTCTGCCCCTAAGAAATGTTGAACGCCTCTAATTCTTTGGGCGGAAAACACCGTTTTAGGGGCGGAAAAACTACATGAAATGAAGATTTGTTCGAATTTAAGACTTCATGGACACGATTTATGTCAAATATGGCCCAAATCTAGAAGAAGTAGAAACTACAGTATTCAGTCTATTCATTTCCCTTTTGTGGTCCATTCACCTAGTATGACTTTGAGGTTGACATAGCCTATAGGCTACATGTATGGAATGTAGGCCCTAGGCTATCCTCAGCGAAACTTGTCCTATATGTAAAAGTGCCGTTACTGCCTTTTTCATTGCAAATTTTAGATGAGGCCTGTACAAGCCTTCAACAGATTTGTCCCTTAAAATCTTATCTCCCATATCATATTTTCTGGTGATTTTTTCTTTATCTTTACTGCCAATTCTTGGAGGCTCAGTGCATAACCACGCACGGTTTCTGATGCTACTTGGGATCTTGCATAAAATTTTGAGAGGAGATCTGTGAGTTTCATTTGCCCATCATAAATGTCTCCCAAAAGTTGAAAAATTTCTGTAAGGGTTTTCTCCTTTCCTGAAACCAACACTTCTCGTTTTGCATCACCGCCCAAGTAACGTAATAACAGCTCCACACTGTGGTCTGGTGGGATACGCCACATTTTGAAAGCTGTTTCCACCTCAGATTTCCACTCTGAAAATGAGGGGTCATTGGGGGATTGTTTAAGTCCACAAACTATCGGAATTCGAAAATCCATTGGAACATATGACCAAGGAAAAACCTGTTCCTGTAAACTAGGACCAAAACCAACCCCTAAGTTTCCTGCCTGATTGACCCTATGGATGTTGGGTTCCCTTACTTGGTCACCTGAATCAAAATTTGTGTGGCCTTCCATTCTGTTTCTTATGGAGTTAACAAGGAGGTGTAACTTAATGTAATAATTTCAAATCAGCAACTGTTAATTTCCTACCTTATAGGTTCTAGTCCATGTAAAACGTATGAATAGGCCTAGGCCTGTACACATTAGAAATGGCTTGAAAATTTCTACGCAATTAAATAAAACAGCTTAAGAAAGTTTGGAAATTAACAAGCATTAAAACAAAATAAATAAATAATATTAATACTGTACTCTTATTAGAGTGTCAGGTTCGTTGTAACAAGACCATGCTAATTAGCAAATACATTAACATTTCAAATACTTCAACACAAAATTATGAAATTTTCTTTTTATTTTTGAAAAATGTAAACCTATATATTCATCGATTGCCTGCCCCAATAACTGACAGGAAGTAATTCGCGAGTGTAAATCTTCTGCAACTATACTAAAATTTTGGAATAATTTGATACTTCAAAAACAAAAGCAACAATTGCCTACCCCACTCGTACTACCAATGTAAAAGTGTCTGAGATGTTAGGACTTTATAATTTAAGTGGGTCGGTAAATGTTTACACTCTGTCCTATGATTATGAAGATTCATGGAGGAAAAGCGAATTCAAACTGAAGGAAAAGACTAACAAAGATTTCTCCAAGGTTACAAATTATTTAATTGCCCATGCCCATCCCTACAATGTCTTTCTCAATAAAGCTTACAAAATTATCTGAAAAATAAAATAAACGGAAGTCAATTATTAAATTTAGCAACCGATGAATTGAAATTTATAAAATAAACGTAAAGATAACTTAGCTCTTATATTCCTTCCTGAACCTTCTTAATCAACATTCCCCAAATCACACACACACCACGGACGTCCGACCTCATTCAGCCCAATTCTACCAACTGTTTCATTCCACGCAAGTAAACATTTTTAAAATTGAATTACAAAATTATTGCGTACAGACGCAGACTGAATATAATTTTAAATAAACGCAGAAAGAGAATCCTCTGTGACGTACTACATTACTCATAAGGATATTACGTACGTCACAGAGAATTCACTGCATGCAATGCATTATGCGTACAAACGCGCCTATATATATATGTAGTACAATATTAAATAACATTATATAGTATATGCACACCGCGAACCGTCACCCGTGGTATGTCCGCGAGCGCTGGAATTAAAGAATAGTTTGTACGCACTGTAGGCACTGCAGACACGTACTTACATGGCTAGGCCTGAGTCCGACGTTAACCTAGCCTACTGTAGACTGTATACTGTGACCGTTAGTAATTTAAGTTAGTGATCAGTGTAAGCTACGTAATACGACCCACTTTACATATTCTCTTGTTAATGTTACTAACAACACCTTGGGCACATTTTGCAGGGACCCCACAACTGAGTAGAAGGCCTATTGATATTCCAAAATAAACTATTGATACATTCTGTCACTAATAAAATAATATTGATATTTTTGTGGAATAGGCTCGGTATATAATGGGGTGACCATCAAACAGGCTTTTAAGGAAAGTTATCATTACAAGTTTGTGATAGTTCAACCTGCAAAATTCGGACTGTTTTGTCATGAATCAGTATGTCTTAAATGAATATGTACTTGTCGCAACAAAAAATTGTGTCAACAATGGTGAAATTATTCCTCCTTCTTTACGACAACCCAGACAAAATTAACTTTCCCCAAGATGCCCGTCAAGTGCCACTGCTGTTGACTTAGTGTGGAAATGACAAAAATGGCGTGCTTCACTGTTTCAATTTGCCTAACCTAAGCTTTCAAAAGTGATTTGTGAATGGTAGGCTAGACGCACTCGATGGGCCCTCACAGTCAATGGCTTCCTTTCTATTCATACTGTGCAAATGTGTGCATGGCCCCAAACTGTGGATTTTAATATAAGTTCCATTTTAAAAAATGTGTGGTTAAATTGGCTGAAAATGTACTAAAACTATTTCTTTCTTCATTATGTCCACCCTAAAAAAAAATTTTGAAGCTAATCCCTCACAGTATTCGGACCTGGTATCTTCCCCGCCCCTGTTGTTGTCACTGAATATGGCTGTCCAATCAGATCACTCAATGAGAGATTCAATGGGTGTTATTGGCAGGGAAAACCTGGGCATAGGATACTGCTACCACATGCTATAGAGCTGCCAGGCTGAAAAGTGATAAGTACATTACATGCCTGCTTAAGTAATATGCGCTGTGTGTTTACAAACAATAAAATACAGACTTTGCAATAATATGGTCATTGATATGTACCAATGGGGGAAAAATAAAGCTTTTTTGTGACATGCGTGCGTATGGGTTAGTGCTTAGTGGCTTGCATTGTCTATAATGATAAATATAGAATTTTTGGTATTATAGGCTTGCCGATGAATATCGGTTTTATGAAAATATAGGTTTCCTGTAAGTTAAAAGTGTATGTGCATGTACAAGCTCAGCTTTTGTCAGTGTATTGTACGGCGTGTACAGAGCAGTGTTTCTATAATGATAAATATAGACTTTTTGGTACATGCTGACTTTGTGTCAGTAGCTATTGTAGTGGAAGCTGAGCAGCGTGAAGACTGTCTGATGATATAGTCTCGTTGATAAATATTGGTATGATGAAAAGGTTCCTTTAGCTGCAAATGAAATGTGTGCATATGTACATGTGGGGATGACACTTGTACAGCGGATGCTGAGTATCGTTTCTAAAATGATATCAACTTCACTAATGGTGTAGGCCTAGTTTGTTTTCAGAGTGAAATGTGTGTGCGTTAAGATCTTGTGTGTATGAATGTGGTATTGCACTTCGCATGGGAATGTGCTACGTGTGTACAAAGCAAATACAAGATTAATACTTTTATAGGGAAAGAGCCATGTGTCTGTCTCTAGTGCTGTAACAGGCGATACTTTGGTCGAGGGACTGTATAAAATGATAGACATAGACTTAGTCGTTACTTGTTAAATTCAATAAAGTATAAGTGCAGTGAAACAACAGCATCATGAAGATTAAATGACTAATGTTGGTGTGCAGGCAGCCTGCTAGTAGCAAGGATAGATGCTGTCTGAGCTGCATGTTTCAATATCAACACAGTATTCTGTATTTATAAGGAATACATGTATATGTAACATGTAATAGGAATACAGTGGTAAAGGAGATTAGCAGCCTGTGAAGATTCAACGATATGATTGTCGCCTCAGACTAGATATTTTTAATGACGAAACATCCTAGCATGCGTGAGTTATGCATATTGGAATACAAGTCATGCTTTAACAGTCATTGACAAAATATTAAACCAATCTAACTAAACCAATCTAATTATATATAAGTAAATATCAAACCAATTACATGTGAATAATTCATAAATGTGGTAAAACAGGAAGCCACGAAAGAAGGCCAAAATAGAAAAACTTGCTTCTGAAGAACACTCATGCTGCTCTGCACATGAGCTAACATTGACAGCTTCAGATTCTTGTACCCTATATGTTAAATCATGAAATCTAGCATGTAACAGAAAGACACACAGTGAAATGGAATTGTTTGGCTCAGGAGTTATCCAAGGGGGAAAATACATGATATTATCACCATGTGTTTTTCAAGAAGAAATCATACACACACAGTTGAGGGAAAGAATTTGGATGTTAATGCGAAAAAAGAAAGTAAGAAAAGACAATGATATAGAAACTTATTAAAGTAAATACTAACATGATGTTGATGTCACATTTTCGATCCCTGCTCGGGACTGCTTTTGCCATGTGTTTCTTTTTTTTTTTTCTCTGTTGTTGAGTGCATTGGTTTGTAAACCTTCCACTCAAGTGACTATTAGATCAGGAAGAAAAAATTCTTGAAATTTCATGATAAAGCTGGTGTTATTTTACTTAAACCCCCAAATGCCAAAATGTATGCACTTTTGTTATTGGTTTCCACCTTTTAATGAGATTGCATTAAAAGTTAGACGTTACAAGGAGTACTAATCAACAAATATTTGAGACATATAAATCAAGTATCAAGTTAAAAAAAAAAAAGAGAAAGAAAAAAGAGTGGTCAGCTGGATAAAAACTAAGTCAGGTGGTTTGGACCAAAACCAACTAGTGATTTATACCTTACTGTACCTTGTGTGAGGTCAAACATGCCATATGAGCCAGCCAGCCGGCCAATAAATACATCATCTTATTATTTTTGGACTGGCTTGTCCTACTGTAAGAACCAGTTGGTGATAGTTTAATGCATGCATACTGTGCAAATCCTGGCAACCTGGCCTTGAATATAGTACATACTGTATTATGGTTGAATAAGAGGTCTGTGCTTCCTGTAGTACTGTAGTGTAGGAACTTGTGATATGTTTGATCAAGATAATGCACTTTAGTCTACCGGTGTCAGGTTTGGGCTGCTTTCAGGATAAACACTGTATGTTGTTGCTGATCCATATTGCAGTGTATGGATTCATCCTGTGGACAAAAATGTGAGCAAGTTGATCCAGTTAAGTCTCATCGTTTTCATGTTAACACTTTGAAAAAATGTATCCTTATACTCCATACGTTTTGCAAATTGAAAACTCTGTCATTTTCCAGGTATTGCAATATTTCCAACATCTCCCTCCCTCTCTGCCTAAAGGCATAGGCAAACGGGCACCATCAGAAATGGAAGCAGGTGCCGCGACATCTCCTCAGGCGGGACTTGGACATCCTGGTATAACAGAGAAAGCTATTGAGGAGGTACGCCTTAATCATGAGAATGCTTTTTTTAAACATTATATTTCTTTGTAGTACTATCACACCTTGAAATAAACAAATTTGTGTTAGATTAATTTTGGAAAAATACACTCTTGTATTTGTTTTAGCTCAGCAACCTTCTAAACCTGAAAATATAATGATGATCCTTTATGTACATTTAAAAGGATTTTTAATCATTCAGGCTTTATCTGTTACAGTATTTGGTTTGTTCTACTTAGGCAACTTTATATTACAGACTGGCGTGATTGATTTTATGGGCAAGTGTAGCATAAGTCATGAATTTAATATGAAACCCTGTTTCCTTCTTTCCATATGATACCTATTTTGGGATATGATACAAGTGTATGTCAATTGTCAAGTAGGGCTGTGACTTTGCGATTAATGTACTAAATGTTTAATCGCATAGTCTTGCGATTAATCGGCGATTAATCGGATATGTGGACTACCAAGTACGCACAACTTGCCGTGTTCCATTGAGGTCGTAAAGTGGTGAATTCAGCGGGTAATTTTTTTCTGCATAGCAGATAGTGTATTGATGTGCCTAGCCTAGGCTAGTATAGGCTAGCCTATACTAGCCTAGGCTAGACATGAAGTAACCGGTCTTACAGTGCTACACTGTCTTTGGTTTGAACAATGTGCAAAACCTGTTCATAACGTTGTAATTGTGTGCTTTGTCAATGCAGCTAACTTTGTAGAACGATTACGGTGTAGATTAATTCTGGGAACTCTGTGATGGATAAAGTTGCGTGCAGACGGCGATGGTAGCTTCATGAAAAGAGATTAATCGCATGTGACCTTTTACTAAACGTTAAGTTGGCTGGCGATTAATCGCTAATCGCTCACAGCCCTATTGTCAAGTATTAACTTAAATTCACCTTGAAGATTTTGTGAACCACTTTACAATTTGTCAATGTTCATGGGCAAGTGTCTCTTCTTGTAACAAGCAAACTGCTGGTGCTTTAGTGTTAAGAAAAAAAGTATGAAGTTTTCATCTACAGTATAGATCAATCATGGGATGAGGTTGGCCTGTAGACAACCAAATCAGTTGAGGTTGCATACATACTGTACAAAGTACTGCATACTGTAATAGAGTTGAAATCTGGCAAGAATTCTGCAGTGAAGCTACAATTGTATTTTGGTATAGCAACATAGAAATGATGGTTACAGCAACAGCAATGTTCTGCAATGGAATGTTCTGAAACCATGTCCCCAGTCAATTTAACTGGATCTATGGAAGTAAAAATAACAGCCTTTTACTCTTTATTCAGAGAAATATGTTGATCATAGAATGTAACAAACAGATCTAAAGAATAGTGTAACAGAACCCATCAGTTACAACATTTAATTGCATTCATCATAGCCTTGAGTTATACACGTACAGTCAATTGTGTTAAATGTGGTCCAATATTGGGGTTGTGTTGCTATATCTAGAGAGTCTTGTGCAGCATGATCCATGTTAATTTCAGCATAATCTAGATTTTTTGATAGCTGGACTGGAAGATTTTCTCACATTGTAACTTCAGATCGCTATGAAATCTACAAATCACTTTGCTGTGATAAAGAAGAGTTCAACGTCGTATAGTTTTGTGGGGTAACTGTATTTGTGCAGCCTATTTTTCCTCCAGAAATAGATTGTTAGAACTCTGTCATGTGTTCAGTCAAGGCAATCACTCTGAACTTGCTCAAGAATACTAGTGTTGCTTTTCTTGTTTCAGGCTATCCTAAAGTTATATTATGACCCTAATCCAGCAGTCAAGGATGTGTCCCAGAGGTGGCTTTTTGCAGTTCAAAGATCACCGGAAGCTTGGCAATTTGCATGGGATCTCTTGGTTCCAAATAAGGTAGGAATACATTGGCTAAAACTGCAAACCAGTGCATCTACTTCACCAATCTATTTTCTTTTGATAGGAAACTTGCACAGAACAGTTTTTGTGTCATCAACTGGTAGCTGTCTGTCTGTTCTTCACAAACTGCTCATCCTCTGTCAGTTTGACATGGGGCATCTGGGGTGTTCAGGAATTAAGTCACAGGTCACCTTGGAGTTAGAAAACCTGCCAAGTGTTTTTGCACTCACTGTACTTCACTTCTCTCAACCTGTATGAACATAACTCACTTTTGTATACCTTGGCAAGAGCACAGGTATCCCCACTGCCTCTGGTGCTGTCCAGTCTGATACTGGACTGACACCTCGTACTCATTCTGCAATACTTAGTGCTAGGAGTCTTGAGGCGTAGGAAAGTTTCTAAGCTTTATGTCTTTGATTTTGATCTCTGTCTGGTCTATCATGGCTTGCACTTATCATATGAACATTTTCTCAGCAAGTTTGCTGCAGCTGTGCTAAGTATCTTCTACTTTTGTAGTAAAAATTTATATTCTAAAAATTCTGCCTGCTTATGTGATTTTCAACCATGTAAGCTGTTTTACGTGAAGTATTACGAGACAAACTCTTCTGAGTTTTGTTAGGTTTCTTCTACTTAGGTCATACTGAGATCCTTCCCCCAGGCTTCAAGACAATTGTGAAGCATTTTAGGCTTTCCCACTCATGACGGGAAGCATTCACAAGTTTTCACTATGCCCTTATTCCCTCTCAAAAAGCATTTACAGGCATTAATATATTTTTGGATGCACACAGGTTTATCTGCTTGAGAACATGTTGTTTGTTTTTAGCAGTGTGCATTAAAATTCTTCATTCCCTAACATTTAAGTCAGCATGGCTGTAAGAGCATTTTCATATAGTAAAATGCTACTTTGTTCAGAGTTATGCATTTGTGGGATGAACATCAAGCGTGACCGAATGGCAGTCTGCAAAAGATCTGTGTAAAATTCGCATGGACTTCTGGCTGCTGCAATGGGTGGAAAACTAGCTTGTGGGTGGAGAGAAACTATTTCCAGGCTCAAGTGTACCACTTACCTGCACTGGCTCGTTGAACCTTATGGACCAGAAGACCAGAGCTAAAGTGACTGTTGTTAGGAATGGTGGAAGAAGGGGAGAGACAACTACCAGAGCAGGAGCGCTCTGAGTGGCCTCCAAGTTTCCAGTTGGTATCAGCTTCGTCTAGACCTCTACTTCAGAAGGGAAAAAGGAAGTAAGTTTTACAGTCATCAAAGTTGCTGCCAAGAAAGTACCCATTGTAGCTGAGTCCAGTCTGTCCACCACGCTGGATTTGAACACCGGACATTCTTAGATGTTGGAGACTCCCAAAAGATGGGGAAGATGCCATCTGTGAAATTCCCTGACATCACTGTCCAGATTTTGGTTCTAGCTGCAATCACCTAGACTGCAGGTGAAAAGTAGAAGAATCTCCAGCTCAGAATCAGAACTGGAAGGGAGAGTCAGGAGCAGAAAGAAAAAATATCTTGTTATGAAAAGGAAATGACTCTTGAAGCTCACTGTATTGTTGGCATCACTGCAAGAAAGTGATTGTCCACACCAGTAGTGACACTGAACCTGATGGCCCCGAACAATCAAACCCTTTCCATGGAACTGTCCGTTTTGAGCATTAATTTTTATCCTTGATTTCTGGCTAGGAGCAGGAGCTTCCCTCCTATGAGGAAAAAGTCCATGATTGTCAGGCCTGTGCTGGCAATGTCTGGATTGGCCGACAGGGAGGACTTGGATGAAACAAGTTTCAAGGCATTACTTCTTTTTTACAGAGTTGACCACAGATGACAGTCCTGGTGTGGACCCAATGATCTTACCAGATTTGTCAGCAATGGACCCTGGCATCTTTAGGAAGTATGTGGGATGTCACATACCAGAAGAAGTACCACAGACATGCTTCAGAGCTTTCTTGAAGTGAAGCACCAACACCACTCAGACAGGCAGATGGCTCTCAGTCGTTTGTGTGGACTCTGCCTGTTTCAATGTTACAGTACATGCATCATTTGATGCCCTAGCCACAGCAAGGAAATGGTCAGCTCTCCACTTTCTGGCAGAGCTCTCAAAGTATTAGATAAAGACTGGAAGGATCTATCCTGCATGCTGACTATCTGTCATGAGATAAGAATAATA
Organism: Stichopus chloronotus; assembly: GCA_021234535.1. NCBI lineage: Eukaryota > Metazoa > Echinodermata > Holothuroidea > Aspidochirotida > Stichopodidae > Stichopus > Stichopus chloronotus. The sequence continues at coordinate 3,548,849 of CM037838.1, read as the reverse complement.
TTAATGTTATAACAAGTTACTGCATCATGTACCATTCATAGATTCTAACCACAGAAATTCAGAGGAAATCCCCTGGACCAGGCAGCTGCAGCCAGTGTAAAATATTAATATCTGTATTTTCATGTTGATGACTGAACTTACAATGATGCATCATCAGCAACTTCTGAAACTTCAAGTGTCAAGGAGCTTTTGATGAAGTTTGGATCCAAGTAATTGCCAGCATTTCTCTGTCAAAACCTTCTACAGTAGTTGTAGTTTATTTCAACAATTGGACTAGTCAGTGCCAATGAATGCAACTGTGTTTAAAGTAGTTCAGACATCAAAGTAATGTATGACTGTATAAAACTGTTGAAAATGGGAGAGAGCTAGCATTTTTAGAATGTCTTTAGACTTGGAAGAATGCATAGGCCCTCTGATATTACTGTATCTCATCCCTACACATAGTAAACAGGGAGGAGATATTGTGCTTCATTGAGTGATTAAGTTGCAAAAAATGACATTTAAAGTGATTGCGTGTGTACTGAAAAACCAAGATTATGTTTTAAATGTACACGAGAGGTTGTACATGAACGGACTATGTCTTTTAATGAAGGAAAATGACAGCAACTACTTCAAAAAGCAACGGGATTGGCATAAAAACAGCAAAAAACAGAAATCATATTTGAAAATTAAGTTTTCTTACTATAAATGTCTACAAATATAATATGCAACAGTACAGGTCTCACTAGTGTATCAAAAACATACCACTGAAGTCGTCGCTTCTTGGTAGGTATTGCAAGTTGTAGCATTGGTGAAAGGAAGCACTGCATAAGTTTACAAATAACCTACGAACTGAACACAACATTGCGGCGTCAGTGATCCTGAGTTGTTTTGACCAACTGAATATGCGCTACTACTATACTTCCCATTGGTTTGCTGAAAGAAGCACACCATTGATTTGAACGAAAACTGTCAACCACTACATTATCGTATTCTACACTTTTTTGTCATTATGTTAGAAGAATTTGAAATCATTTGGCAGAATAAACCACTGAAACCTATATATTTTCCCAGATTGTCTGAATGGTGCAAGTAGAAGATTTACCAAACTTTTAGAGATGAAATTTCACTGTTTTTACTTTTTGCCTACACATGCAATCATTTTAAATTGTACCCCCCCTTACACTCCTTGTGGCATTCAGTCAAACTTGGTGGGTCAGTAGTCCGCACAGTATATTGAGGTACCTCAAGGTATGCTTATGACATGGATCAGTTGGGGGTGAGAAGGGATATCCAAATGTGTGTGTGTGTGTGTGCATATGAGAGTGTGTGTGTACAATGGATGTAGTGTCTGCCAGACTGATGTCATAGGTCTAGTGTCACGGGTCAGGAAAACCAGAAACACATTTTAGCTTGATCTCTGTGCAAATAGCTTAGAATAATAAAATTGCCATGTATGGATAGTAGACAGTACAATTTTTTTTTAAATATTGATGACATCACGTGGTCAAAGGTCACATGACTAAATGTCAAATCGGCAAAGATGCTTTGAAAAGTGTGTCACGATCTCCTCCTAGATGTTACGTTGGATGAACTTCAAACTTGGTGGGTAGGCGCCGGGTATGTGGTGTAGTGTCTGCCCAACTGATGATGTCAATGGTTACAAGTTACGAAAAGAAAAAAAACACATTTTTAGCATTATCTCTATGTGTAAATAGCCTAGAGTTATAAAACTACCTTGACTGTAACTTGGATGAACTTTGAACTTGGTGGGGTAGGTGCCTAGATATGAGATAGAGTGTCCCCTTGACCATATGATGTCATAGGTCAAGGTCACAGGTCACTGTTACTATAGGGTGGTATTTCAACTTATGCAACCATGTTTTGGGGTGAGTGAATATATCTGGTAGCAGTATCATTTTCCATGTGTTGGTAGTACCTTCACTCAGTATGCTTTTAAAATGTATATGCCTGCTATGCAACTGTTCATGAACTTGAGATGATTATGGACTGTGAGGATAAAATTGAAGCATGCGCAACATTTTTTTCAGGTCATTCAAAACATCCAGAATGACGGCATGCATAGAACTGAGGAATACTCCAATGCACACACATTTCTGGGATTACTTTAAACATTCGATTTCTAGGCACATGTGTATGGAAATGCAGCTATCTGCACTGTTTGACGCATAAGTGGTGACTTGTACCAGGGAGGTGCTAGAGAAGGAGATACAACAGAAGTTTCTTCTTTTGAAGTAGCCTAGTTTCCGCCGTAATCGACTCTTTTGTTCACCTCTTGAAGATTCAATGGGATTAAAGGGTATTAGGAACTTAACGGGAAAGGTCTATGTTGTCTACTCAGTTGTAAATTACGCATCGACAAAGTTTGTCTATAGCTATAGCATTGCCAGTCGTTATTCTTGAAAATCAGTTTTCAACTTCTGACACGGTCTGACGCCTATCTCAGTGGAAAAATTTGATTTTGTATAACTTATTGAGCATGGATACACCCTCTGCAAACTTGCAAAAATCATTGAAAATCGATAAAATGAAACAGTAAAACATAGTCTTATGATCGTTTTTGTCATTTGCATATGGCATAGGTCTATATTTATTCTTATATACCAGTCTGTCTTGATTCCAAGAGATAGCCAGTCGTTTCGATTTTTGAGACAGTGGTTTTGAGTTGATTGTCGGCAACGAACCTCGCATCAAAGCTTTTTGCTGTGCAATCCTCGAAGATTACAAGCAGGTGTGAATGAAGATTACTTGGATGTCCCTAGAAGTAAGATAACATCACACAAAAGTAAAACGGCACTCTGAGCTGTTCTCATCCCTTTACGAACTGAAAGTTATCACGCCGGAGAAAATCTAAAAGGATTAGCATAACTTAACCGTCCCGTTGTATCTCCTTCTCTAGCACCTCCCTGCTTGTACTAGCTAGACCACTTAGTAGTATTGGGTCAATATTCAGCCCTTCTGTCCACAATGAGCAACCTGAATCACTGATGAAAATAATGTACAGCTCAACAGACATGAAAAGATAAGTATTGAATGACCGTGCAAAACGATAGGGAAGAGAGTTGCAACTCCATGGATTGCCTACTTATTTTAGTTTGTTAATGCAATTCAAATATTGTGTAAATTATAACAGAGTTGAATGGCTAAGGTTGCTCACATTTCCCTTGATCATTCCTTTCCCGTAATATCACCTGTTGACAGGAAAATAAAATGTGCAAATTGTTGCTAACTGTAATAGTTCGATAACTGCCTTGCCCACATTTCCACCCTCTTTATGAAGTATGTACCTACAATGGTTGAAAAGTGTTGCTCCAACACTCTCCACTGTGCGTATGTAGTACTGTGAAGTGTGGTAGTTTACATGACGTGCTTGTGCACTTGACATCAGCTCTGTTCAAGCTGATGGGCATTTTGATTGAAAATGTAGTAAATTTTGACTACTTAGGAATGTGTAGACAGAACTAGTGTTTACTGATGACATGTTGGCAAAGTTGCTGTATCAAGAAACTGTATGATTGGTCACTACTTACATAAAGCTTGGACAGAACCTTGAGCGTAGCCAACATCAAACATGTTAGTTATAGACTACGTGTGTGGCATTTTGAATGACTGTTAGCTTGGCATGTATTCCCCACAACTCATTGGTGTGGATATTCATGAGATACTATACTTACCCCTTACTTCACTAATTGCATTCAGAAAGAAACAAGAATACTCAAGATTTGCAATCCTTCAGCTTTTGCTAGAGGCAAAAATCCAGAGCATTATAAAAACATGTCGCCCTAGTTTAAAGGAAAGACCAATGAAGGTGAACGTAGGCTCGGAGGGTGCGGTGTCGTAATTGATTCTCAGTGCTTTTTGAGCAAGGCCAAACTGAATGCGTTAGTGAAGCAAAAGATAAGCACAGTATTTGTCTACGATGTTAATTGCTTAAATATCATGTAGCATTGGCAAATTTGTGCTTTGAAAAGCAGTTGAGATGCTAAATAAATAAGCACTATTCTGACCAAGCAGTTCATGTAATACAAACCCTACGTTGATTGTACAAAGTTTTATATCACCATGCCCAATCTGTCATGTAGAAATTCCTATCCAACATTTGACCAAAATGCTTTTATGAATAAACATTTACAGTAATTGCAGAAATGCACGCTTCTTATGCAATCCAAAGTCACTTTGCACAGTTTGTGTTTGCATTCCTAAGCTTATATTTTCTAGTTGATATTGAATGTAGGATTGGCAGAACATAGAATCTCGTGGAAACATGATAACATTTCTTACAACCTAGAAAATATGGAGTGTGCATGAGAAATAAGACCGAGTTTAACAAATAATTTTACTTCAACTTATGCTTAAAGATTGAAGGTGGGTGGGTGGGTGCTTTTAGATACATGTTTGAGTGGATAAAGTTATGACATATTTATTATGACTTATATGACTTAGTTATTATTACTTATATCCAAGTTAACCTTTCAGAAATGCATGTTTGCACGGAGGAGGATACCGGTTGTAGTACCGATACCGATGCTGAGACGGTAAAGTACCGTTATCAGCTTTTACTGGTACTGCCCAATCCTAGTCCAGAGTCCAGGTACATGTGCCCTCAGAAGCTCATATTTTTCAGTTATTTTGTTTGGCTGTGGGAGTCTCTTGAGTTGCTCAAATTATAAGTTTTTTAAAGCATTGTGGTTATACCAAAGAGCTAAAATTTCTGAGCTTCCTAGATCTCTGATCCCTCAACAGAAATCCATTTCATGCAATGAGCATGAATCCAGTGACAACTGTCTATACTAACTTCAGTTTCAAAGTTATGTAATTAAATAAGCAGGAAGTCATATGCTCTAGATTATTCCATTAAAACAGGCTAACAGATAGTGCCACTTCTGCATTTTAAGAAATTACTTTGCAAACTCAAGTTGTAAAGTAATTTCTTATACCTAGTTAGCACTTTTACGCAAAAAAATAATTTTTAAGATATTGTATGTTGTTATTGCTCCAGATCAGTGAAGTAAAATTATGCAGTAATTTGTCTTCAAAAGAAACGTTCATATCAACCTACAGTTTCTTTAGCAGACACATAGGGCCAGCTTTAGGTAATGATTTGGTGTCTGTGCAACATCAGATTATAAACTTGAGAATATCATTTGAAAGGCCTGTAAATACTGCCAGTAGGCCTACCTTATCAAATTACTTTATAAACAAATAAGTAAAATAAGTAGCATGTTTACCAACAAATAATTAGCTCACACATTAAGTGTGTGAGGTATTAGAATGAGGCTGATGTCATTCCCCAAACAAGCATTCTGCATTATTTTAGCAAACTTAAATTCGAAGGTTCCCTCCTACGAGATATTTTCATCCAGACTGAATTGGGACTTTCTCTGTAGCCTAACGTATAAACATACACGCTGTGATAGAGCCTCGCCAACATGTACTTTTAACTGTTGTGCCTTAACACTTTTCAATAGAGGATCAGACTAGACTAAGATTTTCAATTGAATGTTGAATCCAAACTGTTTGAAAATGTGCTTTTGCTTTATGTTGTCTAATATATTGCTAAGCTTATATTGGGTCATCAGGAACAGGATGGCATATTTTACACTAAAACTTCGTTCATTTAACTTAAAAAAGTGTGGAAAATATTTCACTGTCAATGTGTTATTACTACGCCAAGCATCGTAGCTGGGACCCAAAATGGTGCCTGATGTAATGAATGTGTTGTAACATATGAGTGTCAGAACATGGAGTGTGGAAGCAAAAGTGTGTCAGAACACAGGGCTGTAATTCTCAGTTCAGTTGTGTGAGCTACAGCGGCATTGATGCGCTAGTTTTCAGATATTTTGAGTTATGATTTCCATACATCAGTGAAATAAAGTTTTGCTGTAACCTTTACAGTTTCAATCATACATGCTGTTCAGTCAGCAACTACTGTAGCTTTATGTGGCAGACTAAGTGACTGTAACATTAATTTCACTGACAGGGCATGTAATTTGATCATCTTTTTACAAAAACAACTTAATACCTGTGAACGTATACTTTTCACATGATTGAAAGCTTAGTCAATGGTGGACCGTGGATTAATGGTAGGATCCCCCCGGGGTTAATGCCAAGCGATGTACAAGGGTGCATACCAAGTGCATTCAGCAGCAGCATTAATCCCTGAGAGTTGTTGGAACTTCAAACTTAGTGTACAGGTTGTCCACTGTGAGTTATGATTCCTATTCTTTTCCACATTGGTCAAAGGTCATTTGAGGTTATGAGAGGGGAATCTCTAAAAACATAAATGAAGATATGGGCAATTCCGTGTCAGAGAAAAAAAAAAGGGAAATTTTCAAAATTAAGTCAGGGCTGAGATTTACACTGATCCTGCATCAAAATTTTATGGGGAATCTAACTGTGATGGTGAAATTTCTCAAAATGTGGATTAAAGGGGTCAAAACAGCAACTTTTGGGGATAAAACATGGTTTTTGATTCCTTGCCGTAGGCAGGGGAATCTAAGCAGTCCTGATGTCGTGTGTGGGTATGTGTGTGTGTGTGACGGTTGCTCGTAAACACTCTGTCTCAAGAAGGGTAACTCTGAGTAATTTCATTTTTGGCATGTTGGTTGCCCATATTGAATAGATGATCCCTATTGTTTTTGGTGTCCAAATCTTGCATATTAATGAGGTTATGGATAAAACATAAAAAATTTTAAAACTGCCATAGTTCCTTATCCATGGGTCAGATTTGTTTTAAACGTGATAAGGTTGTCTGTTATTAACAGGTTCACGACCCTGTGAAATTTAATGCTTATCAATAGAGAGGAAGGGATAATTTTTCACTATAAAACAATAATAATAGCCTAAACACCATTATTGTGGTTATTATAAACTACCGTGCAAATATATATTGATCTACATTGTGCAATAGCAGGTGTTTCTCTCGCACTCAGTTAACTCAATGGGATTGCTCCCTACAGTACTGCATTTGTAACTTAGTGAGTAACTTCTAGTGTGGGGGGCTAATAAGTTGTCCAGAGAGAGAGTCTTGGTATGGGAGGTCATGGGGTCAGATAGAAAAGCATGCAATGGAATGTTAATGGGTTTATGAAAAAAATGAAGAAAATAAAAAAAACCATCTGTTCTGTCATTTATTTGGATAATATCAATATCCAGAGGAACAGCTGGTAGCAGAACAAGATTTCTTAACAATCAAATTGGAGTGCTTTCAATCATATTTCACAATGTCGGAAAAGATGGAGGAAGCAAAAATATTGCGGAGGAATCATAACTTAGGGTCAACTTACCAGGACTTTGAGTGTGTTAAAAGCTACTTGTAACAAGAAAGAAATTATCCTGGTGGTTTACGAAGAATTTTGAGGTAAATATGGCAGACAAGCTGAGTTCAGATGAGGTAAGGTTGATTTATTTGATTCAACTAACAACAGGCAAGACTAGAAGCAGCATTGATTACTTGTGTGTTCCTTGGAGCTCAGAGATAATGTTGACTGATTTCATACTGTACTCATACTGTACTTGATGTGTGGGTTGTATGGCCTGGGTAGGTGATCCCTATTGCTTTTGGTGGACATCAAATGTCGCAGTCATTTTAGGTCACCAAAATAAAGGTCATTTTGGGTTAAAGGCTTGTGGTGTATCAAGAAAAATAACTGCAGTTGATCTTATACTTGTCATTTGAATAATTCATGTTTGTTGTAATATAACCATGTAGCAAGGAATCACAAAGCCTTTTGGCTTTCTGGTTGATAAATCGTAATTTCTGTGACTTTTCCTTTTAAGGGTGAAATATAAACAATTGGGCTTAGCAAATATAAATGGTTTGCACATGCATCAGTAGTAATGATCCCCATAATTAATATCAAACCATATTTGCCGAGAAAAATTTTTATCTCAAGGGAATAGAAATGGTGAAAAAATGATGAATTATCCATGTAATTCCGTTACCGAAAAAACCTTAAAAAGTTCAATATTTTAGAGGTTTTTTGTGGGATTTTTATCTAACTTCAAATTCTCTGACTGGGCATCATTACACATCACCACTATTAAAAAAAAAATATCTTACCGTCTCTTCATCCTTTTTTTATCTTAATGGAATTACATTTTGGTGGCCTGTAATTACAGTAACGGAATTACATCACAGCAATATCATAAGAAAAAAATTGCTGTAAGTTTGTGATGGCATAAAAAGCATTGTAGAACATATCTGTGGCTATCTGCTCAATTTATTGTTTCATTCCTGGGGAAAACATCCCCAAGTCCAAGTGGAGTGTTCCAAGTATTTCGACAAATCTCTCATGGAACTAGTTTCAACCAGTCCAAGGATGCTGTCACATTCTCCCATTTGAAATATAGAAAGCATCACACATGCAGCACCACCATTATTTTGAGGATAATTTTGCAAGTTATGTATGTCAAATATCATTAAAACTTTTATTTAGTTGATATCTACAGCATATGTGCTAGAGTTAAACTGACATCCCTTATTTCACCCCTCATGTAATACTTAGGACCCAGCTAGCGTCTGAAATATGCTCAGCTTCACACAGTATTAATGTAGCTATATATCAAATGGCATGCATAGTGCTACTGTATGTACAGTATGCAAGCCTACCTTGTAGCAGCACTTTTAATTTTCCCTCCAAAACTTTACAACTGTATATTGTTAGAGGGGTGAAAAAACTTAAAGCCATCTAGATGTCTAGAAATCATGAAACTTTTTTGAATTTCTGAAGCATTATGGTCAAAATAAGTTCTTCTGGCCAGCAAAAGAAGATGTTGACAATGTTGCCCTGAAAGAAGTTGGTTTTGCCAGAACCCCAGATGGACAGACAGGATATTGTTGACATTTCAACATGACTTTAGCTTTACTTGACATATTTCTGGATTATACTATTTCGTCAGTTTAGTCTTTAGTGTTCGAGGGTTCTAACATTGCAGTTTTTGTTTAGATAATACAAGTTTGACTTGAGTTTTGTTTATTGAGCCATTTCAATGGAGTTATCTGAACATCATATGCTTCAAGGCATTTGGTGAAAATGCACAAAAATGTGACACAACTGAAGATAAGACATTCATTCATTTCGGTTGGGTCTTTCAAAATACTACTAAAGAAATGATTAATTAAAAATCTAACAAGTATGTGATTCTGAATATGTGAAATCATTGTGGATAAGAGAATTGGGCCTAAGTAGCCTCAACTTAAGTTGACAAGTTGCAGGTTGTCTCAGTCTATCATGTTTCATGTTTTGGAGTATTTCTTGTTGCAATGGTTGAATGTATTTTAATTCATAAAATGTTGCGTAATTCTGTTACCATGATCCTGTAATTCCGTTACCGACACTTAAGTCAATAACATATTGGGAGACCAACAGAAAATAAAAAATGGTGGTATGTTAGTTGTACACTACAATGTTGTCTTAACACTACATGTGTTATTTCCTTTTAAAGTAGCTCAACTTCACAGAGTTTTAGTATTATTTGTACTTTTTCAAAACATGATGTCCATCAGCTGTAATTCCATTACCGAAATTCATGCCCCTGTTACTCTAATACCATAACTTGAAATTCCAGTACCTTAAGATGATTATTAATGTAAGGTGATACCTTTCTTATGATAGCAATATTACCCCACTACCACAAAGAGTTTGCTTTATTTTGGGCAATATGTTACAAAAAATGGGAAATTACGGTAATTCCGTTACCGCGGAATTGCCCATATCTCAGCAACTGAATGTTGCTGAAATTTTGAATTTATAACATTGGCAGCTCTTCAGATCTGTCATTTTAGTGATGGTCAGGGGTGATCCTTGTCCATGATGTATACATGCATGCATGTACAGTATGTATATGTTTGTGATCATGTGATGCCTATATTGTTAACATGATTGTATGGAACCCTTATTTTGTTTGTGGGTGTGCTTTATTCAGTACAAGGAGCCTTGTGCTTGTGGTGAATTTGAAAGGTCATTTGGTTTCAACAGGAGTCAGATAGTGACGAAAATCTTATAAACATGATATCTCAAGAAGGGAAACAGGCAATCTGATATTTGGCGTGTAGGTGTACCACAATGAGTACCAGAAGTCTGTTGTTCTTGGTGGAGTTCAAAGGTCATTTGTAGTCGATAGCAGTGAAATACTGAAAACCTCGTAAGCATGTTATCTCTAGGAGGGAAGCTTTTACAAATTTGATATTTGGTATGTAGGTGTACCACATTGACTAGAGGAAACCTACTCTTATTGTTGGAGGTCAAAGGTCACTTGGGATCAACAGCTGTCAGATTGTGAGAACTTTGTAAAGATATGTCAAGAAATGAAGCAAATTTGGTATGCAGGTGTGCTACATTGAATACAAAAAGCCCATTTTACTTTTTGGAAGTAAAAGGTCATTTTTGGTCAACAGGGGTCTTATTGTGAGAACCTTGTAAACATGATATCTTAAGGAGGGAAACTTGGACAGGTTTGTCATTTGGTATGTAGGTATATCATGTTGATTGCAAGACTCTTATTGCTTTTTGGGGGTCAAAGATCATTTAAGGTGGACAGGGGTCAAATTGTGAAAACTGTTGTAGACACAATATTTTAAGAAAGGAAGTTTGGTAATAGATTTTGTATTTAGCATGTAGGCATAACATTTTATATACAAGACCCGTAATGTTTTACGTGAAGGTTAAAGGTCATTTGGTGTTAACAATGGCCAAATAGTTAACCTTGAGCACATGACAGGTTAGAAAGAAAAGCTTGCACTGATGTCACATTTTGTTATGTGTAGGTGTAGTTTATTCATGTTGACCACAACAACCTGTTGTATTTGCTGGAGTCCATTTTGGGCAAACAAGAGTTATTTTGTGAAATCATATATACACATGACACATCTCAAGACAGGAAAGTCATGGACCTATGTCAGCCTACAGTAGTCAGTTGTACATGTTAGGACATGATACTCATCAGTCATTTACTGTGGCCAGCAAATGCCATTGTGTATTTATAACAGTTTTTTATCTCAATTGGTGATATTGTTGTATAGAGATGGTCATTCTACCCCACCGTACGCAAAGGGTCGTACAAAGTTCAGTCTTCCGGTGTTTACCCCAGATTTATTTAACTTTTTCTTTGTTTCCCTCCGACAGTCAGATTAGACAATACAACACATTAAAAATAGTAAACTTAGACCCTGTTCTCAGAAAGGTTGCGCAATTCGTTCGTGATTGGGTAGATCACGGATGGCAACCGCCTCACTCAATTACATAGGTCAACCATTTGACCTGTGATTGGCCAATGTCAGCAGTCTATCCCATGATCCTTAGCAGTTCGGCGTGGGTCAATCCATCGACCTTGCCACGCCGCTGACACTGGCTCTCTGGACATCAAACTGTAACGTTAAACGTCGTTCTTGCTTGTACAATGTGTAGGCCTCCGTCATCTCATCTTTCCATTTTTGATTCCTTGCCGAAGGCAGAAGGAATCTATGCGATGGTGATGTCGTGTGTGTGTGTGTATGTGTGTATGTGTGTGTGTGTGTATGTGACACTTCTTGTAAACACGATATCTCAAGGAGGGTAACCATGACTGATGTCATACTTGGTGTGTGGGTTGGTCATATTGAGTAGATGATCCCTATTGTTTTTGGTGGAGGTCAAAGGTCATTTGGGGTCACCAGAGGTCAAAATGTGAACACCTTGTAAACACGATATCTCAAGAACGGTAACTGTGACTGATGTCATACTTAGTGTGTGGGTTGTTCATATTGAGTAGATGATCCCTATTGTTTTTGGTGGAGGTCAAATGTCATTTGAGGTCACCAGAGGTCAAAATGTGAAAACCTTGTAAACAGGATATCTCAAGAACGGTAACTGTGACTGATGTCATACTTAGTGTGTGGGTTGTTCATATTGAGTAGATGATCCCTATTGTTTTTGGTGGAGGTCAAAGGTCATTTGAGGTTACCAGAGGTCAAAATGTGAAAACCTTGTAAACACGATATCTCAAGAACGGTAACTGTGTCTGATGTCATACCTAGTGTGTGGGTTGTTCATATTGAGTAGATGATCTCTATTGTTTTTAGTGGCGGTCAAAGGTCATTTGAGGTCAACGGAGGTCAAACTGGAAAAACCTTGTAAACATGATATCTCCAGAAGAGTAACTGTGACTGATGTCATACTTACTGTGTGGGTTGGTCATATGAAGTAGATGATCCCTATTGCTTTTGGTGGAGGTCAAAGGTTATTTGAGGTCACCAGAGGTCAAAATGTGAAAACCTTGTAAACACGATATCTCAAGAACGGTAACTGTGACTGATGTCATACTTGGTGTGTGGGTTAGTCATATTGAGTAGATGATCCCTATTGTTTTTGGTGGCGGTCAAAGGTCATTTGAGGTCGACGGAGGTCAAACTGGAAAAACCTTGTAAACACAATATCTCCAGAAGGGTAACTGTGACTGATGTCATACTTACTGTGTGGGTTGATCATATTAAGTAGATGATCCCTATTGCTTTTGGTGGAGGTCAAAGGTCATTTGAGGTCACCAGAGGTCAAAATGTGACAACCTTGTAAACACGATATCTCAAGAACGGTAACTGTGTCTGATATTATACCTGGTGTGTGGGTTAGACATATTGAGTAGATGATCCCTATTGTTTTTGGTGGAGGTCAAAGGTCATTTGAGGTCAATGGAGGTCAAACTGGAAAAACCTTGTAAACACAGTATCTGCAGAAGAGTAACTGTGACTGATGTCATACTTACTGTGTGTGTTGGTCATATTAAGTAGATGATCCCTATTGCTTTTGGTGGAGGTCAAAGGTCATTTGAGGTCATCAGAGGTCAAAATGTGAAAACCTTGTAAACATGATATCTCAAGAACGGTAACTGCGACTGATGCCATACTTGGTGTGTTTGTTGGTCATATTGAGTAGATGATCCCTATTGTTTTTGGTGGAGATAAAGGTCACTTGAGGTCACCCTGAGTCAAACTGTAAACACATTGTAAACACAGTATCTCAAGAAGGGTAAGTGTGACTGATGTCATACTTGGTGTGTGGGTTAGTCATATTGAGTAGATGACTCCTGTTGTTTTTGTGGAGGTCAAAGGTCGTTTGAGGTCCCCCCGAGGTGAAAATTTTCTAGCACATTATCTCCAGAAGAGTAATGTTGACTGATGTCATACTTGATGTGTAGGTTCCCCATACTGGGTAGGTGATCCCTATTGCTTTTAGTGGACGTCAAGTGTCATGTGAGGTCACCAAAATAAAGGTTATTTGGGTCAAAGGCTTATTGATGTGGTGTTTCAAGACCAGTAACTGCAGTTGATCTCATACTTGTCATGTGAATAATTCATGCTTGTTATAATATAACCATGTGGCAAGGAATCACAAAGCCTTTTGGCTTTCTGGTTCCTCTTCCAATCATCATCGTCAACTGATTTTTGCTTAATTTGTGTGTGCCAGTCTAATCATCAATAAATGGAACTCTAATCGTTAAATCTTTCTCTGTTCCGACGTCTCTCTCGCTTTGAACGTGTTACTCCTCTAAACATCCGTCACCGGGGCAGTCATATCACGACTATGAACCACTAAAACCCCCAATATTCAACAATATGATAAAATACGGTAATATTACAAAAAAAACCAAGCATGTTTCACATACTTGCATTATGCGTTTTATCAGATTCATAAAGGACTCATAGTGAAATCATTGAAACCACAATGCATTTGTGTGTGGTGGTTGTGATACAGTTTCATTGTACTTTGAATAGGATTTAGTGAGTCAGTCTGATATGAATGTCCATGTGTGCTTAACTAGGTAAGTCAGTCCAAAGAAAACTCACAAGTTTGTTATTCATGCAGCAGGTTACTTGCAAATGTCAGACACTTGATCTAGTAAGATGGTAGAAGGAGGAATGCTACACTTAGCTTTCTGTGATAGATGAGTTCATCAACAAACCTCTTGTATTGATTCGGAAGAGGTCTACGTGTTTATACTGAACCAATAGATACTGTAGATGTCTTTAGGGCTGAATATGAAAGGTTGCTTTGCATGAAAACATGTGTCTGTTCTGGAGCAAGAGGATGACTTAGGTCTAGATGAGACCAACTGTTAGTATCACAACTTCATTCTATCGGATAGGATACTCGGTAAATTTATGTTTGTGTAAAGACTAAGGTCATGCTTTGCATGTATTCACAATGTTTGTGAAAAACATTTGTTGAGTTTGATCAAGAGGATGGCAAGTCTAGAAATGAGATATCGTGTTTGTGTCATCACTTTAAAATAAACCTTGATGCTGTGCATTTTTTTTCCTTGGAGGTTGTGGAGGTACTTTTGCTAGGGGTTGCTAACACAACAGAGGAATATGAATTTCTGGTGCTAGGTTGCAACAGGGTGTTCGAGGCTTAATCCGTGGCTGGGTCACAGTATGATACGGTTTTTCCATGGAAGAGTATTCTAAGGATTTCCTATCTGAACTAACCTTGTAAAAAAACATACCAAGTTCAATAAAACATTTTAAATTGGTAGTCACTCACTGTGAAGTTGTAAGCCACTAGTTTCCTCTGCACTTGTGTGGTTGCTTAGCTGTTGTAAAATAACTGCTCTTAAGCTTCCAGGCCTGATATCATAGTGAAGCAAACTAGTATAACCATCACAGGAAAGCCTCTTCTTTACTAAATACAGACCTATATTCAGAATTTGAACACCAGTCATAGCCAAAAACTTGTCCTATTGATGATATTGTCTGATTGTCAGCAAAGTATAGATCTATCCAGGTCTTGATATTGCTGCAGCTGATACAAAAATGTAAACATTACAGTTCCTGTAACAGAATGAGGAGCATTCAACCACTGAAGATACTGTGGGCTTTTCAAAAAGGTGAACCCATCGTAGAGTAACGAATAAAATCAAAGCGAAACTGCAGCATGGTCATGACTTCAGTGATGCTTGGAAAAGTTCCTCTTGAGGACAAGTTTCATGTTGTGTAATTTACTCTTGGTAAAGGTATTACTGGACAAGGATGTAACTAGTCTCAGTCACGTCTCCACTGACATTATGAACAGTTTACAGGAAGAACTTCACACGAGATCAGATTCTGCCAGTTTATAGAAAGAACCTCACATGAGAAAAGATCCTGCTCAGAATGAAAACACTTAAATTTAAACAAGTAGACTAGTGCAATTAGCCAAAATCTGATCAGAATGCATGTCATGATGTGAGGTGTCTCCTTGTGCCAGGGAGTAGTTATTTAGAAGGAGAGGCAACTGAGGAAACTTTAATTTATCCTAATCCTATTAGATTTTCTCTGGTGTGCTTAGAGTTTCAATTTATAAGTAGTGACTAGTATGGCTTAGACCTGAACATGGGACCCAAGGTGAATCAGGAAAGAACTGTGGAAGAAGAGGAGAGGCTGGAGCTGGGGTGCTCCAGGCAGTCTGCAAGTACCCTATCAGTACTGGTATAGACCAGGTCCATAGCGACATCAGGGAAAAAGGAAAAGATCTTCACCACTGCTAAGGGGAATTGATAAAGAAGCACTACTGCAAAGGGGAATTGATAAAGAAGTAGAAGAAAGGACTCAGAGTAGAGTCCAGCCCCTGTACCAGTCCTGAGAATTGGATCCAACAAGGAGTCTTAGGTTCCATCCTAATGCCTCATAGAGGAAAGTGGGCCTCTCAAGGGATTTGGACAAGCTGTACCCATGACTACCCAAGAGGTTGTTCCAGTCACCGTCTCATAGCAGATTGCTAAAGAGAAGGAGGAGGCTTCTTATCAACTACAACTTGGATCTGAAGGGGAGATGCAAAGGCTGCTAAAGATCTTCATGTTACTTTCTTTTCTAGCATATCAGGATTAACCATGACTCCATGTTAAGGAGGCACTTCAGTCTGGAATAGGCCTGACAGGGGCCACGTTTAAAGGTTGCTAGATCTCTTGGCATGTTAGATTCAATTGAATGCAAGTTTCGCATGTACTTCAGATATTGAATAACAGTAGAGCATGCAAAGAGGATTCCATAGGGTTCCATAAAAACAAATCTGTTTAACAAACTAGTGATCTGTTAAGGTGAAAAATGAATAAGGTAAAGAATGAAGATAATAGATGAAGAAAAGTGATGAAAGTCTCTATCTACGGTGGTGAAGAAGGAAAAGAAAAAAGCTGTTAATTCTTGTTTAACTTCACCTTTGAACTTTTGCTACTGAGTTTTGTATGGGTTATACTACAGTTTTTAATCCATACTAGATTCAGTACAATTTTATCAGTGTTTTACTACAAATTGGATTGGAGCAATTATATGACCACAGACAAATCTTGTGTCTGCACAGTGTAAATTCACATGAAAACTTTTAGCATGTATGCAGGGTACACAGGTATACATTCATAATGTTAAAGCTTTCCATTGCAAGCCCATATATGCTTGCGCCCTTTGTAGTAAATAGTGTATCAAAAGCCTAGACAGGAAGTTAAAGAGACACATTGAGTTGTTTCATGAAATTCACGAAATGTTCCTAACCCTGTCAAGTTTCCCTCACATACTAATGACAAATGGTCAAACTAAGATCATCCCCATGTGCCATGTACAAAGGAATATTATTGGGTGAGTACTTAACGATTCAATTTGGTTTTTGATTCCTTGCTGCAGGCAAAAGGAATCTATGCAGTCCTGATGTCGTGTGTGTGTATGCATGCATGCATTTGTGTGTGTGTGACGCTTCTTGTAAACACTATATCTCAAGAAGGATAACCATGACTGATCTCATACTTGCTGTGTGGGTTGGTCATAGTAAGTAGAAGATTCCTATTGTTTTTGGTGGAGATCAAAGGTCATTTGAGGTCACCAGAGGGCAAAATGTGAAAACCTTGTAAACATGATATCTCAAGAACAGTAACTGTGACTGATGTCATAATTGGTGTGTGGTTTGGTCATATTGAGTAGATGATCCCTATTGTTTTTGGTGGAGGTCAAAGGACATTTGAGGTCACCAGAGGTCAAAATGTGAAAACCTTGTAAACACATTATCTCTAGAAAGGTAACTGTGACTGATGCCATACTTGGTGTGTGGGTTGGTCATAGTAAGTAGATGATCTCTATTCTTTTTGGTTGAGGTCAAAGGTCATTTGAGGTCACCAGAGGTCAAACTGAAAATCTTGTAAACACAATATCTCCAGAAGGGTAACTGTGACTTACGTCAAACTAAGTGTATGGGTTGTTCATATTACACATGGTACCTATTGTTTTGGTGGAGATCGTATGTCATTTGAGGTCACTAGAGGTCAAACTGTAAAAACCTCGTAAACACAATATCTCCAGAACAGTAACTGTGACTGATGTCATACTTGGTGTGTGGGTTGGCCATATTGAGTAGATGCTCCATATTTGTGGAGATCAAAGGTCATTGGAGGTTACCAGAGGTCAAACTGTAAAAACCTTTTAAACACAATATCTCCAGAAGAGTAACTGTGACTGATGTCATACGTAGTGTGTTGGTTGTTCATATTACGTAGATGATTCCTTTTGTTTTTGGTGGAGGTCAAAGATCATTTGAGGTCACCAGAGGTCAAATTGTGAAAACCTTTGAAACACAGTATCTCCAGAAGGGTAACTGTGACTGATGTCATACTTAGTGTGTGGATTGTATATAGTCAGTAGAATACTCCTTTTGATTTTGGTGGAAGTCAAAGGTCATGTGAGGTCACCAAAGGTCAAACTGTGAAAACCTTGTAAACATTATCTCCAAGAGGGTAACTGTGACTGATGTCATACTTTGTGTGTTGCTTGGTCATACTAATTAGATGATCCGTATAATCTTTGGTGAGGGGCAAAGGTCATTTGAGGTCACCAGAGGTCAAACTGTAAAAACTTGAAAACACAATATCTCCAGAAGAGTAACCATGACTGATGTTATACTTGGTGTGTGGGTTGGTAATAATGAGCACAAGATCTCTATCGTTTTGATTGAGGCCAAGGGTCATTTGAGGTCACCAGAGGTCAAACTGTAAAAGTGTGTAAACACAATATCTCCAGGAGTCTAACCGTGACTGATGTCTTACTTGATGTGTAGATTGTATACTAAGTAGAAGACTTCTTTTGTTTGTGGTGGAGGTCAAGGGTTGTTTGAGGTCACCCGAGGTCAAACCTTGCCAACACATTAACTCCAGAAGGGTTATGTTGACTGATGTCATACTTGATGTGTGGGTTGGCCATACTGGGTGGGTGATCCCTATTGCTTTTGGTGGATGTCAAATGTCACGGTCATTTCAGGTCACCAAAATAAAGGTCATTTTGGGTTAAAGGCTTGTGGTGTATCAAGAAAAATAACTGCAGTTGATCTTATACTTGTCATGTGGATAATTGATGTTTGTTATAATATAACCATGTAGCAAGGAATCGCAAAGCCTTTTTCTGGTTGAAAATGTGTTACCACGCACTTTTCACATTAATTCTACTGCATATGCATACACAACACATCAGAGTACAAAGTTTTGAAGTTTTAACCATTTGTCATTACTGTTGAATGTGAAACTTGACTAGTTATGCTAACTATAAGCATTGTCATGGGTTTATATCCTTCAAACAGCTCACAAACTTTGTAACATCAACTTAATTAGTCCCTTTAACTGACGGAAGTTGCAGTACAATGGCTGAATGTGAATGTTTTGCATGTTCTCTGTAGTCCATGTTTATGTTAGACCTAGCATTTGTTACATATGCAGAGCATGGCTGTTCTTACAGCAAACCTAGTGAGGGCCAAAGGGAAAAAAAAAAATAATATTACATTGTAACAACCTTTAGTGTTGAAACATCTTCCACCCATCCATCACCACCATTTTACTTTGTAGAAAACAACCAAGAAATTAAGCCAACCCTATTTAGTATCTACACCTGCTATATTGCTAGCATTAACTCCCATTTGATTTTTCAGACCAGAGAGCTGGACTGTTCCAAGTATCATTTGTCTTAGTGTTTTCTAAAAATAGAACTATGCCTGGGAACACTTGTCTTACTCCTAACTTGACCCTTAAAGTTTGACCCATTTTCAAAATGTGCCAGTTGATACACACTGTAGTCACAAGGACATTTTACTGTGGATTAGAGTGATTTGCATGCGTATGTAAAGAGTGAAAACATTGAAATTTCAACTCAAAAAGTTTGGTAAGGCTTTTAATTGCACCATTCAGACAATCTGGGAAAATAAATAGGTTTCACTTGGTAAATTCTGCCGTATGATTTCAACAAGCCAATGGGAAGTATGCTAGTATTGATTATTTAGTTAGTCCAAACAACTCAGGATCACTGACACCGCAATGTTGTGATCAGTTCGTAGGTTATTTGTAAATACAGTGCTTCCTTCACGAAATACTCAATTCCTACCTACCAAGGAGCGAGGACTTAAGTAGTATGTTTTTGATACACCCGTAAGACTTGTACTGTTGCATATTCATTATGTAGGCGCTTATTGTAAGAACCGTTAATTTTCAAATATGATTTCTCTTTTTTTTCACTGGTTTTGTGCTTATCCCATTGTTTTTCAAAGTAGTTACTGTCATTTTCCTTCAGTAAAAGACATAGTGTGTTCATGTACAACCTCATGTGTACTTTTAAAAATAAAGAAAAAGTTAAGATCTAACATAATCTTATCCTTCTGGTTTTTCAGTACACATGCATTTGTGCATTTGTGTCACTTTAATGAAAGTCAAGATGCTTTCCAGTTCTAGTCAAACAACTATCTCAAAGTCATATTTGCCACAAAGTGGTATTTGCCACAAAAATATTGTAGCCATGGCAAAAGTAAGGACACAGTTTTAACATTAGGGTTGCTGGAAAAAGTATTCATTTCCTGTGAAGGCAAATCTAAATTTCCCACAATTTCTTGTGATATTTTTGTGAAAAACAAGGGTGAATTTCCCTCAAACACTAGATGTTTCCTCCAGTTACATAAATTTCCCTCTGAATACACAAATATCCTGTGAAGGAATCTTCAGGCTTCCCAACTTTTTCCACCCATGATTTTGTGTACATTTTGCAGGCTACATACAAGTAAGTACTCACTTCCCTTACACTCTGTTTACACGTAAATCGCCAAGTTTTCATCATCTTTGAAACTGTAACTTGCTTTGGTACAGTACATATTGAAAGATAGAGACAAGAATGTTTCCAGACATTATCAGCCAATTAGATTTTGACATATTAAAAGAAATGACAAAACCGTCTTTGTTCCTGCAAGTAGCATATTTCTTATGTTTTCTTTGTAAATGTAGCATAATGGTTTATGATAAGGAAGGTTCTGTGTTAATGTGATCTTCGTATGACATTTGAAAAGAACAAATATCAATAGCATTTTGACATTATCACACTTTACTTTGGAGGCATTTTAAATACATGCAGCGACCGTTCATCTAAAAAATTATACGTAGAGACCTCACTACATTAAAAGCAGTGTGGGTATATTCAAATTTCAAACTTGTCACCTTATCTGTGCCCTCCAGTGTTTTTGCATTCATTCTGCCCACTATGCAGATATAATGAATCAACAAATGCTCCATTGAGCAGAAACATCCTCAAATAACCTTGTTAGATGTTAAGGCTGCAGTTTGCCTCCTCCCCCCCCCCTTGCCGAGTTGGTAATGTGTAATCAAGCACAGAATGAACATGTTACAGACTTTCAGCAATATCAGGCAAAAGAACAGTACTATAAACAAGATGTGCCCTACTTAGGGAAATGAGGGTTGGAGAAATTTATTGATAACCTGTACAAAAACATGTGTCCTACAGTAGTTGAAGAGAGTTTGCATCTTTGGGTGAAAATTTGTGTCCTAAATGAATGGTTCCTGAAATTGCTGCACATTTACTGTAACAGTAGGAGTAGCATGAGAATGTTGTTTGTTAAAGTGCAAAAATGAGTTACATCATATTTGAGTCATAGGTACTGTAAACTGTAGGAGACATCCAAAAGTGGTATGAAACTGTTGGGTAAAATCTACTCTTTCAGACAGTTTCTTTCATACCAGATGTTTCTTTTCTTTGACTGACAGCGACCAGAAATACAGTTCTTTGGTGCCAGTGCTCTTTGTTTGAAGATATCTAAGTTTTGGTAAGTTGATAATTTGTACAGAAATGTATGAGAATGATAAATGATTGTTTCTTCTAGTTCTTATGTCTATTATCTACCGTAGGTTTGTTAATAATAATGTCACTTATTGTAGAATAGTCATCAACAACGGAATATTACGGTGCTCCTGTACAATACACTTGGTTACCTGGATATACAGTAGTCCTTTGCACATGCTGAAATATATGTCTTGCTTTTTATTCTGTAAGAACAGAAGGTCATTTCCTTGGCTCTCCACTCATATTAAAAATGAAAAGTCAGGCACTCAGCAGCAATCAACCAGTTTTCGTAGATAAGCATGTAAAGTAAGGTATTTGAATGAGTTAAGTTTTTGTTTCACTGTTGGATTGATTGGCATTGATTGGTCATAAAGCCTTCACGAGATGTTACCCTTGTGGCTATAATCCTGTCTCTTATTGTGGGAGTGTTACATTAATCATCCAAATACTACTTACAATCAGTTGACATGTGTGTTTCCCAAGGGCATTTTTTGCAATAGTGTAGTAGAAAATAAATTATATTCTACTGAACTGATGGATGTTGCAAATTTTTGTACTTCTCTTGCAGGAAGGAAGTATCTCCAGAGCAGTATGACACCCTCAGGACAAAGTTGTTTGAAAAGATATTTCTCTTTTCTTCTGGAGAGAAGATAGTTTTGAGACGACTTTGTGTAGCTGTGAGTTGACTGTCAGTTCCTTTCAGAAACTTAGCATCAAATAGTCTTATTCAGTAAGATCTCTGACTCTGTAGGATAATTTGAGAATGGTGAACTTTCAAGAGACCTTTATTTTCACATTATAGAATTTAAACCATAACCTACAAAAAGTGTCTCGCATTGATGACTCTCATTTCACCTCATTCTAGAAATTAAAAAGAATTCAATGAATAAGTAGATCAGTTCTCCATATAAATTGTTTCTCTCAAGTCATTCATAAATTGCAAATATTCAGTCGTTGTTCCTTCTGCATTCTTGGTTTCAAGCAAAGACAAACCAAACCTATGCGGTCATGTATGTGTGTGTGTATGTGTCTTTGTGATGCTTAGCTTTTTAACACATATATCACAAGAATTGAAACTGACAATTCTCAAACATGGTGCATAGATGCCCCATATTGAGAGGAATGATCCTACTGTTTTTGGTGGAGGTCAAAGGTCATCTGGGTCACCAGGGGTCAAAATGAAAACTTTGTTAACTCAGTTTATCTCAAATTAACAAAGTTGGGACATGTTCATACTTGATCCGTATGTGGCAAGTAGGAGAGCCCTTTATGGTGAGAGGAAGAACCCTATTGTTTTTAGTGGGGTTAAAGATCATCTGTTGTTACCAGAGGTCAAACTCTGGAAACCTTGTTAGCACAATACCTCAAAAATAAATGTCACACTGAGAAGTGTAGGTGCCTTTTAATGAGAGAAATTAGCCCAGTCATTTTTTGGTGGAGGTTAAAAGTCATTTGTGGTCAACATTAGTCAAATTGTGAAAATTCTGTGAGCATGATACTTCAAGTGAAAGCTTGCAAAGAGCTCATATTTACAGTAGAGCTCAAGTTCAACTCCTGAAGGCTAACTGCAGAGGAAAGCAGAGACCTGTTGAAACAAGCACTACAAAGTTGAATCACATAGTAGACAAAAAATGATCCGTGTATACAGTACGGATAATCTTCAATGTTCTTTTACGCAGATAGGCCACATTGTGTTTGCGCAATAGTCAGTAAATCAATCAATGTAGGTTTGATTACTGTTTGACAGCCGTTTGAAAAGCAGGGTGAAAATAATTCACAAATGCTGCTTCATCGAATTAATTGATGTTAAAACTCCCCCAAGTTGTGTTTTTGTTTGGCCAAATTGCCTACCAAATAACCCGAAAAACGCCAAAACAAAACTAGTTCCTACTAAAGGAAACTTGACCCTGACCACCCAACAGTTACCCCACAAACAAACTGGGAAGACTGACTGTAGTCACTGTAAGCCCATCCATTGAGTAATGAATGAAACTGGATTACACTGGATAGCTGTGGCAGCTGGATAACCTAAGAAAATTATGCCACATACGTAGGAGGCAGTTAAAGTTAACATTTTAAAACACAAAATTGCTCATAACTTGAAAACTGAAGGAGACATGAACTTTTTCCTTTCATTGAGGAAGTTTGAATGTAATTTCCATCTGTGCAGTTTCTGCGTTAATTGGACTCAATCTGACAGAGTTACAATGATGTGTACCAGTTCCACGAAATTCAATTACAACACATTTCTGATGTAAATTTTTTGACTGGGATTCTCCAAAATGATTAATTGGAGGTATTATGATAAGCAACATGGTTTAACATGGACCGATCAGCAGTAGTTCAGCTATAATAAGGTCACCGACTGTGCTTAAATACCTTAAAAAGCAATTTAGAACATTTCAAATTGTCCGTTTTTTTTTAAATTCTGGAGCAACCTGATTTCCGTAAAGTTAGGCCTACATGGCATGTTTGAGCATCTATAGCCTACATGCGATAATAAACATTGTTATATGTATCCCCAACGGTAACTTGTAGTTACGCTCCATCTCAAGGTCATAAAAAATGTTAAGTTTAATAAAACAAAGGGCGGCCGCCAGAAAAACCATTTTGTCCTGTTTTTGAATTCTTGCTGAGGGCAGAAGGAATCCATGCAATGGTGATGTCATGTGTTTGCGTGTGTGTGTGTATGTGACACTTCTTGCAAACAGGATATCTCAAGAAGCATAACCATGCCTGATGTCATAATTGGTGTGTGGGTTGATCATACTGAATAATTGATCCCTGGTGTTTTCGGTGGAGGTCAAAGGTCATTTGAAATCATCAGAGGTCAAAATGTGAAAACCTTGTAAAAAAGATATCTCAAGAACAGTAACCATGACTGATCTAGTATTGGGTATGTGACTGATGTCATTCTTGATGTGTGAATTGCTCATTCTGAGTAGATGACCCCTATTGGGTTTGGTTGAGGTCAAATGTTATTTGAGGTCACCAGAGGTCAAACTGCAAATACCTTGTAAACATCATATCTGATAATCTCAAGAAGGGTAACCATGACTGACTTCATACTTTATGTGTGGGTTGGTCGTGTTGGTCATAGTGACTAGATTAGCCCTATCATTTTTGGTGGAGGTCAAAGGTCATTTAAGGTCACCAGAGGTCAAACTGCGAAAACACGGTATCTCAAGGAGGATAATCATAACTAAATTCATACGTGGTGTGTGGACTGTTCATACTGAGTAGATGATCCATATTGATTTTGGTGGAGGTCAAAGGTTACTTACTTGAGATCATCTGAGGTCAAATTGCAAAAACCTTGTACACACGATATCTCAAGAAGGATAACCATGACTGACCTCATACTTGGTGTGTGGGTTGGTCATACTGAGTAGATGATCCCTATAGTTTTTAGTGGAGGTGAAAGGTCATTTTTGGTCATCAGAGGTCAAACTGAAAAGTTGTAAACATGATATATCAAGAGGGGTAACCTACACTGACCTCATACTGACCTCAAACTGTATTGAAAGCGCTAGAAAAGTCAAGGAAAAGTACTTTCGACATAGTTGTTTCATCACTATTCAAATGAGAGACAATATCGTGAATTAAAAGTAGCACAGCATCATTACAAAGATACTCTTTTTCTGTAAGCAAATTGCATTTTATCACTAAATTAGTCCACATAATCCATTAGGAAAGGAAGCATTATCCTTTGAAGACTATTAAAAGCTATACTGGCAAGATCGATTGGTCTGAAATCATTGGCACTTTTAGGGTGGTTTTCTTTTGGCACAGCTGATGTTTGGGCAGATTTCCATAGACTTGGAATTTCATTTTCTAAAATACTTTGCTTAAAAATATATGTATAAACAGGTGCTAATTCATTGAGGAAATACTGTACTTAAAAATGCACCATGGAGTACCGTCCGAACCACACGAAACACATCTGTAAATTTCTGAAATTGCTTTCTTACTTCATTGATATCTAAAAAAGGAAAAGCAAAACAATATGTGTAGGCCTAGCCTGTACCATTTGCTTGATTTTACCATCATAATGCAAAATAGATGCTTTATTAGCCATACAGTACAGGTTTGTAGTAATGACCTAATGGCAGCTGCTTTGATATTATTCATCGAACCCATGCCAGGGTTTACCTATTGTTACAACTGAGATGTCACTGCCTTTCTTCTACACAGCAACTTAAGCTGCTTAAGTTTGTGGTTGTCGCTTCAATTTTGAGATGGGAAGTTCAAATACTTCAAAGAGACAATGTGATGGCTGATTTTGTTGAAGCAATAAAAAGTACCAAACTATAAACTGATGATCAATAGTTGCTCACATAAGGACCCTCAACTACTTTTCAGAGTTTTAGAATTACCATACAACAACAATATGCACAATATTCGTTAGGTATCGTGTAACGTTGACTGCAATGCAGCCTGTAGGCTGGCTGATAGCACTAACTGTAATATATGCCCAGTGATTTCATTGACCCAGGGCACCCAGATCAATAATGCACAACTTTTATTTTGATGGGCAAAAACCTCTGGAGTCAAAACTGATGCAAACTTTTCACTGGAACATTCTATCAGCCAACTAGATGCAGCGAATTCGCCAATACATCAGTTGGACCCTCGGTAGAACTTAAAATGGAAACAAGTGCACGTGTGTAGTTGTAAAAACATATCACAGATATTAGTTTGCGTAGATAATCGAGTGTTTGGTTTCAGATTTTGGGAACATGAGACTAGGCTAGGATAAATGTATGCCAGCCTAACTTGACCAGAAGTAGATGTCACGTATTAAAGGTATTAGCAACTCAAGTGCTACATTGCAAATCTCTGCACACGATGTCTGTGGCATCAAAGAATCCGAAACAGTAGCACTGCGCTAGCATTTTACGTAGAAATTTTGGCACCCAGCTGTCTGTCGACCACCAGTTTGGCGAAAATGCCCTTCAAACAAATATGAAATAGTGCACAACTACACTCGATTTAAATAAGTGGACAGAAGCATTATCTGCCAGTATTAGTCTGTGTGCATATTTGGTATGGAAGATACTGTCCCCTGTTCATTGTTCAAGCAAGATTGATTGTCACAAGTTTCCAAAATTCCCCATTCGGTCAACATTGTAAAAACTTTACATGCTATGTGGGAAAGACCCTAAACTAGTAATCTGCAATGTATTTGCAAACTTCAATTCAGAGGTTCCCTCTTATAATGTATTTTCCTCAACGATGTCTTTGGGACTTTGTGTTGACTATGTCATACAAATGCATACTAACACAATAGCCTAACCAACACATGTGTGTAGTAACATAGTGTAATACTGTATAATAATCATGTGGGTCCAAAATTTGCAAATCATTTTTTAATACGTACACGGTGTTTACTGTTTCACAAATATGTTGTCCAATATATTGCTTACAGTGGATCGTTGTGAAAGGGATGGAGTATTTTATGTCAAAAGTTGGTACATCTAACTAAAATAGTCTATCTGAAAATTATATCACCATGTGTAAGTGTTGCAAGAACTTACTACAAATTGATGACTAAAATCCTATGTTTAAATGAGACTGGCCAATCTCAATCATACAGTTTCCCCAAAGCCCTTGCTGAAGGCCGAAGGAATCTATGCGATGGTGATGTCGTGTGTGCGTGTGCGTATGCGTGTGTGAGGCTGCTTGTAAACACGATATCTAAAGAAGGGTAACCATGAATGATCTCATACTTGGTGTGTGGGTTGGTCATAGTGAGTAGATGATCCCTATCGTTTTTGGTGGAGGTCAAAGGTCATTTGAGGTCACCAGAGGTCAAAATGTGAAAACCTTGTGAACACAATATCTCAAGAATGGTAACTGTGACTGATGTCATACAAGGTGTGTTAATTGGTCATATTGAGTAGATGATCCCTATTGTTTTTGGTCGAGGTCAAAGGTCATTTGAGGTCACCAAAGGTCAAACTGTAAAAACCTTGTAAATACATTATCTCTAGAAGGGTAACTGTGACTGATGTCATACTTGATGTGTGGGTTGGTCATATTGAGTAGATGATCCCTATTTTTTGTGGTGGAGGTCAAAGGTCATTTGAGGTCACCAAAGGTCAAACTGTGAAAACCTTGTAAACACAATATCTCCAGAAGCATAACTGTGACTAATGTCATACTTAATGTGTGGGTTGGTCATATTGTGTAGATGATCCCTATTGTTTTTGGTGGAGGTCAAAGGTTATTTGAGGTCACCAAAGGTCAAACTGTAAAAACCTTGTAAACACATTGTCTCTAGAAGGGTAACTGTGACTGATGTCATACGTGGTGTGTTGGTTGGTCATATGGAGTAGATGATTCTTATTGTTTTTGGGTGGAGATCAAAGGTCATATGAGGTCATGAGAGGTCAAAATGCTCTCAAACTTGTCATGTGGATTATTCATGTTTGTTAAAATATAACCATGTTGCAAGGATTCACAAAGCCTTTTGGCTTTCTGGTGTTTTTCATTTTGACATGGTCCATTCCCTTCTCCACTGAGTTGCTTTTGTTGGTAAGTGATTGTGTGTGTATGAAAAAAGTAGATATCAGCAAGGAATCACTAAGTCATTTGACTTTCTGGTTTTTATCATTTTTGCCTGCGTTGGTGCCAACAAATAGTTGCGATAAAGGTTCTTGTGCACACATGTAAAGTGCAGATTTACTGTAAAGGTGAACGCAGACATTTCTATTGTTTTGTTACGTGTTAATCGCTATTTCAGCCAACTTGCAAGACACTTTGAATTTTATCATAGTATGTATAGCCGCGGTCGAGTATAGTATGAACCGGCCAATAAACACCGTAGACAAGGACGACAAAAACTCAGCGTTTTCACTGGGAGAATAACTTTAATTTCTCTTTCATTTCTTTCCTTCTTTCTCTTTCTTATTTCCTTCCTTCCTCATTTCCGTGAAAACTACAGTCAACATAAATACAAAAATACATTAATTATATCAAAAATGCATACGTACAAAAATAAGTCTGCAAACTACAAAATATAAAGAACACAAACATTAAGAAATATACTAACCTCCCTGAGTCTGTTCAAATATTAAAACAATTCCCTCGGTGTTGGCAAGAGTATGGTATAGGTGTAATGATGAGCTCTATAGAAGCAGATCTTCCTTCTGTGACAAGTTAGTACCAGAATGGCAAGGCAATGCCCAAAATTACCTTGAATACGAGGCTTCTGACTAAACATATGGCATGCACATTCTTTTCTATTAAGTCTAAGTTTTTTCTATTAAGCCTAAGAAATCTAGGAATTCGGAGCAACCTGGTTGCACTAACCCGAAAAATGTACACAATGAATTGCTGCACAGGCTGGTATGCACCTGACGTAAACTTACAGCTCACGTGAAGCACGTGATATAAACAACTGCCGCTACAGTATGTAACACCGAGTATCTTTTGAAATATTACCAAGTTCCACTCATGGAAAATAGGGGATTTGATTGATTGCTTCAAGTCGTTTCGACCTACCCAGCAGCACTCTGTTCATGCTAGCTTCAAACTAGTTCTGACAGTCAGCTAATGCACAAGTTGCCTGGTAGTCGTATCTACTGTGCTGATATCTCACTGTTCGCACATACATAAACCATCACATACCACGACCAAGGACATATAAGTGCTATCATGGTGTTCCTTCTAAGCACTTTGTGACTTGAAGCATTTTTACCCCCAGAATCGCTGCTGGTGAAGTATATTAGGACTAGCATTTCATTCACTACGTTTTTAAACGAGTTTGTAGGTTAATTTTAAAAGGATGGTCTAGCCACAAATATAGCTTTGATGTGTTAAAGAGTAAGTAAATCTGACCATTTTAGTGAAACTTCCATTCAATTCCCATGTGTGGTTCCCGAGATATTAGCAGTTGAAGTTGCCACATTTGTCACTGACAGTTAACTTGAAGCAGGCAGGAGTGATGTCATCTACCCACATTCATAAAGTATTTTATGTTTTTCTATAAAATATACACCAAATTTAATACTTCAATATATTGGGTTATCATAATGTCAATGTAAGAGGGGTATGAGAGTTTCGTGACCTTCACGTAAGCAGTATGTAGGCGGACCACCTACTGATTTCAAGGTCAAAATAATAAATTTAAAAATGAAGAAAACAAAAGACTCTTTAGCAATGTGAAGAGATGATGTCACTGCTGTTTGCTTCAAGTTCCCAGTTGGTAGCAAAGGGGGTAACTTCAACTGCATAAAATTGTGAACACCATGCATGGGAACTGAATGGAAGTTTTACCATAAGGGTCAGATTTTCTTACTCTTAAACATATCAAAGCTAAATTTCTGGCTGGACTATCCTTTTAATTGCAGGCATTACTTGGCATGTCTGAGTTTTCTTCAACTGTGGTTGTGTTTTGTGTGCTTTATGGAAGCCATATATTGGTGGCTGTACATATGTGCCGTTATACCATCTAGGCCAGGCCTACTTGTGTTACAGTTTGTTAATCTCACTTTAGATGCACCTATCTTGTAGTGGTACATGTGCTGGGGAGATTGGCAATCAGTGGTGCATCGTACATGTCAACAGTCCCAATGGCCTTCGATGTACTTGCCTGCAAGTTCAATTCTTCTTGTTTTCAAGTGGGAGTTGCCTTCCCTCCTAATTCCCCGCACATGTCACCCCCCTCTGGGTGGCCAATCAACTCTCCACCGGAGTTACAGCACTTGCGTAGACTTATGATCTACAAATGTAGACAGTTCTTCCGCATTGCAACATTTATCCATAAATATAAAAACCCCTCATACCCTGAAAACTGTAGGCGCCAAGGAGCTTTTACTGCAGACCAGAATGTTCTGTTCATCGAGCATATGCTCTCTCTCCCTGTCAGTCTGTGTAGGCCTGTTTTTGTGTGTATGTGTGCACATATTTTTTCTTTCTTTAGATTGTCGGATCAAGTACGTTCGACATTGTTATGAATATGTACCAGTTCCTCAGAATATGCTAACAACAAATTTGCCAATGTTGTTTTTCACTACTTACATATATTAACGAATGTATGATAATTCCAGACTGAACATCAGGGACAGACAACCTTCTCCAACTGAAGATCACTCAGCTCATTGTGTAGGCCTATGTTTTACTTTTTTCTGGTACACCAGCAGGCTATATTAAGGCTATTGGGCATGTGAAGCATTGTGATTTGCAGAAATGTGGGAAAATTATGGGGTTTTACTGTTCCTTTATCAAAGGAAAAATGTACCTGTAATATATATTACCTGGTAATGCTCTGTTTCATGCATTAATTGTCACCGTCTTGTCTGCCTCAGGGCTTTAGTATTTCACAAATGATATTCTATTTACCTTTTGTTAATTGTAAAAAAAAAAAGCCATACGAATGGATATCACGTAATCAAGAATATGTTCGATTGTTGCATAAGCATGAACAATGTTATTACCAGTGTACGCATGCAGATTGCTTAAAGTGATTGCATGTGTATGTGAAAGTAAAAACATCAAAATTTCATTTACAAAAGTTTGAAAAGGCAATTAATTGCAACAATTCAGACAATTTAGAAAAGAAGGTGGTTAATTCTACCACGTGATTTCAAATTCTTAGCGTTTTTGATACACCAATGAGACCTTTACTGTTGCATATCCACTGTGTAGGTGCTTGTAGTAAGAACTGTTAATATAAAGAAAAAGTGTAGATCAAACATACTTATCCTTCTTGTTTTTCATTACATATACACAATCACCTAAAAAAATAATGGCGGTAAAGTGTGAAATAATAAAAACAAGTATTTTGAAGAAAATCTGATTATACTAGGCCTACTTTGCATTTGTCTTTAATAGTGCTGGAAGGCAGCTCAAAATCTGACAGGCTTGTTGTCACGGAGAACAGAGGGGGAGGAGAGGGGGAGGAGAGTTGGAGGCAGGTGGTGAGGCCGTGAGGGCCTGTGAGGGTACCTTTCATATTGCTTCAACGACACATCGCCACAACCTATGGTTGTAATTCGATGTCATCAGCCAGTTCAGACAAAGCGAATTGGTGATGTATGGTCTTGCTTACACGTGCAATTCAGTGGTTTAAACCGTCATCTGACGAATTGCTTGTTGTCATAGTTAAACTATTCCATTTATGGATTTAGTGATTCATGGTTAGTTTCAGTGAGGGAATGAGTGACTTATGTGCCCCAGTATGTACAAAGTTGATAATGGTCAGTTTGCATGGCTTTTGTTTGTGTTTAGAAGGGGATTTTGAATATTCCAAAGCTACTAAGGTACTTGGACACTCTGTCGGAGACGCCATTTTGGGACTTACAAAAATTCCTCAAAGATGGTTTTTATGTACCCCTTAGTTATTTTTTTAACGTAAGTTGATATTTTAAATGTGCCAACAAATTTATATGTCAATCATATGTAGAATTATTCAATTTGCAATCACAAATATGATCTTCAGTTGACCTGTTCGATGGCATGCACATGCACTGTACATTTAGTATAGTCACGTAACTCTCAATTCCCAACATCTTTATTTGCTGCAAAACTAGGCAATTTTTTTGAATTCTTCATCCAGTTGTGTTGGAAAATCATATCTTTTTCTTTTAAAAAGAACACTTAAAACTAGCATGCAACATTACATGTTAGTAGTGGGTGATAAGACAAAGTCACAGAAAGTTGTAACAACTAACAAGAAAGAACTAAAAAAAAGAAAACAACATACAAACAAAAAGCAGACAGCCTGGCTGTTCCAGATATTTTATTCCACATCGAAATTTAAAGAAAGACAGTGTAAGGATGTTATTCCAACACAACATCCAAAATACTGTTGGTGAACCTGGGTTTGATTAAGGCCAAAAAGAAAAAAATAAGTTTCTTGTCTGAATTTATTAAGAAAATTTGGGTGTGCGGGCTTTTGTTTTGTTTTCTTACTCGCTTACCTGAAGTGCCTGTTGGCAGCACAGAACACTGTTTTTACATGCACCATCACTGGTGCTGATGCTGCAACTTAGACATTGCTGCAGAATTGGAGAGATGATTTCAGCAGACAGGACAAGACATTTTCCATTGAAAATTCTACTTTTGATTGTTAAAAAAAATCGATCATTGGGAAAGTTTTTTTCTAGTTTCTTGTTCCCGCTGGCGGGGACAAGAAACTAGTTTTTTTTTTTTTACTTGGCCTTGGATTGATTGATACATTCACTTCAAAGACTTCTGAAGTACAGAGTGATATTTTTTTTTGCATTTTTGCAATGAGATAGTCTTCTCCAGAGGAAGCGTAAAACCACATAGTTCTACACTGTGCTCATAACAGAATCCTTTCCGCGCTTTAGTGAGGCAAGGGGTAAGTATAGTCACTCGTGGATATCCACACCAGGAAGTTGTGGGGATTCTACACCATGCTTGATATCAAGAATCCCTGCTATAAACCTAATTGACCATCTTTTGTTGTGAGTCAACCACGGAGGTATCAATGTCACATGAACAAAAGAAGGGGCGAATAAGATTTCCTGTGGTCAGTCCGTGTGTGCTCAGGGGATTAAAAGACTAGATAGAATGGGGGGATTGGGTGAGGGGGTTCAATTTCAGGTCATTACTATGGGCCTGTACTGTGATACAGTAACTGCCACTGTGTACTGTGTACAGGTTAATCACGAATGTTTATGGCGATGAATACATTTACTTTGAGAGGTCTCCAGGTTTGTTTTTGTGAGATATTGATGTGAAAAGTTTTAAAATGCTCCATCTGCAAAATCAAATTTTTGTTGATTAGTTGGAAACGGTACTGGTACCGATAATTTCTCCCTGGTGTATCGTGTAAAAAAGTGGTAATGGAATATTGTTGTTACACTGTACCTCGGTTTGATATTCCTATTTCAAGTAATGATGTAAGTTATATCTCTTTTTCCTTTCTCCTTTCTATATCCTAGCTCTCTGCATTTACACTGAACACAGCTCCCGAAGTATGGCCTGATGCCATTGCTGGCAGCATTGACACCTTTCAGCAAGTCAACTCTGCTGGTTTAGATGTAAGCATTGCTACCTCTCTTGTCATTAGATTTGACAGTGCTTGGTCATGTTTCCTGTCTCTGCCTGCATGCATTGTGTTTTTGCTTCCTGTGAAATTGTGAAATATGTACAGGAATAAAGATTGTGTGTGTTCATGACACCTTGCTTTTAAACAATATTTCAAGAAGGGAAACTGGGGTCAATGTCATATTTTGGTACGTACAGTACTGATTTCGCTTAGTTCCCGATAACGCTCGTTGACCAAAAATTCAACTAAATCAATGCATTTTCCCACGAAAGTTATCTAAATCTATTTTCATCAAATCACCAATTAGTGACTATCGAACCGTATTTTGTCGAAGTTTCAACGAAGTTTGTCGAACAAATTCCAAACGATGTTCATCGATGGAACAGGGTTCGATAACGAGCGATATTGGGCGTAGAAAACCTAAAAGATAGACGTGAAACGGCCGTTTGTTATTAATATTACCATAGTGAGACCCAGTGAGGTGTTATCTTGTGGATATCGAAACAGATCGACTTTTTTGCATGTAGTTAAACCATAATCGACCCGATATTTTTTTAGTTCTTCTGTAGCATTTTTTTGTTTGCACAGTAGCCTATTAGGAAAAGCTACTCACTGTGCTGCACGGTGTAGTATGCAGTGTAGGTACTTGAACAGCATGTGTATAGGCTTGTGCAACACAGGTCAGGGTTTGTGATATGTTTGAACAATCACAGTTTGTGATACGTTTGAAATACCTCTCTTAGCGTGGAGATCTCTGCAGCGTACGGTAAGCAGGCGGCTTGCGCAGGGACTAAGTTGACCTAACAGGTGTAAAAGCAAGAAGCCACACCAAACACGCTCAAATAAAAATTTTCAGTGCATGTCATTCAAGGGTTAAGTTATCACAGACAGACAGTTCCCAAATTTTTAATATAATGATCTTGGCGTCGTCTGATTTTTTTTTTTTCAAATGTTCGAAACTTTTTCATAGTTTCACAAAGATAAGAGGGGATCAGTTGCGTGATCTTCAACCATTAAATGAGGCAGCTTAAAACATCGTAAGGCTTTCAAGAACAAGTGAAGAAAAGAGGCTGCAATTCAGTTTTGAGTATCTTTACTTATTAAGAAAACACTTTTTGAACGTGCAAAAACCATTGAAATTCATTTTGCACGTTCGGAAATCTTTAAGTGCGTTTGAATTTTTTTCTGTTTCAAATATTCGAAAGTTTATCACAACGCCCGAAAATGCTTTCGTAGCTTCAAAAATCTTTCCGCGGGTTCGGAAATGACTTTGCGAGTCTTTTCGTAACGTACGTTGTTTTTTCTTTTTCAAATGTTCAAAAAATGATCACACGTTCAAAACAAGAAACAACAAATGACTAATTGCGTGTCCTTTGAAAATTACAGTCATCAATGCACTTGAATCTCTTAATTATGAAAAAAATCTGACTTCATAAACATTCTGGCGCGTCGGGAATGCTTTGGTACCTTCGAAAATGTTTCACATGTTCGGAAATACCGTGTGTTTGAAAAGCTTCCCGTAGGTTAAATGCAAGTGTTTGTACATATGTTCGTACACTTTTCGCACGTTCAAAACAAAACCAAAAAATTACTTGATTAGCCTACTTGATAACGCGTTCTCCTAGTTCAAAGTGCAACTGAATTTTCAAGGATCAATACTGGGATTGCCGAATTTATTTATTCATAAATGTAACGAAGACAAATGTGATAAATGTATCGAAAAGCCTTAGTTATAATTTCAGAATTTTCCTAACGGTATTGTGGAAAATAAATGTTTATTTCCATCAAATCCTGCGGTTACGAGATGACAACTATGTCGTTTTCCTCCCACAGAAATAAATAATGTTCATGATTCAGTAAAAAGAAAAAAAAAAACACCGCACCTGTTGGCTCCATAAGATAAAAAAAGGTTTTAACTCACCTAAGTATGCATTGTCCATAATTGAAAATGGAAATAAATCCATGTTGATTTCCAACGTTTTTTTAATTCCATTAAATCTCGAGATTGCAAGGCGTGCGCACTTCAGTACCGATCTGATAAAACATTGTAGCTACATTAATAACAGTTTCTTGATAATCTCTAGTTTTTTATTCCTTTCACAGCTCATGAAGCTGTTTACTTCGATTTCATTGAAATTCATTTACGTACGTGTACTAACTGTTAATTGTTTTGTAACAATCTCATATACCGGCACCGAACAAATCAATCACACGGTTTCTTTTGTATGAAGAAGAAATTTGACAACATTTTCAAATTCGGACAGCTAAGCGGGCACTGCAAAATTATTAGGCGTTTACCGTGTTTTTCTTTTTACCGAATCGCAATTGAAAGCAAAGGCTAGTCCAGTCTGTTATCTTCCGGTTACATTTCTTTTAGTTTTGAAAAGTGGCTGGGAATAGTCTGCCAACTTTTGTCAACTCTGGACCACCCTCCCCTATTCTCTTTACCGCGACTGCACACCTGTTTGTTCCATTTTTCCCTTTAAAAGAATGGCCCGTGTAACTTTTTTCCACCTTTTACTTTCTTTAAGAAATATCTGGGTCAACACCTGGTCGTACGCCGACCCGGAATTTTCAAACACCTGTTAGATAAGGGTAAGGCTGCATAATGAGCTCAGTGCTCATACCTCGTGCGGGAGATCCCTTTGTAGTGAAAGAAACTGGAAAGAAACCTTTACACTATTAGCAGCACCCAATACCAACTGGGTATAGAGAAAAACATTCATGTGTAACGTTATACAAGCATACGAGCATTCATCAGGCTTAAAAGAAAAAGTACCTTTGTTCAAATGGACTCTTCTTTGAGGATACGGATAAATTTGGAATTGTATAAAATATTTTTTTCCACTGAAAAAACAGGTTTGATACTACAATGTAATTAAATCATCTGACTCGTTCAAAAACATTTCGTAATATGTTCGATAATCGTTTTTTTTTTCTGTTATGTACAGGTTTTCTACCAATATTTGAAAACTTTTTGCAACTTTCTTTTGTGGTTCTAGCCTACTTGGCACTTGCATACTGCAAATTGTTAGCAATCAGTACAGCAGTCTCATGAAGGAACAGTTTTATTTTACTCTTTATCGGTTGTATGAAATAAAAAGCTAGTCGCTTTTTGTTTTGCTCAGGCTGAGGAGCACTGGGCATAAAAGCTATCATTTGTCATCACAAAGAATTGTGCTCACTGATTGGCTACAAATGTTTATGAATGAAGACCTTCGTTTGTAAAATTTTGGGGATTTCCTGCGTATTACGTATTTTCACGGGAGGATGTCACGCTATTGCCAATTGAAGTACACCTTGTTTTAATCATACACGTGGATGAGCCAACGGAGTGTGTATAATAGAGCATGCGCGCAGTGCTAATATAGTGGCCATGGGTGTCAATGAAAGTATAAACCAAAGCGTGGGGTTTCATTTGGGGACATTTCCTGCCGTGTACGTTTTGTTCGGTTTGGGTTTTGTTGCAGTAACATAAATTCGTCTGTTTGGAAAACACTGAAAAAAAAATTAAAAAAAATATCCAACCTGGGTTGTGGTGAAAAAAAAAAAAACATTGTTCAACTCAAAATTGCTTCATACTCTCAAAGGAGAGTCCACTTAAAAGAAGGTACTTTTTATTTCCCGCGCTAGTGAACGGTAGTATAACGTTAATGTAACCTTACACGTAAATGTTTTGTCTATACCCAGTTGGCATTGGATGCTGCTTGCAGTTGGTTTCTCTGCATGGGGGGGGGGGGGCATTACGCAGCTGTAAGCTATGCTTGCAGGTGGTTTGAGAAATTCTGGGACACGCGTGACAAGGGTCGTGACCCAGCTATTGTAAGAAAAATAAAGGTAGAAAAAGTTTCCAGGCCATTCTTTACCAGGGAAAAAAGTAATTGGAACAAAGTACACCTGTGAAAGTTGGGCGAGAGTGGCCCAGTGTTGACAAAAGTTGGCCGACTATTCCCAGTCATTTTTCAAAAGAAAAAAGGATAGGTAGCGGGGAGATAACGGACTGAAGTAAAGGTGTACACTGGTACACAGTGTGGTGCGCTACCTCAGTAAAAGGACAATCATCTGGCTTTGCAGTGGCCGCATATTGGTCGCATTGCGCGAAGGCATCTCTTTCTTGTTCAGACTTTTTTACCCTTTCTTTTGACGCCATCCAAATTTCATTCAAAATTTGATTATTTCGACAAGGATTTACCAGAGACATATATGTGCAAGTAAAGACAGAATCGAGTAGCTGTGGTCACTATGGGCATTGTATGCGCTATTTGCCTCTTAACAAGGATAGCCTACATTTCACACTTAAACAAAATAAGGCGATTGAATCCTTCAGAATTTGGTCTAAATTACAGTACATGGAGATTTCATATCAAACAGACCTAAATAATTATAAAGTAGATTATATTTTAATTTTAAGTCATCAAACTATGCCCTTTTTTATAAAAAAAAAACTTAAGATGTAATTGGTTAGATTATTTCACAATTTTTCAACAATTATTCAATTTACTGTCAAAGTGAATAATGTGAGCTGTTAATGAAAGAGAGAGGGGGGGGTACAACAGACTATCACGTAGCCGCTGTCCGATGTATCTTATCAAATCTGTAAATGGAGTACGTAAGCCTCCCAATCTGGAAATTTAATGGAATTAATAATGAAAACTTTGACATCAAATGGATTATTTTGTTTACGGACACTGCATGTTTCGGTGAGTTGTTTCTTTTATGTATTATATAGGCAATGTTTAGGGCAACTCGGAAAATCATTTAAAGTGACCGAAGTATAAAGTCCTCAGCCTTTTGTCTTACATCCTATATCACTCGCGTTGGCTTTTGCTACAAATTGTAAGGTCACTGTGATATGAGTCATAAGATTTTGTCGATGTTTTCGCTGCACCGGCCAACTAGCGTCAGTGTTGGTTTGGTCAATATGATCATACACTCATTTGCCTTAAATCATGAGAATCGTGCTTCAGATGTACGCATTTTTAACTTCGTTTTCAGCAATTTTTGCACAAATTAAATGTCCAGTTATGCGAATGCTGTACTGTATGTCACGGAAAAAAAATGTGTGCTGCCAAAAAAATGTGTGCTGCCAATGTGACTTTCAGGTACGGTTCCCCAGTGTGGGTGAAAAAGGCCTGCACTCACAACTATTTTCTATTTGGTCTTCTTGCTGTCGCGTTGGTTTCTTTTACAAAAGTTGCAAAGCATAGATGTGCTACAGTTTACAGTCTGATCTTTAGATAGCGCTATAAGGCTACTACAAAGTTTCAAACGCGCATTGACATGGCCTTGCATACATCTGTGATACTTTTTTATCAAACGCCGGACTCTACCCTCCATGCGAAGTCAATAACAAAAAACGGCTGTGTGGCGAGGACTACAGTTTCAACGAAACCCTCCTTCTGGTAAACAATTGCGGTTTGGTGTCGATAGGTGTCGATAGGCGTCGTTGAAACTTCTAAGAGATTTCGTTGACAAATGCGACCTTTGCGGTGAAAATTTTGTGAACGAACTTTATCATTTGCTTACGAATTTTATCTTTTTTTATCATTTTTTAAATACTTTTAAACGATGGTTATCTTTCAATGAATTTTTTTCAACGGGAACTAAGCGAAATCAGTACTGTATGTGTAGCTCAGTGAGTACAAGAATTGTATCAGTTTTGGATGGGGTCAAAGGTCATTTAGGGTCAACAGGGAAAATTGTGAAAACCTTGCAAATATGATATTTCAAGGAGGGAAATTTAGACATATGCCATATTTGGTATGTAGGTGTACCACATGAATAGAAGAATCTTATTGTTTTTGGTGGGCATCAAAGGTCATTTGGGGTCAACAGGTCAAATAGTCAAAAACCTTGTAAACTCAATATCAACAAAAGGGAAGCTCGGACATGTTATATTTAGTACATGTAGGTATACCACATTTTGTTACTTATTGTTTTTGGTGGGCATCAAAGTCAAATTGTGAAAAGTTTATGAACACAATCTCACAAGAAGGGAAGTTTGGATGTACAGTGCCGTCCCGGAAAAATGTATCACCCCAACCACGGTTGAACAGCGCAGTGCGGTTCACTTCTATTCTTTGAGCCGGAGTGTAACCGCATTTCAGTCTGGTTTTAATCCTATGTTAAACCGCAGTAAACACGTACTAATCCTCTCAATAGCTGGCGCCCAAACTGTAACAATGGTCACCTAACTGGAGCGTCCTTTTGACAGTGACAAAAGGAATACAAAACAAATAAGTCGCCTATTATTATGGAGGTAAAATCCTGATACACACAGAGAAGTTACATATAATAAAGGCCTATGTTAGAATCCACTGTTAGAGCAAACTTTGTGGGGACTGCATAGTTGAACTTAGTTGTCAGATTCTCAAAACCGGCACCTGCAAGTAACTTTGATCAGATATGATACATGTACAGTAGGTCTTACAGTAAAAGCAATGAAATAGATAACGAAATCTATACAAGAAACATGTTTGACAATCGGCCATGACAATCACTTTACGTGACGTACGAGCTTATCCAAAAAGCATAAAACCCAAACGGCCCTGCCAGTGATTGCTACATCGCCGCAGATTTAAAATGATGTGAAAAACAAACAAACATGATTTAGCCACCCGTAAATCACAAATAGGCTAACATATTGATGATAGGCCCGCAACTTTGGGAA
Organism: Stichopus chloronotus; assembly: GCA_021234535.1. Classification (NCBI taxonomy): domain Eukaryota; kingdom Metazoa; phylum Echinodermata; class Holothuroidea; order Aspidochirotida; family Stichopodidae; genus Stichopus; species Stichopus chloronotus. The sequence continues at coordinate 3,509,063 of CM037838.1, read as the reverse complement.
CCGTTCGATCGCTGTTCAAACATTTTCAACTCTGAAAGTCTACGTGTAGGTCAGTGTTATGCAATACCATGGTCATGTTAGGGTGTGATAACCAAACATATGTGCTTCAAAAAATTTCTGCATTTACTGGGTATTCACCGTGGCCAACTAGATAATGCTTAAGCCTGTCATCTGTAACACTTCGACGGCATTTGGATTAAGCCTCTTCAGGAACAAATACTTACCATGTCTACTTCTCAAATTGTTATAGTACAAGACTTTTATACAAACAAAATAGCGATTATTTTAGACATTCAAACAATTTCAAAAGTATTGAGGAGATTAGTTTCGATGATTTAATATCAAACCTGTGTTTCCTTGGAAAAATGTGTTATCTGAGTCCAAATACTTTGCAACGTTCTACTAGCAAAAAGAAGCGTCCATTTGAAGTACTTTTTTTTTTATTCCTAGCGATGAGGGTCAATTGAAGAAAATACTTTTACCTTCAACCCACTCCACATTCAAAGTTACATATTGACTTTTTAACATCTGTTTTTGAAGTATCTTTGCTCTGAGCTCAACAGGTGTTTCACCAAAGACTTGAACACTGAGATTTTTAAAGGAAAAAGTAAAAAAAAAACAAAACACAAGGGCTGTGCTATGGAAAAGGCAAAAACAAGAGAACTGGGACAAGCAAGCTACGAACTGTTGTTGCTATAGCGACGTAAACATGAAAGGGGTAGGGAAGGGGGGAAAAGGGATAAGCAAGCAGTGCGTTGGTAAAAGTTTTGACCTACTTTTCCAGACGACATGTTTTAAAGATACAGCAAAACATACCTCTGGAGAAAACAGAGCAAATAACTAGGCTTTCATATTTTACAAAAAAAGAAAAAAAGTTGGCAAGTTGTAAGTGCGGGGTATCCGGTCATAGCTAGGTCGGAACATTCCTTTTTTTTCGCATTTTTAACAGCTATGACGTCTATGATAATACATGATGATTAAATTTCACTGGAAGTCCAATTTTGGGCGCTTTCTGTTGCCCCCACCCCCGTCATAAATCTAAAATCCTGGTAACACCATTCCCAGCAGAACACTCAAGGATATGTCCCTTTAATTACAAAGTAGGCCTACATGTAGGTTTATGGTAGTTCAGGCTATTGTGTAACTGCATATCTCAGCAGGGATGAAACAACGACATGGACCAACTTACCACCTGTCAGCCCGTAGCTGTTTAAAAGACACCTCAAATTTCAACATGGATGTGTGGTTGCAACACTTGTAATGTGAGTTTCACTTCACAAATAAGCTGTAATCAATAATTGATTTGCAGCTATGAAATAAAAAGACAAAAAAAAAAGGGCAATCACCCTATGTTTCAATAAGTTCTCTCATAAGGATATACTCTGCTTGCAATATCCAAGTTCAAGGCCATGCTGTATGATTTTCTCGTAAACTCGAAAAACTCAAAATCTAGGGCTATGGCGGAAAAGAGTGCAGATACAGGTCTGGAAATATTAGTGTCACGTTTTTGAAAGGAAAAATAAATGTCCCAGCCAGTTTTAAAAACTGAGCCGATTTTCTTGAAGATGAATATAGGCCTATAGTTGCCATACTCTGTATACATGTTTTTTGGCACATTCAGTAAAATTCATTTGCTTTAATATGTTCTGCATCGCAAATTTTGCACTTCCCTTCAACAACGTAGTGTAGTTTAGAAGAAAAAAGGATCAGGAGGGAAAATTAAGTACCCATCAAGGACCCTGAAAAAATTTCAAACGTAGCCTTTGATAATCCCCCCCTCAAAAAAAAATAAAAATGGGGTAGGAACAGCAAAGGGGACCCTTCTCCATATCAGTCTCCAAAAGTTAATGTACATCCCATTTAAACTTAGATCTGGTAATCCCAAACGTGGGGATTAGTTAATATTAGTCCCTAGTTCTGTTTGAGACTAAGAAATTAAAATTCTCAGAAAATAAAAAGCAGAATGGAAAAACTTGCTATTTCCCGGAGGGAAATTTTCATGCTGGTTTTGCAAACTAAAATTGTCATGACCATCCCCACAAATTGTAACAAAGTTTTACGTCATCCATGCGATCTACTGCTAACGAAGATTTGGGTAGGCATTAAAGTTACACCTATATTAACGTAATGCAGAGGCCTTATTATGACCTAACGTAGGCGTAGCCCAGTGACGATATATTTTCAAACTAGGCTTACCTAGTATTCCAGGAAAGTAAAAAAAAAAAATAAAGACAGAAAGAATCATCCACGCACTCTTGTGCATCACTACCTTTGAGCACCCATCAATGGTGCAGCTATCTTAGGCTAACATCTCCTAAGTTTAGAACTCCACTCAGTTCTGCTGTGTAATCACTAATTGTAATAGGTAAGTTAGTCTTGTAATTTACAACATAGGCCTATCCTAATCACTGTACAGTCCAGTCCATTCCACCTTGATAAAGGTGTTTTACCAATACCGCCAAGGCAGAAAGACTCTTTCTGGTATGCAAATTAACGTTCCGAGATGAGCGATTCAGACTTGGCTACAAAGACCTACTAGATTGACTGTGTGGTACGTTAGGCTAGGTCGAATATGACATGAATTTCACGAGGTTGCGGTTAAGTTAAAATCATTAGGCTAACGTTAGTTGCTTGTAGGTGGAAGTTAGGACATATATGCCATAACCTAGGCTAGGCCTAAGTAAGTTTTTTCTTTGTGCCTGGTTCAAAGCCTACGGTGAACACCCAACCGACTTTCGAACTTCAAAGCTCTATTCGATACAGGACAAGATCCATACTTCTGTACACCTGCTTTGAGCAGTTGCCATGCGTACACAGTATACAAATTACAAGGGGATATGTTCACTTTTAACGTTCGACTGCAGTAGTTACGTGCATACATCGTCTCGTTAACAAACTAGACTTTGGTTGAGTGCTCTAACAGTTGCCAGAATGCTACATACCCGAACTGCTAAGCACAGTCCGGACAATATTGCTTGAAGTACCCTGACCTGTATAATCTCAGTATGCTAGTATGGTCACGTCTGAAAGAGAAGTAGAATGTTGAAGAAAAAGAAAAAGGCAAAGCCATTTTCATATTTATTTCGTAAAAAATCGAAACAGTTTGACGCTTTTCCTCAGAAATTCATGCACAAACAAATAAGATGGGGTGTCCTTGGTCTGCGCATGCTCAAATACTGTAAGATCTTAGAAAAAAACAAAAATAAATGGGGATAGCTCTTCAACCTGTGGTACGAGCATTGTGTGGAAAGCAACAGTTACACGGATTATAACCGCGTTGCTGCGTTGTTACACTCCCTGCACCCGGTTAACTTTTCAGTACTTATGAATAGGCTGTATCCATTGTTCACTGCTCGGTGCTGTGATTGTTCACTATTCATACTCAAACTGCGGTAAAGTTTCGGTCGTAACGCCAAGGATTACCGTGCTTGGACTCCGCTTGGGTGAGACATTAATCCCGTACGGCACTGTATGTCATATTTAATATGTTGGTGCACCACACTGATTACATAATCCTATTGTTTTTTGAAGGTCAAAGGTCATTGGGTCAACAGGGGGCAAATTGTGAAAACCTTCAAGACACAATATCTCAAGAAGGGAGGGAAGCTTGGACAGATCTAATATTAACTAAGTACAGTACCACTTTGAGCACAAGAAGTCTGTTATTTTTGGTGGAGGTCAAAGGCCATTTAGATTTAACATGTCAAGTAGTGAAGGACCTTGTAGAGACAATATCTTAAGATGGGAAGTTTGTGCAGGGCTTATGTTTGTTTGTATCCTAATTTCAAAATGTAGCCCAAAATCCTAAGTTTGTATATTTCCCAACTGTAGCAAATATTGGACGTTCGATATGTTGGTGTGGGTATTCACCTAGTCGATAATGCAAGTTGTTGCTGATATAAGCTAGTGTTATACACTGATTAGCACTCTGCCGTAGTTCAGCGTGCTAGTTGACATCTGTGGTATGCTTGGTCATATTTGTATGCATGCTGTACATCAATGTAATGGAAAAGACCAGCTTGGACACATGCAGCAACAGTCGCATGAGTGCATGTGTACCATATCCTGTGCATGTTTAATCCATATAAATTTACACAACCTTTTGTCATATGTTGACGTTCTTCAAAGTCTCATTGACTCAGAGAAACTGAGACTGTTTACAAGTGGAATCATTTGGACTAATAACCCCTGTTTTACTTTTAATAAATGTGCACATCTTTCAGAATCTTTGATTCCACTTTGCAGCATATCGGCATATGTTATATTTGTCTCACTTTTACCTATGTAAACATTTGCATTCAATATGTATCAATCATATGCACTTCAAGATCCCAATGCTTTTTTAGTGGAGGTCAACTGTGATCAGCAGAGGTCAAACCATGAAGATGTTAGAAACACAACTGTTCAAGAAGGAAAGCTTGGATTAATATCAGGCACAGGAAAATGGTGAACCATATTGAGTAGAATCTTTGGTGTGTGTTGTGTTATGTCCATTCATGATATGGATGTATAGCCTAATTTCTTTTGCTGATGCTTGTATTTTTGTGATCAGCAAGACTTCTGTTTCATAGAAACCACACAGCATTTTCAAATTCTTGTTGATTCCTTGATGCAAACTGAAAAAACTCAATGCAGTTATGGTGGCGTTCGTATGTGTGCATGTATGTGTGACACACTGGCTTGTAAACACAGTACCTCAAGAAGGGAAAGGTGTTTCAACAAAGTTGGTCTGTAGGTTGTACATTGTGAGAAGATGATTCACAGCACTTAACTACCTCACCTCCTATAACCTAAGCATTGTGGGAAGATGATCTGTGTTGTTCTTAACATAATATAACATAACAAGTTTAAAGGCAAATCAGGGCAAAAGCCCCATAAGATGCCCTGTAATCCTAACCCCCCAAAAAACCTTACCAAACTAACACCAACAAAGCCCAACAATATCAGATTCTGTCACAGTCATGATAAAAATTACCAATGTTGCCCTTGAAGTTATTTACTGAAGTGGAATCTACAACCCAATCAGGCAGTCTTTTCCACTCGTTGGCAAGTCTATGTGAGAAGCTAAGCTTTCCCACATCAAGCCTAGAAAAGCATTTCACCAGCTTCTTGTAATGGACATGACCACGGGAATTAGGAAAAACCTCTAAGTAATCACAATTACACAGAGAATTCCTACCAACTAGTAGGCCCTAATTTGAAAACCTGCAACATATCCCCCCTGATCCTTCTTAACTCAAGGGTAGTAAGTCCTAGACATTTAAGCCTAATGATCATGATAAGGGAGATGATGTACATCAGGAAGAAGCCGAGTGGCCCTCCTCTGAACCTGCTCTAAAAGAAACTTGTCCTTTTCATAATAGGGACTCCATACCTGCACAGCGTAGTCAAGATGCGGCCTAACCAACTGCTTATACAGTTTCAACACAATATCTTTACTAAAATTTCTAAAATTCCTGGTGATCAATCCGAGCACCCTGTTATTGCCCTGGCAGCCGCACCTGCGCACTGTTTAGAAGGCTCCAGATCACTAGTAATGATAACACCTAGGTTTTTTCCTGAAGTCACATTATTCAAAATACTACCAGCCATGGTATAATCATAATTCAAAGTTTTAGTACCAAAGTGAAGAACTTTGCATTTGTCAGCATTAAAAGACATTTACCAAGTTTTGGACCATTTTACTAACCTATCCAAGTCCCCTCGCTAAAATGAAGCATCCTTAAAGGGTCCTTTACATGGTGGTCAAGGTCATTTGAGGTCACCAGAAATTGAGGAGTAAAAAGCATCTAAGAAAGATATCTCAAGAAGTAAACTGTCGCTGCAACTTAAGACTTAGAACATTTCTTGTGCTTGATCAGTAAATAAGGCTATTGTTTTTATGGAGTCAAAGGTCACTTAAAGTTAGCAGCGATAATAGTTTTGAAACTTTATAGACACGGTTGACTGTCATAGACATGACTTCAAGATGTCTCAAGAAGGGTAAGGTGTTAGAATATTCTTGTGTGTAGGGCATCCTTTTTTTTCATAGATATTGACAAGGAATCACAAAGTCCTTTGACTTGCTAGTGTTTTATTGAATTTTCCTTCCATTTTCTGTTGTTGCCCATATTGTAAAGTTTGTTGAATAGCGCTCATGTTAAGCTAAAGTATTAGCCTACGAGATCACTGTATATCAGTTGTAACTTTAGTTGAATATGCTTGGACGACTTGTTCTGTTAGTATGCGTATGGATTATGTGTATTGTAGATAGTAGGTACATTACTTCCTAAGGGCAAGATCATTACATCCTTTGCGCTCAGTTGACATATTTTTGCTGACAATGTACATATTCATGCACTTTTGACTTTAAACATTCATTGCCCTACAAGAGCAAGCTTGTATTCTGCGTCTGACTTAAACTATGGATCAACTAATAATCAGGTCAGACATTAGATCAGGTCAATGTTCACTATCAGTAAAACATTGCAACTTCCATTTACTGATTACTGATGTTTGCTGCCGCAAATTTTTCAGATACATTGAGTTTATGAACCAGGTTAAGTATTAAAAAATGCCTCAGGAACACTGAACAGGTGAATGCATTCACCTGTTCACCTCTGGGACTCTTTTGTTCTTTAAGGGCTCTTTTTCAAATGCCTGGAAAGTTTGCAATGTTTTTTTAATCATAACAAAGCACACCAAAGATTGTATTGTTCACTAAATGAACATTTTTCAGGAAGGAAGATGCTTAGCATTCTAACCATATTATTTACCCCTTTAAATCATGTATAAGTATCTGTTAATCATGAAATGAATAAAAAAGGTTTGATCACTGAGCTTAGAATTCAGTTGCATTGCAAATCAACACTTTTGTAGTAAAACATCGATAAGGAAATAAAGGATCAATAAATATTCATAATTTGTCAAATCTTGATTTAAAAGTATATGCTGAAAGTGATGGATCTGATGCGTAAGCTGACATCTAAAATGCCATAAGGTTGATGCTCAAGCCAACCTGCATGTGTCAGTGTGACTTATGTAAAGAATATTCAGTTGTGCTGAGAAACGATGTAACAGCATCGATAACAAAAATATTAGATCTGACTGGATATTGGCTGATGTTGTGATAAAACCATCAGTCCTTGGATCAGCAGTGATAAACCATATCACTGAACCCCTAATACAAACCATCTTATTTTGCATAACATTCATAGTCCTCTCTCTCTAAGTCCTTCAGCTACTCGCCACCTTGCATTTTAGGTGAGTTACAAACCACCCATCAGAGACTCAGTGTCATCACACAAGTTTTAAGAAAGATCTCAAAACTCATGTTCTAATTAGTTAAGCTAAATTTCTGTTCCTCTCCTCCCTTTCTTGTTTTGTTTGTTTGTTTGTTTTTTTGTCTAAGAATTTGATGAAGTTGCTTTGTAAGACTATATGTATGTACAATGCGCTGGTAACATTACAGGGAATGCTATTAAAGATTATCAAATCTAGACAGCCATCATATGCATGGTAGCTATATGTACAGTGCTTCATAATGTTGACTGGTACCATTACAAGGAAGGCTATTTTAATGTTTTTCAAATGCAGCATGTCATCTTGTGTATGGTAGTGTTGGGCAATATTGACTTTTGGTAGTTATAATAATTAGGGAAAAAATTATCGTGATAATTTGATAATTTTAAAGAGCTGGCAAGAGCTTTAGGCCTAACCTAGTGATAGCATATAGATTTGGCACACTGGTGTTCGGTCACCAATAAAAGTTTGATCCAAAAAAGTCATTGATGTTGCTTCAAAGCTGAAAAGCTCCATAAATTGTGACACATGTCATGTAAACCAAACTACATTAGAGACATTTTTGAAGTTTAAATTTCCGAAAGTGTCTCATGAAAAGAAGTAGAAAAGATTGTGGAGGACTTTCCCTAAATTGAAAATAATCATATTCTGACAAAGTGACATATAGGGAATAGCCTTTTGCCTCAGCAATTGCATATGCCATCACCAAATTTAAATTAATGTTGTTGTTTTGTTTGCGTAATAATTAGCAGCTTAAAATGTTTAGATTCATGGTCACAGTTTCTTTGTCGCAGGTTGCACTGTAATGCCAGTCCTTTGTGAGTAGCATTACGAACTAGTTTTACTCTCCTTATTTTTTCATGGCTAGTTACTGTACTGTAGTCAGTGCTCATGGAACTTGAGATACTATGGTTGTTTTGATGCAAACGCTAGCATTTGTTAGAGTACTGTTTATTCTGAACAGTTCGTGGAATTTGGCCGTGTTTGGAGACTTCTTTTACTTTTTTACACTTATAGCTATTGTCTTTTTGAGAATCTTATATCATATTGTCTCATGAAAAATTATCACAATTGTCACCGGGACGAACCTCCAAAGACGAGACAGTAGCCAGAGAGGTGGTTTATTAGCCTTTATTTCATGCGTGGTATACGAACCACGGTAAAACTAGAAGAAAAAAAAAATAGCAAACGTACAAGTTACACCCCTTAGCAAAAAAAAAACAAAACAAGTAAAACAAGAAGACCCGAAACAGCCCAAACAAGTACAGAATAGCAATCCCCGCAAACAAGCGAACAAAAGAGAAGACAAGAAAACATAAGAACATAACTTACAATTAATCTCTTAACAGGTTACAATAATAACTTACAAACGTTGCCGGGCAGGAACCACCTATAAAATCACGGTATTCGGCGGCACTCTGGGTCTACAGGGTTAATTCGGCGGTACTCTGAGTCTACAGGTATTTACACCACGGCTTACAGGGATAAACGGTAGAAAAAAAAAAAAAATAATATGTGTGGCGACCACTCCCGAACGACTACCTGGACAGGAAACCGCATGCTAGTCGAACAGGAAGACAGCCAACCACGGGCCAGCATGCCACACCTCAAATTCCACAGGGTAAACCAAAATAAAGACCTAACCCTTGACCCATGAATGAGCAAAATAAAAGACCTGGGTCACTGGAAAATACCCTGAAAGAAATACGTAAACGAAACTCATCGACAGCGATGACAACAATAATGATAAGTACTAATATATCATCCAACACTGGGGAAAGGTACAGTAGGTAACTGGTAACATTACAAAGCAAAGCTTTTGAGGGCATCTCTTTGTAGTAGATGGTCAGTCATTATGTGTAGATGTTTTTAGTGTTGTAATAATTTTGCATAGACATGTTAGTTAAGCACTTGCTGACTAATCCACTATCAACATTGTTGGTGGTTTATTATTGGTTTTTATTATCAGTGTCTCTGAAGGATGGGAATTCATATGAATGTATTAACATACAAATATCATTCAATGGTTCAGAAACACTTCTATTAGAAGTCGAAAGCCAACATGAAGGTAATTGCAATGTAGGATGCTGTTGCTTAAAATAACTGTCGAAGATGTTCCTTGCAGTTTTGCCACAGAAGTTAATATACGGAGCTGAAGGAGACAGTGTTCTTTCTAAATAAAAAGGGGAGGTTACAAGTAGGATACAGAGGATATCAAATGTAGATATGTAACATTAGGCTATAGCTGTGCTTTAGATTTAAAATTATCCTCTAACTGCCAGTTTGGTACTTAAACTTCAGTATCTAAGGGAGAAAGAAAAGCCGGTAAGTCTCATTACATCTATATAACAGATCTTAACGTGGGAACTGTAATGGAACATTAGATAGTCTGCAAGCTGTCCCTAATTCAGTGCACTGTGCATACCTACTTGACTAGTGGAGCGGTTATTCATGCTATGTTTATGGATTTCAATGATGTAAAGTTCTTTATCCTTGTATTGGTTCTTTTAATTGCAGTCTTTGTAGTGAGTGCAGTGCTGTAGACACAGTGGACATGGAAGGTTAATGAAGGATGGAATGTGACAGTAGATACAGTTAATAAGTATTCCAGCCACTAGTAATCTCACTCTGAATACCATAGTTGCTATGTTAAGTGCAATCTGGATCAGTTTGGTTGGGATAGCTGCAGGGCTTGGCACTGCTGATTACTTCTGCAGTTGTGAAAATTTAGCATAGTGAAATGAAATTATGTCTGTGTCAATTAACTACGCTGCACAAGATACCAGCGGTTATGTATCTTAGTGGTAGTTATTGGTTTGGTTCATGAACTTGACAGTCTTTTTTTGGTTTCTTGCGTCAGCAAAGGAACCTATGCAGTCGTGTTGGTGTGTGTGCATCTGTGACACTTGCTTGGGTATGCTCCAACTCAATAGCAGAAAGTCAGATGAAAGTTGAACTTGGTATGTAGGTATGCTATATTGAGAAGGTGTGCCCTATTGTTTTTGATGGAGATCAAAAGTCATCTGGGGACACCGGGGAGCAAAACTCTCTGTTTCTGTGACACTTGCTTGGGTACGCTTTAACTCAATAGGGGAAAGTCAGATGAAAGTCAAACTTAGTATGTGGGTTTGCCATATTGAGAATGTGTGCTGTATTGTTTTTGGTGGAGGTCAAAGGTCATCTGGGGACATGGGGAGAGAAAATCTTAAATTCTGAAAACCTTGTTATGCTATGGATGCTTATATGTTTCGTCAGTCCCCCTCTAGTGACTCATGAAAGTACTGCTTGAGGTAGCAGTTTGAGGATCAAATGAAGAAGCAGCAGTGCTGTTGGAAGTACAGCAGGTGGTCAAACCAGACAAGTTTTGGCTGGATCAGTTTACATCCTTGCTCCAGTGCTGATGTGTGTATTTATGTAAATGGCTTTTAATAAGGGGGAGGGGGGGGCAAGACACAATGACAGAAAATAAGTCAATTGATGGTCTTACCAGTGGAAATTAGACTCCAGGAGTTACCTCCAGTTCATATGCTGTCAGTGTTGGGTGGACTTTGAAGGGACATAAATGTGATAAGCGTTATTGCAATTTTCACAATCCCTTCTGTAGGGCTTTAAAGGAAAGCTTCACAGCTGTTTGTGCTTTGTAAAATAATGGGATATTGCTGTATATTGTAGGAATCAACATCTTCAATTCATTGCATTAATTGAAATGGCTTTTTTTATATTTATGAACTCCAGCATATCATTTTACAGTACTATGTATATTCCAAGTACAAGGAACCATAGTGCCCTTGGGCTATTGTGAAACCATGCAAAATACTCCTTCTCTCACAGATTGTATGTAACACTGTTGATCGTTGGTCACATTAGTGCTATGGAGGTGGTTCCATGTGGGTGCATGTTTATCATGTTTGGGGTTCAATGTCTGAAATGGGTCATTTTATAAAAGCATGAAATATCTTCCTGTCACTACAGATTTTATGTTATAGAAGTGAGTGTGTGTGGTCAGAAATGGGCCATATGGGCTATTGTACAAAATAATGGAAAAATGCTCCTTTTACTTCATAATTTACATTACTGTACATCTGTGCAAGGAACCACAGTGCCCTAGGGTTCTTGTTATGTTTTGTGTGGTGTCAGTATTTTCTTGTAGTAACATTACATATTTTTCATGTGTAGGATCCTTGGTAATGCATAGTTCATTACCAGATGTTTTCTCCATGGTAGTCAGTAGATTTCAGTGTAATACAGGTGTGTATTTGAATTATGCCTCCAGTTTGAGGGAAACTCTTCGTGAAAGTTCATTGAAGATTTTAATTAAAAAGTTACGAGTATATTTTTGTTCAGTGTCATATTTTTGCCCTTTTCAGTAATGATGGTGTGTATGGATGTATGTGGTTCAGTGTGGGCATGCATGTGTGTGTTTGTGCTTGTAAGCACACTATCTCAGGAATGCATGCTTGGACTGATCTCATATGTGGTATATTGCAAAGCCACATTGCAGTTAAACTTATTATTTTTGGTGGAAGCAAAGGTCATTTGGGGTCAGCAGAGGTCACAATGTGAAAATCTCTTACACATATTGTCACAAGAATGCAAGCTTGGACAGATGTCATACTACAAATGTAGATAAAATTGCCCCATGGTTAGTGCAAGAACTTGATGATGTTTGGTGGAAGTCAAAGGTCATTGGGAGTTAGCAGAGGTTGCACCTGTCTGTGGAATAACCAAATTCGAAGGGTTGGTCTTACATTCTGGGGCGAATTTATATCAGACTGTGGAATAACTGGAGTGAAGGGGGTCATGACATATATGAAGGGGCCTTCTATTTGCATGAATCTGTGGAATGAATGGAGTTGAATTGGTTGTGACACTTATTAGGGGGATATTCCCACTGGTCTGTGGAATAACCAGAGTCTAAGGGGTTGTGACATACATGGGGGGGGGGCATGTCTTTCAGTTGGGACATGATCTCACTGGTCTGTGGAATAGCAGCAGTTGAACAAGTTGTGACATCCATTGCTGGCTTTTTGTCACCAGTCTGTGGAAAAAACGGGATGCTAACTGGGTGTGACATCTATTGGGTGCATATTCCCACTGGTCCGTGGAATAACTGGAGTCAAAAGGGTTGTGACATCCGTTGGAGGGAAGGGGGCATATTTACACTGGTCTGTGAACTAGCCAGAGTTGAATTGTTTGTGACATCCATTGGGGGCTATTTTCGTGGAATAATTAAACTTTATCTGGATGTGACACCCACAGGGAAGGGGTTAATTATCCAAGTGATCTGTGGAGTAATCAGCAAAAGGAGAGATGTGTCATCCATGGGAGGGTAGCCATATTTTCACTTCTCTGTGGAGTCTAATGGAGTGTGACTTCCATTGGAGAACTTATTCCTACTGATCTGTAAAATAAAGTCAAGGGGTGGTGACATCAACGGGGGGTTGCATATTCACACTTGTGTGATTATCTACAATTTCTTTTTTTGCTTACACCCTGAGTCATGATTTTACCTAGCCCTAGGCTAGAGCTGATATTCAAATTTAATTATGAAACTTTTTGAACATACGGGAGAATTTTTTTATGTAATAAAAAAGACTTTCGGTAGCATGGTAGACTGCTACTAAAATCCAAAGACTACTGCAAAGAGTGGTAGACTTGGGTGCCCTGAATCTCAGAGATGACAGATTGTCACCATTGGATTGCTCACCCTTACAAACATGGGTGTATAGACCTAAATCTGGTCTGTATATATCTGAGAAGCTGAGATATAGGCAAAACTGTTGAAATAATGTTGCAAGCCCGCCATTTTAAAAAAGGGCACCATACAGGGGGACCATCCCAACTTGGTGACGGTGGTATCCCGAATTAGAAAGGTGTCATACAGTACTGTCCTGAGGGGTGCATCGGACCCACGGACAGTAAGTTCTTTTACCATGCCTACCACAGATGACTAATAGTTATTCAAAGTTACTTCCATAACTACCAACATGCTCAGCAAGACAGGTATGCTCACATTTTGATTTACATTGTCATGATGAAATCTCCAGACATTGTTTGTACTTGCATCAGTCAATGATATGTACAAAGTATTCTCACCATTATAACGTGAGTTGATAAATTAGTGTGGGTCTGTATGGTACATTCAGAATAATGACATTTTCGATGTCCTGAATCAGAATATTTTCTCTAGTATACCATCCATCAAATCTTTAAATAATAATACTAACACCAGTAGGATCACTTTCTGTTTCATTCTAAGGAGTATATTATTTAAAGTATCCTGTAGTATTGTAGTATCCTGATTATGTGAAGAACTGTTACATAATTGTTAAATTTCAAATTTGTAAACCTTCTAACAGCCTGTAGATTTGTACACCCTCCAAACTACTGGTTACAGTAAATAGTACTGACAATTATGTTGGCCTTCTCCTGAATCCTTTCTTGTTCCTCTCTCATGACAGTATGAAGTTTATTTAGTGTAAATTGTGCATACATTTACTATACCATTGCCTAACAGCTTTGCTTGTTGTCCTGTTTTTGAACACAGCATTTTATGAAGAAGCTGAATGAAGTGAGCATAATTTGCATATTGTGAATATACAATAAATAGTATCACTGGGCTACAACAACACTACTTAGAGCCATATGTGTCTTCAATGCTGAGTTTACACTCATCCTATATAAGGTTTGGTTCCTTGTACAAAGATCTATACCAGTATTGGTTGTAGGTTATGAATTTTAACAATTTCTCATATTTGTAGAGTGATAAAATAGGCAAATCTTTCTATTTGTGTGTTTAGTGAAGCATAGATTTTGACCTTTGTAACAGTGTAGTTTTTGCTGTTGTCGTCATAACTTGTACTCTTTTGATAGATGTCTTCCTATTTCATTGAGGCAGTTTATGGTTATTTACCTTTCCTCCCTTCATAGAGACTTTTTTTTAATCTTTATGGAACTGCCTTGTGCTGTTCAAGTCACAAAGGAAACTACACTTTTGTATATGCACACTAAAATGTCTGCCACCTTTAATATTTTGGATAATTCTTGTTTCTCTGTTGGAGAAAGCATGCTATCCATATAACATTAACAGATAACCAATTCTTTAGGCATTGTGGAGTTTTTGTCACCCACAAATAGCAATAATCCTAGGCATATCATTATAAATTGTTGTATCCTTTGAAATTTAGCTTTTAAGCTGAGATCTATCCTTGAATCATCCACCGTGAACCATAACCCTACAGTACCACGACAGAGACATCCCTGGAGCAACTTTCCTGGACCCTAAACCAAAAGAAAAGCTCTCATTTTATTAGTGGCAGGTGCTTTTACAGAAGAGAGACTGTCCCCATCCCTACGCTCCTCCCCAGGAGCATTTTTGTTTCGTCTATCCAGAGGTCCAAACACGGATCCTGCTCGGACTCTTAGGTCCCATTTCATTTGTGTTGCTGTTCATGATGTCTGATAATAATGGAAAAATCAACAAAATTATAAATAGAGTGTACACAAGAAATATGAAGGTAACATGAAAGAAAGCAATTCATAGCAATTTAAAAAAAAATGGAAGGATGCTTGTCTAGTAGAGTGCTCCCCAGAAAGTAACAAAAGAAAAGTAAATAGAAATAAAAATAGTGGGAAAAAACAAAAGTTGAGCATTCTAAAAAATACTCCCCTCCCTCATTTACCCACCCAATCTCGTCCCCACCCGCCCAACCACGTCCCCATCCGCCCATCCTCTTCCCCACCCGCCCATCCTCTTCCCCACCCCACCCCTACAATGACAGGGCATGTGGTGTGTGCATCTAAGATTGGTTAATATGTGTTTAAAGTATATGTCAAGGACTCTAAGGAATACTTATTAAATTATTTGGTAAAGAATTCCATATACTTACAGCACAAAAAGATAAATCAGTCATGGAAAATTTTCTCTGCTTCCCCCTGAGGTGAAGACTGCTATGTTGTGTATCGTAATTGTGAACTAAACAATTTTTACTATTGAGCAAGTACTTAACAAGATGAAAAGTAAAAGTTGCAATATTTAACTTAATAATATCATTTAAGTTAAGCAACTTCAGTGACTTTAGTAGTGTTCTAGTGTGATCTCATGAGGTCACATTAGGAATGTGTCTTGGGGTTCTTTTTTGTAAAACAGTTAACTTGTTTAATAAATTATTACTTGTGCTTGACCATGAGAGACTGCAATAAGAGATACAGATAAATTAAGGTGAAGTAGATTGAACAGAGCACATAGGAAGGACAAGTTTTAGTCTACCAATTATTCCAACACCCTTAGCAATTCGTGAACATAAGAGATGTGGTCATTCCAGGTAAGCTTAGAATCAATGAACACTTCTAGAAATTTAGCACATGTAGTAAAATGTACATTCTTGTTATTGATAACAATATTAAATCCATATGTATGGCCAGGCGGTGGGTTGAAGACCATAATTTTTTTTTCTAATTTTGAGAGAAAGCTTATATGAAGCAAACCAGTTAAAGTATAGTTCGAATATTCACAGTTTTTTCAAGTCTTTGTACATTAATGTCTTTGAAAATATGTTGATGTCATCGGCAAATGTAAGAAGTGAGGATTTTTTAAAAACAGAAGTAAAATCATTTACGTAAATGGTAAAGAGCAAAGGTCCAAGAATATAGCTTTGGGGAGTGCTACAAGTATTGGATCACAGATCAGATTTTTCATTTTTGAAAGAGATAAATAGTTTTTGGTCACTCAGATAGCTTTTTGTCCATTTGTATGATATGCCACAAAAACCATATGAGAGCAACCTATGTAGAAGAATGAGATGGTCATTTGTTTTAAACACCTTTGAAAGATCAAGGAAGATGCCTAATGAAGTTTCTTTATCTTCTGCAGCTATACTTAAATTATGAACAATGTTTATAATAAGAATGACCAGGATGGAAACCGAATTGGCTGTTGGAGAGAATTTGGTGCTTGCTTAGGAAAATCAGCTATCTGTTGAACATGAGCCTCCTTATCATTTTGGAAATGGAAGAAAGAAAAGAGATTGGGGGATAATTGGTGAATAATTTGTCTTTTTGTAAATTGGGATTACTGTGGCAATTTGATCAGGAGCATTTTGTCTTTCCTATCCAGATGTTCAAACAGAGACCATGCCCCATCCTTACACCCCTCCCTTTGGTCAGGAGCATGCTTGCTTTGTGTCTCCAGAGGTCTGAACAGAGATTTACAGCAAATAGTTCTCTGTGCCCCTTTGTTATTAAGTTGTGATGATATTCTTGTAATAATTGCTTTATGTCATTTAGTGTCAGCTAATAAAGTTATTATGCAATTTGTAAACAATTCTCTGCAAAGTTTGATTGGATGATGTGCATATACTATAGTTACCATATCCTTAAATGCACAGCAAGCCATAAATTTGAAGATTTGTGTTTCTTCACGTAATCTGGACTAGGTATCTGGTGCATCCCTAAAAATGAGCTAATTTTTAACTTGAATAAGGACTCTTTTTTCCAATCAATTTTCATTGTCTGAAACATTCTGTTAGGTTACACATTTTTCAACCAACCCAAAAAACATCAGATTCTTCAATACCACTAAGTGATTCTATGATTAAGTTAGGTCCTCCCCTTAAGTGGGTCACAGAACAAAAAGAAGTCAATATGTAGTGCTCTTTATAAAAATAATGTCACTATTACAGCAGAATGCTTTTTAGAATAGATTTGACAGTGCACAAGTGATTTGTTCTCCATGCAACTTTATCCATAACATTGTGATGTGGTACAGAATGTTTATAATTACAGTCTGTTTTGTTGATCCATCAACTTAAACCAGTCACTTGTATGTTGTGTCTCATTCATGTTAACATCCCCACGGTCCTCATCTAGTGTTTGTTTACGTATCTATATTAATTGTAGATGCTTTACATTTGTGGTCTGTTTATATCATTATATCAATTTTACCTAGACTTGGTTGGTCAAGCAATGTCTATATCTCTGCCCTCATCTTTTCTTTGCATGTATGTGGACTGTTTTCCAAATGCCTTCCTCTTTCTCTAAGCTTGTTTTACCATAAGGTGCAGTTAACAATGTACAGTACAGTCCTTACTTTAAGTGTTGTTCAAGTGCGTTAAATGGCACTCAGTGGGAGAAACGGCGTGCTCTACAGCAGTATACTGTAGAGCTATCAGATGAATAATGAACAACTGTTATGTTGTACCAGCACTGTGTGGTTGACAGGTGGCATAATACTATTTGATGGCCTCCTGACATTAGGTTATCATCTATTATATGTCACTTTAACAGTACTGTATATCTGGAATTTCACAACTTTAGACATTGAAGCATGTAGCTTCATTTACAAAACTGGACTGTATTTGCTGCATATTGAAGTGACAGTAGTCGTAGACATTCAATTCCAATATGATATGGTAACTTTGAAGCACTTGTAAAGGACGACACTGCAATTTCATTCACATATTGTCTATGTGGACCCTCTGTTTACTTGTCTTAGTGTCGGAAGAAGGTTCTATGACTGTTTACAACTGAATATACTGCTGGGTCTGGCCACAATCATTGCTATCCTGCAGAAAATAGAGTGTTGGCAGAAACATCATGGGGGTGGAAGAGGGGTAGGGGGTTGAACTTGCTTTTACTAGTCATTTGTAGTTTCTAGTTCCTTTGTTGATATGTCTCTTCATTGTCATTAGTAGTTTTTAGTTCCTTTGTTGATATGTCTCTGTATTGTCATTTTTTGTAGTTTCTAGTTCCTTTGTTGATATACATGTCTCTTCATTGTCATTTTTTGTAGTTTCTAGTTTCTTTGTTGATATGTCTCTTTATTGTCATTAGTAGTTTCTAGTTCCTTTGTTGACATGTCTCTTCATTGTAATTTGTAGTTTCTAGTTCCTTCATTGATATGTTTCTGTATTGTCATTTTTTGTAGTTTCTTGTCCCTTTGTTGATATGTCTCTATATTGTCATTTTTTGTAGTTTCTAGTTCCTTTGTTGATTTACATGTCTCTTCATTGTCATTTGTAATTTCTAGTTCCTATATTGAAAGGTCTAGTTCCTTTGTTGATATGTCTCTTCATTGTCATTAGTAGTTTTTAGTTCCTTTGTTGATATGTCTCTGTATTGTCATTTTTTGTAGTTTCTAGTTCCTTTGTTGATATACATGTCTCTTCATTGTCATTTTTTGTAGTTTCTAGTTCCTTTGTTGATATGTCTCTTTATTGTCATTAGTAGTTTCTAGTTCCTTTGTTGATATGTCTCTTCATTGTAATTTGTAGTTTTTAGTTCCTTCATTGATATGTTTCTGTATTGTCATTTTTTGTAGTTTCTTGTCCCTTTGTTGATATGTCTCTGTATTGTCATTTTTTGTAGTTTCTAGTTCCTTTGTTGATTTACATGTCTCTTCATTGTCATTTGTAATTTCTAGTTCCTATATTGAAAGGTCTAGTTCCTTTGTTGATATGTCTCTTCATTGTCATTAGTAGTTTCTAGTTCCTTCATTGATGTGTCTCATTATTGTCATTAGTAGTTTCTAGTTCCTTTGTTGATATACATGTCTCTTCATTGTCATTGGTAGTTTCTAGTTCCTTTATTGATATGTCTCTGTATTGTCATTTTTGTAGTTTCCAGTTCCTTTGTTGATTGTCTGGTCATTGTCATTAGTAGTTTCTAGCTCCTTCATTGATATGTCTCTGTATTGTCATTTTTTTTTTGTAGTTTCCAGTTCCTTTGTTGATTGTCTCTTCATTGTCGTTTTTGGTTTCGATGATAATCGTAACCTTTGTAATCATGCATATGTGTGTGTGTATGTGTGGGTGCGTGGGTGTGCTTGTGTGTGTGTATGTATGTCCGTGACGCCCTACCTTGTAAACACGATATCTCAAGAAGGGAAACTTGGACAGATCTCATATTTGGTATGTATGTGTACCATATTGAGAAGAAGAACTCTATTGTTTTTGGTGGAAGTCAAAGGTCATTTGGGGGTCAACAGGCGTCAAAATGTGAAAACCTTGTAAACACGATATCTCAAGAAGGGAAGCTTGGACAGATCTCATATTTGGTATGTAGGTGTACCGTATTGAGAAGAAGATTCCTATTGTTTTTGGTGGAGGTCAAAGGTCATTTGGGGGTCAACAGGCGTCAAAATGTGAAAACCTTGTAAACACGATATCTCAAGAAGGGAAGCTTGGACAGATCTCATATTTGGTATGTAGGTGTACCATATTGAGAAGAAGAACCCTACTGTTTTTGGTGGAGGTCAAAGGTCATTTGGGGTCAACAGGGATCAAAATGTGAAAACCTTGTAAACACGATATCTCAAGAAGGGAAGCTTGGACAGATCTCATATTTGGTATGTAGGTGTACCATATTGAGAAGAAGAACCCTATTGTTTTTGGTGGAGGTCAAAGATCATTTGGGGTCAACAGTGGTCAAAATGTGAAAACCTTGTAAACACGATATCTCAAGAAGGGAAGCTTGTAGAGATCTCATGTTTTGTATGTAGTTGTACAATGTTAAGTATAGGAACCATATTGTTTTTGGTGGAGGTCAAAGGTCATTTGGGGTCAACAGGGATCAAATGGTGAAAACCGTGTAAACATGATATCTCAAGAAAGGAAGCTTGGACAAATCTCATATTTAGTGTGTAGGTGTACCATATTGAGAAGAAGAATCCTATTGTTTGTGGTGAAGGTGAAAGGTCATTTGGGGTCAACAGCGGTCGAATTGTGAAAACCTTGAAAACACGATATCTCAAGAAAGGAAGCTTGTAGTGATCTCATATTTAGTATGTAGGTGTACCATATTGAGAAGAAGAATCCTAGTGTGTATGGTAGGGGTCAAAGGTCTTTTGAGGTCATCAGGGGTCAAGTTGTGAAAACCTTGAAAACACGATATCTCAAGAAAGGAAGCTTGTAGAGATCTCATGTTTTGTATGTAGTTGTACCATGTTGAGTAGAGGAACCCTATCGTTTTTTGTGAAGGTCAAAGGTCATTTGGGGTCAACAGGGGTCAAATTGTGAAAATGTGACAAATGTGACACATACTAATGCTATTATACCAGATTCAGAAAAAAATTTCTCTTAAATAGATCATCGAAACCACAATGCATTTCTGCATTCTGGTTAGTTTTCTTTTCTCTTGTTCATTTCCTCTGTTGATATAAGTAATCTAGAATGTAGGGTAGTATTCATATATCATACAGTAAGTGTAGACAGCTGTTTGTGCACTTAGTGCATGTTTTCTGTCTAGTATAAACACATAGCTAGACAATTTGTCATGATCAACAAACATTTTAGTTGAATTGAACAATATTGCGTCTCTTCTTGCTGTTTTTTTTACAGGAGGTTCAGAAGTGTACAGCATTATTGGAGTTTTTGACAGTGCTTCCAGAGGAGGTGATATGTTTGTGTTTATCTCAGTTTTAAAACATACACCCACCATGTCATGTTCTATTGATCAGTGTTGTCTTTGATTATTACTATATCCACTACTAGATTTTGTGGTGCCTGTCTGTAAATGCTTAAATTGGTATTAATGCTTTTGGGGAGCCATTAAAACAAAAAGAAAGTAAAGACTGACAACACTAGGAAGTAAATTTATATATGAAGTATGTTGCAAAGTACAAGCTTGTTTTTACTTAGTACAACTTACCTGTCTGCAGTATGATATATTTGTCATGTGTTGAGCTGTTTTTTATAATCATTATCTTTTTATGCATTTACAGAGCATGCATAAGATGGATAGTGGTTCTGATTATTTTTTATCTTACTTTGCATGTAATTTGCCTTATTCTTTCCTAGCAGTTCCACTCGTCAATGTTACCACAGGAACGCCGAGCCTTGGTTAGGTCAGAACTACAGAAGGGCTTCCAGAAAGGTGAAATATAAAAGCTTAATCTAGTTGTGATAGTGATGGATGTAAAACACATCTTGATTTAACATTTTTGACACTTTTAGTTGTTAATCACTTTAATGCTTTGCAAGGAATGTTTAACAATTAGAAGTAGCTCACACCATATCCATTCTGACTTAACTTTCACAAACATCTGTAAAAGCACAACACTATCTAAGATTTCAAATTTATTGCCCAAAGTTAATTTCATTATTTTAGATACTGTGTTCTAGATGTAATCTGAATTTAGCTTAAGCACTAGCTGATTTATATATCTTGTGTGACATATTCTGGTTATCCTGCAGAAATTATAAGCATTTTTTCACTGTGAATTATGAAACATAATTCTGTTTCTGCATTAATGGCTAGTATGTGAAATCTTTACTTCAACTTGAATCACAAGTGTAGAGCATTCTTTTTTTGTTGTTGTTGTAAGAAAGTCTGTGAGATTCTTTGTCAATTTTACAAAATATGGTGTACTATTCATAGTTGTTACATTATGCAAAAGCCGTGGTAAGCCCGGAACAGTATTGGCCTTAAGTCATGTGTAACATTACGCCTTTGCCATGTAGGTTTACTACATAGTTTCTGGTACAACAGGCACAGTGATTCAGTGCAAGCAATTGTTAAAGAAGACAGTGAAATGATGGCATGCAGGAAGAAGTAAACACATGTATGGTTCTATAATAGTACTTCACAACGTACAGCAGATTGATATACAAGTATTAAACATGCAGTAGTATTGAAACACAGTGTGAAATGCTTGTTTTTATCATCACAGTAGCATGGTGAAAGCTTTGCTCAAATTCATACATGACATGAAGTAGTATATATTCACAGTGTGTAGAAGAGTTCATCAGTTTACCAACACACTGATAAATGTTCGTACTGATGATAATTGGTCGTACTGATGATAGGTGATCATACTGAAGATGGTTGATCATACTGTTGATATGTGATCATAATGATGATAGGTGGTCATACTGATGATACGTGATCATACTGATGATATGTGACCATACTGATGATAGATGATAACACTGATGATCATACTGATGATAGGTGATCATATTGATGATAGGTGGTCATATCAGGGAGGTGCAATTAAGAAGACACAACAGGACGGTTATGCTAAGTATAAGCATGCTAAGTATAAGTTATGCTAATTCTGTCAGATTTTCTCTGACGTGGTAACTTTCAATTCATAAAGGGATGGGAACAGCTTAGAGTGCCGTTTTACTTTTATGTGATGTATCTTACTGCTAGGGACAACCAAGTAATCTTCATTCACACCTGCTTATAATCTTTGAAAAGGATTGCGTAGCAAAAAGCTTTGATGTGAGGTCCATTGCCAACAATCAACTCAAAACCACTGTCTCAAAAATCGAAGTGACTGGCTATCTCTTTGGAATCAAAACAGACTGGTATATAAGAATAAGACAGACCTTTGCCATATGCAAATGACAAAAACGATCAAAGGACCATATTTTACTGTTGCATTTTATGGATTTTCACTGATTTTCGCAAGTTGGCAGAGGGTGTATCCATGTTCAATAAGTTACACAACATCAAACTTTTCTACTGTGATAGGGGTCGGACTGCGTCAGAAGTTGAAAATATGGACTGGCAATGCTATAGCTATAGACAAAATTTTGTGATAGGTAATTTAAAATGGAGTAGACAACATAGACCTTTAATGTTAGTTCCTAATACTCTTTAATCCCATTGAATCTGCAAGAGGTGAACAAAAGAGACAATTTCAGTGGAAATTAGGCTACCTACTGGTGATAGGTGGTTATACTGATGATAGGTGGTCATACTAATGCTTGGTGGTCATATTGATGATAGGTGATCATACTGATGATAGGTGATCATACGTAGATGTAACTTGCGCTTAATCCAATCAGAGTTACATTGAAGCCATCTCTGCTACTACAGGTATGGGTGAGGTTTACAAACAGTCAATTAAAGCAGAGAAGTGTAGCTAGTGCTAAGAACTGTGCAATGTTGGATTAAAAGCCATCTCAATGTAATGAAAGACAACCCAGACAACATTCTGTGGTATAACTTGTAAAGTAGTTTATGTTACCAGATTGCCAAATATGTCATCTAAACCAGATAATAAAATCACATTCATTTTCATGTCAAAATACTCTCAAGAATTTAGTAGAAAAAAAAATGGTATACCATTCTAGAATCTTCCAGAACTGTGACATCCTTTCATGATACATTGAATACATAAACTGAATAGCCTAACCATCTCAATGGTTGAGTATTTGGAAATTGCAGACTTTCAATGACGTGCATTTGACATTTCAGGTTATGTCAGTTATGAATCATTTCAGCTTAATAATGTGTTGAGTGGAAATGTGAGTTTCAAAAAGGAAGGTTTTGTTGAGGGTTTCTTATGTTGTTGTAGTTTTGTCATTCCTCTTTCCTTGTCTTCGTAGTTGGTGGAGTAATCACTTCTCATGTTAATGGCCATGGTTGTTTTATGGTGCACTTCTATGCATATTGCACAGTATACCAAATGTTACTATATTTACTTAACTCCTCACTTACCTGTCTCAACACAACAACTGCACTCCCATCTACCGTGCTAAGAGTACTGGTAACCTTTAACACCGCCCTTGGCGGTTGCCTGACCTCTAATGTCGTGGGCTCTAGCTTTCCCCCTGGCAACGTGGGGGGTGATGACTTCCACCAGCCACCTCAAGATCGTGTCCTTCGATGCCGGCGTGTACGGCTCCCTCGGGAGGATGAAGAGTCTCTGAGACTTTCTCAGGGCTTCAGTTCTCTTCAGGTACCACTTCAAGGCTCTTACAGGACACCAGAACTTGTCCTCTGGGACGGAAGAGCTCGTCTTCAGCTCAGGAATAAAGACGTCCCCTGGTATGAAGTCCAGTGTCTGGGTCTTTGGCACAAAGGAGGCGTCTGGAATCAAATGCACTCCTTGATTCTCGAACCGGCAGTGGTTTTGGTTGATTGTTAGAGCTTGTAGACAGCTTCTACGGCGAGCAGAAGCCGCCGTCACCAGGAACAGCGTCTTCGTAGTGAGAAGGGAAGGGTGGCCGTATGGATGGGTTCGAAGGGGGGTTGAGCTAACGAATGTAAGACTTCCGGCAGCCCCCAGCAAGGAGCCAAGCGTCTCGCTGTTGGTCGAACTTTGGCCATGCCCCTAAGGAGTTCTGTGATCACCCTGTTATTACCCACAGTGGAGCCATCTTCAAAACTCTTGTGGACCGCTGCGAGCGCGGATCTGTAGTTCCGTATCGTGGAGACTTGCTTGCCCTCATCAAACAATGTCTGGAGAAAGGTGCAAACCTCCGTCACAGGGGCTTCGGTACAAGAGGAGCCCCACTCCTGGGCCCGGTCCTGGAACCTTTGCAATCTGGAATCATAAGTGCGAAGGGTTGAGGTTCTCGTTGACTTTGCGGCCAAGACTGCCACGTCTTCCGAAAAGCCTGCGTCTCTGAGGGATCCCCCGATAATCTCCAGCCAAGAAGTTAGAGGCCTTTGATTTGTTTGGGGTCCTGTCCCCACTCCGCTCTGTTTGGTTTGTCCGGGAGCAGTACCGGAATGTCTATTAGAAGTCTGAGGAGCTCCTGAAACCATAGGCGTCTGGGCCAGAACAGTGCTATGAGTGTGACTCTGCAATTCGACTGGGCGATCTTGGTCAGGGTCTTGTGTATCAGTCACAGAGGGGTGAACGCGTATGCGTCTATCCCGTCCCATGAGAAGGATAGGGCGTCTGTCGCCACGGCCTCCGGGTGGAAGGTCCTTGTGTAAAATGAGCTCAGCTTTGCGTTCTCTTTCCTTGCAAACAGATCGATGTGAGGACGTCCCCACCTTCGAAAGACGTTGTCGCACGTCCCCTGGGATAGTGACCACTCGTTCGGGTTGGATACTCCCCTGGAAAGAGCATCCGCAAGGACGTTGTCTTCTCCAGCAACGTGTGAGGCTCTGACTCTGATATTCTTGGACTCCGCCCACAGGAGAAGGTCTGAGACCGCCTTGTTGAGGGAGGGGGAGTGTGTTTCCCCTGTTTGTTCACGTAGGCCACCGTCGTGGAGTTGTCGGAAAAGATTGTCACGTGATGGTTGCGCAGAGAGTCCTGGAAGGCTTTTAAACCCTTCTCCGCTGCTTTCAACTCTAACAGATTGATGCGGGGTTTCTTGTTCTGAAGCCACTCCCCTGCCACTGTTCTGTCCTGCCAGTAGGCCCCCCAGCCCATGGTTGAGGCATCGGTGGTCATGGATGTTAGTGGGCGCTTCAGATTGAAGCCTTCTGCCCAGACGTCGGTCTGCAGCCACCAGTTGAGGTGCTCCGACTTGCTCTCCTCCAGCGGGGTCTGGGTTTTCATGTCTCCTTTTTCCGGGTTGTAAAAGTGTAGGAGGTGGATCTGTAGGGGTCTCATCCGGAGACGACAGAACTCTACAAGGTCTACGAGACTGGCCATCAAAACTAGGGCCTTTAGCCAGACAACGGCCTTAAAGTGACTCTCTTCTAGTATGGACGCCACCACTTTGGTCACGGCCTCGATCCTGGTCGATGAGGGGAGGGCCATCCCCCTTCGGAAGTCGAGGATCACTTGTAGGAACGGAACGACCTGCGATGGAGTTAAGTTTGACTTTGTGAGGTTGACCACCCAACTGAGGCAGTCCAGGGTGTCTAGAGTAAGCTGAACGTTTCTTTTGGTCTGTGCCTCGGAGTCTCCCAGGATCAGCCAATCGTCCAGATAAGCGAATAGGGGGACCCCTTGGGTCCGGAGAAATGCTACCGTGGCTCCCGCTACCCTCGTGAAGACTCTTGGTGATGTCGATAGCCCAAAGATAGCACTGTGAACATGTAGTCTGTTCCCTTGTACCCGAATGCCAGGAACCTGAAGTGTGTGGGGTGTATCGGTACGTGTAGGTAGGCGTCTTTGAGATGGCTGCTCGACGCCCGGGCCCCCTTCCTTAGTGTTGTCAGAATCATCGCCAAGGTTTCCATGTGAAAGTGTTTGGGGGGACATACTTTTGGTTTAGAGGCTTTAGGTTTAGAATGGGCCGCCAGGACCTGTCTTTTTTGGTCGTTAGGAAGAAAGACGGGCGGAAGAGGGGTCCCTCCTCTCCAGACGCCGGTACAACTGCTCTCTTGGCCAAGAGAGCTGCAATCTCTGATTCTAAAGGCTCTTTTTTTCGGTCGTCCTTGGGGACGGCCGTCAGTTTCCCTCCGCCCCGAGCAGGCAGGCGAGAGGTGAACTCGATTTGGTAGCCTTCTGCGATTGTTCGGACTACCCAGGGGTCCGCCCCAATAGTTGTCCATTGCTGAGCAAAGATCATGAGTCTCCCCCCCACTTTGGGTGGAACCGAGATGAGGTGGGCATCGATCCGATGGTGGGTTGGCCGCTGTCAGTCCTGGTTAAGGTCGTGGATCCACGGCCCTTGATAGCCTAGCCTTGCCAAGGTCTGGGGTTGTAGTCTCTGCTCTTGCCTCGGCCTCTGTTTCCCCCCTCGATTGATTTCTTTGGCCACCTCTGTTCGACCTGGGAGCTTTGTTTCCTCTTCCTTTGCCTTGGCCTTGGTTAGACGGAGCCGGAAGTCGGATTTAGCTAACATCTCCCATCTAGATACCTCCTCTTGTAGTCTAGACTGGAATTGGCCGGCGAAGAGGTCCGGGCCCCTGAATTGCAGGGAGAGCATCCTGTGTTTCGCCTCAAGGGAGGGCCACTTGATTGATGTCACGAGGTTCTCTCTCCTGGAGGCTATGGACTTGACCGCGACCCTGGCGAACTGGTCGTAAGTAAGTCCAGCGAGTGGACCGAAAAGGAGGAGCTGTTGACTTACGTCCTTCCTTGGGACCTGGTGTTCGTCCTCCGGTAGTTGTTGATGGTGACGCATCAGCAGTTCTGCCATCAGCATGAAAATCAAGGCGTACTTTATCCTGACCCTAGCAGCTTGGTCGAGGTCCCATAGGACCTCCTCGATCCTCTTTTGGTTGGCATCTTTGAATGTTCCAGAGGTTGTACCCTGCTCCACTCTTAGTCTTTCCCTTGCCTCCTGTGGGATGGTGGGGGTGCAAAAGAGGTCTCTCCAATCCTGATCGGAGACCTTCAGGGACCGGTCCTGTTTGAACGGGTATGCTGACCACTTTTTTGCTGTTGCCAGTGCGTCGAAACGATCGAAGCAAGTAGAGTCGACCAGGATTGAGGAGAGTCGGTGTGCTACCCGTTCGCCCGTGGTTGTAAGTTTTAAGCCCCTCTAGCGTTGGGTTGGAGCCCGTCTTCTGGAGTCTCAAATCCCAGGTGCTCCCGGAAGATATCCGCTACTCTCGTTGCCAGGTCCGGAGAGATCGAGGGGCCGGCACCGAGGGCGTCTCCTGTGGAGGATTCGGGGATGGAGCTCTCGTCGTGAGCATCGTCGTCCTCTTCGGGGTCCTCTCTTTCGTCAAGACCCGAGAGTGCTAATGAGGCCTGCCAGTCCAGAAATTCCTCCTCATGCCAGACCTCCTCCCTCTTGGAACCACTCGTAGCTGGGGTACGAGGGTCGGGATCCGGGGCTGGGACCGCTGGAGGAGCTGGTGCCAGTGCTGGGGTTCGGTTGGTTGTGCCCGGGGCCGATGGGTCCAGGTCTGGTGTTGAGAACGGGGCCGATGACCTTGCCGTCTCTCTCTGGATCAGCGAAGCTAGAAGTCTGGTGAGGTTGGCCAGCCAGGTGGGTTCTTCGTCCTGTCTTGACGATCTCCTCTTTCTCCTGACCGTGTGTCTATCCTCTGACCCGGAGTCGGAACTTATGGCCACTCTCCTTCTTCTGGCCCTCCTTGGAGATCTCGAGCGTGATCTAGAACGGGAACGAGAACGTGACCTGGAGGAACTCCTGGTCCGGTGGCGACCCTGTCTCATGGGTGCTGGGCGGTCGCTCCTAATCGATCTGGCAGAGTCGGAAACCGCTTATAATCCCGTCTCAGGTCCTGGTTTCGGGTCCGATACTGGGGCCGGACTGGGTTCTGTTGAACCGGGGCTGCGCTTCCTTTTGGGCACCAGTTTTCTCTTCAGGAAGGCTCTTCTTTTTGGTTCCTTTAGGCAGCATGGACCCGGACGATGCCGGTACCGACAGCGGGGTTGCCACCCTCTCTGAGCGCTCTGGCTGTGGTGGAGGAACATCCCCCCGCTCTCTCTTCACTATTCCTTACCTCGGGGCCGGTCTGCGGCTCCAGTAAAACT
This sequence comes from Stichopus chloronotus, assembly GCA_021234535.1. Lineage (NCBI taxonomy): Eukaryota > Metazoa > Echinodermata > Holothuroidea > Aspidochirotida > Stichopodidae > Stichopus > Stichopus chloronotus. Next base: position 3,480,694 of record CM037838.1, on the reverse strand, counting down.
TCTGGATCCGGTGGGGGAGCTGGTCCAACTGCGCTTGCAGCTTACTCCTCTGACCTGCTAACCATGTTTCAAGCTCTGCCCACGGAGTGATAGTGAAATTGATAAAGATGGTGCACGGGTTCTTCGCGAGCAGGATCTGCACTTCGGGCACTGCTGGTGTTCGTCCCAGAGTCTTCCCGGTCTGAACATAGAGCACGAAAGGCAACGAGAACCGCCCTGTATGCCATACTGGGAAAAACTTGTGCTCAACTTTTAACAAACCAGAATCAGAGAGATACGTAACTAGCATAACACGTACAAAACAAACAAATAACCCATGCAGGATACGCAAGTCACGATAAAGTACGTGTAACAGATTGTACATATATAACATATATTCCAACATGTATTTATTACTTGCCAAAGGCAAAAGGAATTGATACAGTTAAGTCCTGTCTCTCTGTGTGTGAAATCAGTTGACTAGCCTTACTATCATTCATGACTTGAATAGTTCTCATAGTACATTATTTTCCATGGCCAGTGTCTGAAAGCCTTAAATGCACTGCTAATATGTAGTCAGGTATGAAACATCATAGTTATCACTGCATTTTATTGTTTAGGTTAAGTCAGTTACCTTCATTTATTGAGTATTCTGGTTACCATTTTGTGTTACCATCCAATTGACAAACACAAGCAACAGATGTGTGCTTATTTATGCCAAGGAGATACCACTCTAACATACACATGGTGAGTGGTATGAATTTTAAACGTTATAAATCTGACTTTCCTCCCTACACATTTTACTATATCTGGCACAACAAAATACATAAAGTCTATTAGCGCAAATGCTTAAATTTGATATAGTGAGCCACTCTGTCCGAATGAAAGAACTAATTTCCTTATCAGTTGATCTGCACCATACCGGCAAGTAATCCTCACCGCTGCTGTCTAGACTGATATTTGCATGTGTATCTCTGATTTGTATTTGTATCTGAGAACAGTGAACAGTTTCATATGAGTATTTTTTGTATTGCCCCAAAGAAATTATATGCTACTTCAGAAGGGAATACAATGAACTTGAGCTTAGTGAATGAACTTGAACTTTGTGAGTTGATACAATGAACTTGAGCTTAGTGAGTTAATACAGGATATATTCATTTTCAGGGTTTAGTATCTAATTGTGTCCTTGGATGTGATTGGCAAGGCAAGTGATTGGGATATAACTGCCTATGTACCATTTTTTTAGGTCTATGAAATGAACTATGACATTATATTTCAAAGAACAACTTGAGTGTGTGGCTTACTTCAAGTCTCATTACACCCCCTTTTATCAGTCTTTGTAGTGCACCTGATGAGGATGATGTTAACATCCATACAAAGATTACTGCAATAAGCTTACACTCTCCAAACTATCATCATCAACTCACAGCAGTCATTGTTTTCACAGTTACATAAGTATTAGGTATAAATTGATACCAGTCCATCATAAGTTACTTGACTCTAGTCTTTCAAGTAATTCTAAGGGGTTTCCTTCTCAGGGAAAGGTGACAAGAAGGACATTACAGCAAATAATACAGACAACCCTGCTGTATTGTCTTTCCCATTCAAAGAGCTTTCTCACTCTCTGATTTCTCTCAGGAAAATAATGTCTGTCTGTCAGTTTGGTTCTCTCAGTAGTCCCATATTTACCAATTCAATGCCCACATAAACATTTCATTTGAGGTGCATTTATGCAGTTAACTTCTAATGATAGTGTCCTGCTTAAACTATGATCAGACTTTGAAATAAACCTGCTAGTCTCCTGCTAAAATTGCTCCGATACTCAGTCAGATGTAAAACTGTTAATCAAGTCATACTGACTTTCAAATGACTGAAAGACTGAGTAATCATGTTTTTTTACTTCAAAGTTTGGCAAGTGATCAGCTCCATAGTAAAGTAATCAATGAATACTTATCACCAAAATAAGTGCATGTATTATTCCAAGCAGCACATATATGTACGTGGAATCTAAACCCATACACCTGCTGTGTTGACAATGTCATCTCTTCAATTTTCATTCTTTAGAGGTGAAACATCTTAGAAGGTGATTTCACCTTTTAGCCTTTTCTGTGGACTTGGCAGCATCTATGTTTTGGGAATTCAACATTCCTATCAACACTGCGTGCAGTGTGATATGTGCTGGAATGACTGCACTGTTGCCTGTTAAGATCTGTATCTACTAATTCCATTCTCAGTCTGACTTGGATTTTTTTGGAGTCGGACTGAAAATGTGTATCATGTATTTGGACTGAAACTTGTCAGACTGAAACTCGTTTTTTTTTTTTTTTTCCTAAAACGTGTATTTTATTTTCGGACTGACAACGTGTCAGGCTAAGGTCATGTACCTGCTATAAAAAGCAATGTTTGAGATTTGAGACTTGATTTGTGATTGCTGTTTTAAACATTTTGGTAAACTTTATAGTAGAATGAGCTTACTGTCAGGTGTACAGTTGGTCTCAGTGTCTGCTGCTAAATGCAACGTACAACATAAGCAACTTTTAGTTGTCTGCAAGAGAGATTGATACCTGTTGTATGATATTTAACTCCAGTGTTACAACAGGTGTAATTACTGATATGAAGGAACCTGTGTATGATCAAGTGATATTTATAATGAGTGAATTCTAATCGTGTATCTACATATAGAGTAGTGTAACTTGTTTTAATTTTGTGTATCACAGAATTTATTACACCTGGTATTTTTTATTCTTTTGTTCTGCTTCTCTACATTCAGTCATGACTGTTGTACAATCCTTGCTCAGTCAGGTGAACACACCTCCAGATATACAGCTACTCTCCCTGAGATGTTTGGCAAGTTGGGTGAAGCTTGATGTCCCTCTTTTGGAATTGCAACCAATTATTGATAGGCTTTGTCAAATGCTTCAAAACCAAGATGTCTTTGAACTCTGCATCGAGGCCTTGATTGAAATAATATCACAACCATCTGCTCATAAGTAAGTGAAAGCACATATTGCTCAGTCATAACAGTGTAATGGAAGGACACCCTACTACATGTACCAGTCACCAAAACAAAATTACACAATTGGGATTCTCTCTTTGCCCTGACCATCCAATTTTAAGAAGTGAGCCTATCATAAGTTAAAGGTAGAATTTTGCTGCACCTGTATGCAGAGTTGTAGCTACACATATTTTAGAGTTGGGTTCCATGCAAGGGAACCAGCCACTTTTGGTGGGGTCCAGGAGCTTACACCAGGCAGGCCTAGTGGAGTCTAGGGTAAAGCCATTGTGGCTCACCATAGTGCTTTGTGTCTTGTATAATGCAGTGTTATGGGAAAATACTTGCAAAGTCTTTGAATGTTAACGCAATAGGCAGCTTCTCTCATGGTATTTACTACATTTTGTGAGTCTGTGCCTGATGTTAAGGCGTAAACTGATTGTGAATGCAGGGCAGAAATTACGAGTCCCATGTGGGGCTGCCTGGTGCCACCCACCATAGCTGCATCCCAGCTTACTTGTAATGTAAGTTGTTTAAGTAATTCACAGAATCTTCAGATATTAGCTCTTTAAAATGCATGTTCGCCTCATCTGATGAATTATGGACATTCCAAAGTACAATCACAGAGAGATATCCAAGAAAATATCAATGATGGATTATCTATAATTTTTTTGTCAATTCATGCTCACTTGGACACATGGCAGTAACATACCAACAAGAGAGAACTCCCTTTTACTTTTCTTCATTGTTGAAGTAAACTACTTGTCTGAGATGGCCAATCATAACATGAAGTTCCTGGGTGATTCTCATCACTACTATTTAATTGGTGATGCAGCCTGTTGAAATACCAACCTTAGGACAGTTTGGTCAACTCCATTATTAACATTAGTGAATTTCACTTGTAAAAGTTAACAGTATACAAACTGTTGGCTTTTGTCATCATGAAGGTCGATGACAAACATTTTATGGGATTAATAATTGCTGATTTTCTCTTGAGATACTATGGGTTCGATATCATGGAAGACAAATACATTGGTCCACATATCCTACTGCTAGGTGAGTAGGAAGGTGGAAAATCAGTGTTTGTGGCAGTACCTAGATGCTAGATTGCTGCAAGTTTCACTTTTAGGGATTCAGCCTCCGGAGTAAGGGAAATTGCTACAACAATAAAAATGCTGAAGTAAAATGGCTTTACCTCTGCAAAAGTTCATTTTACCACAGCATCGTGAAGAATGATTATTTTTTTTTCAATGAAATCGTAACCTTTGTAATCACACGGCAGTGTATGTGTGCATGCGTGTGTATGTGTTTGTGTGATGCCTACCTTGTACACATGATATCTAAAGAAGGGAAGCTTGTACAGATCTCATATTTGGTACATAGCTGTACCACGTTGAGTACAAGAAACCTATAGTTTTTGGTGGAGGTCAAAGGTCATTTGAGGTTAACATTTGTCAAATTGTGAAAACCTTGTAAATACAATATCTCAAGAAGGGGAGCTTGGACAAATTGTATATTTGGTATGTAGGTGAATCTCATTGAGCGCTAGATTCCTCTTGATTTTGGTGGTGATCACAGGTCATTTGAGGTCAACAGGGTCAAATTGTGAAAATATTGTAAGCATGATATTTCAAAAAGAAAATTTTTGCAAATCTCCCAATTAGATCGTAGGTGTAGCTCATTCAGTGTACAAGAATTCCATTGTCTTTGGTGAAGGTCAAAGCTCATTTGTGGTCAACAGGGTCACATTATGGAAGTCTTGTAAACATATCTCAAGAGGAGAAGCTTGGACGGATGTCATATTCAGTATGTAATTGTATCTCATTGAGCACAAGAACCAGTTGGTCTTTAATGGAGGTAAAAAGGTCATTTGATGTCTACAAGGGTCAAATTGTGAAAGACTTGTTAGAGATGATAAATATACACGCACAATATACAATGTATTGAACATTTTCAAACAGAGTGGGTCAAAATTTATTTGAAAATCTTAAACTAGTCTGTTCCTCTACTGTAAGGTACTACAGTTTATAACACATGTGTTGGCTAGCCTCTATCTCAGTATGTTGTATTTTTAGCCAACAACAAAAGCCCTGAGTCACTCTGGAAGCAAATATCTCGTAGGAGCAAACCTTTGAATTAAAATTTGCAAAAGTAATGCAGATTGTTAGTGTCATGTAAATGTTTTTTGGCATTCTTGACTGTCTAGGGTATTTTTTGATACTCTTGGGGTTTGATCCTGCTTTCCTGAAAAGGTGATAGAAGCTACAGTGTAATGTGTGCACAGACAGCAATACAAGTTTGTGAGATCCAACAATGATTTTTGGGACTGAAATCTCATACTTTAGGGAGGTTAAAACTTTACCAGCATTATTGCAGTGTGGAAAAACTATCACCGAAATAATTTTAAGTCTTCAAATTATTTTTCATGTCACGTTATTTTCTAAACTGACACTGTTAACATATCTATCAGGATAATTTTGAGACCATTGGACTATTGCCACACAGAAGTTTCAGCCAATCACAATCACTATTACAAGGAAAAAAACGCTCATCACGGAAAGTAAGAAGCAAGCTCTCAAAAAACAATACAGACATTGGCTCTCCTATATATTTGTGTAGTATGTGGTATTAAGCAATGTCATTCAGGGTTGAATATTTTGGGGTAACGTTAATTGAAGACCTTGGCTTATTTCAACTTTGCTCTGTGTGTGATTCCTGATTGGCTCAGTCAGTCTGAGTTTTCCCACGGGTTTGTAGTATTTGTGTTTTGGCAATTTTGTTTGGCTGATGTAACATCAATTTCCGTTGGCGTGTACCTCGGCATTGCTGAATACCGAGGCTTCTTTCAAGGGCTGGGAATTTATCAGTGAAAAACATTGAAGTTTTATGAAAGTAGGGACATTTTTCTCTTTTAGTTGGTGACAATCATATCTCAAAATCTGAGCAAACATAAGCAGCAATTTAACACTCAGTATTAAGCATATTGAGTAGCCCATTTCAAGAATTCAAATGCATGTCAGGGCCCTGTTCATACTGCTTTTTTATGGTTATGTATCGACCACAACTTTCAACATTACTTATCACCATTCATCAGTAATCACTTAGTAAAGTCTGTTCCCATCTTATTAATATGAGTCCTTTGGGAAGTATGCTATTCCTTGAAAACTCTAGACTAAAACTTAGTTACTGTGTCAACTTGGCAACTGCTGTAGATTTTCAATGAAGTGTCCTTGACATTAACAATTGATAATTGTGCTACATCATCTTTTGTCCTTAGGTATCCTGACACAATAAAGAAGTTACTTCGCCATCTCTTGCATGCAAAGGAGATGTTGAACAATGCAGTTGATAATAGAGATATGGTATGTATTTTGATAACTTCATCCCAGGTTAATGTGTATTGTCCTACTATTGCTCTGTCATTACATCCTTCCTCATTTCACAACTGCAATATTTGTGGATGGTTCTCCGTTTGTCTATATAGCTGTCTCTTTTTCTGTCTTTTTGATTCCTTGCTGTAGGCAGGGGAATCTATGCAGTCCTTATGTCGTGTGTATGTATGTATGTGTGTGTGTGACGGTTGCTCATAAACACTCTATCTCAAGAAGGGTAACTCTGAGTAATTTCATTTTTGGCATGTAGGTTGCCCATATTGAGTAGATGATCCCTATTGTTTTTGGTGTCCAAATCTTGCATATTAATGAGGTTATGGAGTAAAACATAAAAAATGTTAAAACTGCCATAGTTCCTTATCCGTGGGTCAGATTTGTTTTAAACTTGATAAGGTTGTCTGTTATTAACAGGTTCACGACCCTGTGAAATTTAATGCTTATCAATAGAGAGGAAGGGATAATTTTTCACTATAAAACAATAATAATAGCCTAAACACCATTATTGTGGTTATTATAAACTACCGTACAAATGCATATGGGGCTACATTGTGCAATGGCAGTTTTTGATTCTGTCGCACACAGTTAACTCAATGGGATTTCTCCCTACAGTACTGCATTTGTAACTTAGTGAGTAACTTCTAGTGTGAAGGGCCTCAAAGTTGTCCAGAGAGATAGTCTTGGTATGGGGGGTCATGGGGTCAGATAGACAAGGTGGCATTCATGCATTGGAATGTTAATGGGTTTATGAAAAAAATGAAGAAAATAAAAAAACCATCTGTTCTGTCATTTATTTGGATAATATCAATATCCAGAGGAACAGCTGGTAGCAGAACAAGGTTTCTTAACAATCAAATTGGAGTGCTTTCAATCATATTTCACAATGTTGGAAAAGATGGAGGAAGCAAAAATATTGAGGAGGAATCATAACTTAGGGTCAACTTACGAGGACTCTGAGTGTGTTAAAAGCTACTTGAAACAAGGAAGAAATTATCGTAGAGTCGATAAAGGAAAATTTGCAAAAGGCATAGCGCCAATTTCAGGCAATGGAAGAGGTTCATGCTGATCTGGCTGGGTTGTTGTCTGATGAAGCATTTGAGCAAGCAGAAAACTGCATCAGTTGGAATGCCAAAAGCATTATACTGAGGAGAGGGAGGAAACATTGAAAAAGTTAAAGGAGGAAATTGAGTTTCAAATTAGCGTTGGAATTACCTAAGGCAGAAATTCCACCATATGATGGAGACCCAAGAACATTCTGGTCATTTATGAAGAATTTTGAGGTAAATATGGCAGACAGGCTGAGTTCAGATGAGGTAAGGTTGAGTGATTTGATTCAACTAACAACATGCAAGACTAGAAGCAGCATTGATTACTGTGTGTTTCTTGGAGCTCAGAGATAATGTTGACTGTCATACTCATACTGTACTTGATGTGTGAGTTGTATGGCCTGGGTAGGTGATCCCTATTGCTTTTGGTGGACGTCAAATGTCACATTCATTTTAGGTCACCAAAATAAAGGTCATTTTGGGTTAAAGGCTTGTGGTGTATCAAGAAAAATAACTGCAGTTGATCTTATACTTGTCATGTGAATAATTCATGTTTGTTGTAATATAACCATGTAGCAAGGAATCACAAAGCCTTTTGGCTTTCTGGTTGTTTGTCTATCATTCAGTCTATCTAACCTATTTGTGTGATTGCTGATTTGTGCCATGGGTGATGCTATATTCCTATATTCCAAGCCTTACAGCAGTTTCACTCTGTATTTTTTTCTCAGCAGCCGCTAATTCATAGAATTATATTTAGAACTTGTAAAATTGTGATTTCTTGTAGAAATTTGGGTTTCTTTTAATATTTTGGAATTCTACCATAAGCTATCAACTGACTGAAGTAAAATTGAAAACAATGTTATTTGTACTTTCATTCAGGACATAGTTGAAGGTTTTTGCCGTTTAATGGTGTGTCTGGGAGAAAACCACTCGAAGATTTTAATATCAGAATGCAGTGGTGATGGAGAACAAGTTGTGGCAGAATATATGAAAATAATTGTGGTAAGTATTAATGTAATTCAAGGAAAATTATTTGGTTTCACAGTAAGTCACATACATACTTTATTCTTTTTTCTTGAGAAGGAAGCCAAAATCGCAAATCAATTTTGTGTTGATTCCTTTTTGGTTCTTTGTTTGAACAAAGGACCCTATGCAGTCAGGGTGGCCTATGTATGTATGTGTGTGTATGTGACACATAAGAATACAAGGTACATTACACAATAATTCAACAACTAATTGTTTGATTTTTCTTCAACTTGGTGTCTATGTAGATGACATTGAGAAGATGTGCCCTTTGTCTTTGGTGAAGGTCAAAGGTCGTTTGAGATCACCAGAGGCGAGAAAGTGAATTTCTTTGGGCTGCTGTAATTTGGTGTCTATTGTTCAAAAGGTGACATCATATTTAGGATAAGGTAAATTGGGTAGGAGGAGAAAATTTAGTAATGTTAATCTCATCAATATGAAAGGATCAAAAGGTCAGAAATTGATGTTTTGTTGGTGTCTCTTAAACAAACATTTTAAGGCGATGGCATAATAGGAAATTTTTGCTCTATGTGAAGTGCATATGATGACCCCACTTGTCCCCACTTGACCTCATTTGAGCTTTGTGGGTCTTTGTGTGATGTATAGATAGTTCTTGTCAAGACAAACCCAAAATCCAATAATGCTCTCCTCCTGTGATGCTCCCAAGTCAAGTGATTGACATTTTATTGAAAACTTATGATGTACATGAAAGTAAGTGCAGCAGCACAGGTAGTGCTGAATGCAGACTCAGTGTATACGTTTATGCACTGGTATGCAAAATGTTCTGTCATTGCTTCTGGATGTATGGTTCACACATAGGCAAAACTACTGTTCTGCACTTTTAGTACCTGGGAATGGTGTAATTCATCCATACATATCATCAGAACCTGGTTGATCTTGATTGTTGCCTAATTCAAAAAAAAAAGAAAAATACTCAATGGTATGAGCAGACTTTGATATGTGATAAGTAGGCTGCTAAGTGACTTTGATTTATACCTCTGCCCTGCAATTTCAGATCTTATCTGAAGCTGGGTCAATAGTATCTTTACACAAGAAGCCATAGTGCCTTTGGACTCTTGTTTTATACTCAGTGCTTTACCATGTCCTTGTCATGCTTAATAAAAAGACCCTTGTAAAACCAGGGAGGTGCAACTGAAAAGGAGATACAATGGAAACTCCTTCGATTTAAGTAGCCCACTTTCCACCAAAATCACATCTTTTGTTCACTACTTACAGATTCAATGGGACTGAAAGGTATTAGGAGCTTAACATGAAAGGTCCATGTCGTCTGCTCTGTTGAAAAGTAACGATCAGAAAATTTTGTTCATAGCTATAACGTTGCCAGTCGTTATTCTCGAAAGTCAGTTTTCAACTTCAGTGGGTGCTGAAGCCTATCACAATAGAAAAGTGTCACTTTGTGTAACTTGTTTGATATGGATACTTGCAAAAGTTTGCAAAAATTGATAAAATGCTACAGTAAAACGTAGTCTTAGGACTGTTTTCATCATTTGCACGTGGCAAAAGGTCTACGTCTTTCTCTTATAAACCAGTGTATTGTGATTCAAAAGAGGTAACCAGTTGTTTTAACTTTTCAGACAGTGGTTCTGATTTGACTGTCTGCAACGAACTATGCATCAAAGCTTTGTTCTACGCAATCCTTATCAAAGATTGTAAGGTGTGAAGGAAGATTACTTGGATGTCCCTAGGAGTAAGATACATCTCACTTAACAGTAAAGCTATGCTGGTTCATCCCTTGATGAATTGAAAGTCATCATGCAGGAGAAAATCTAAAAGGATTGGCATAAATTAACCTTCTTGTTGTATCTCCTCAATTGCACCTCTATGGTAAAACTAATACTGCCAAAAATTCTATAAATTCACTTTCATCATGAGACCAAATATTCAGCTCTGGTTTGTTTTGTGCTGGCAAAGCAGGAGCCTTCTTACAATTTGCAACTTGATAGTAAAAAATGATTAAAACACCTTGATCCATACATTACATAAACAAGGCTAAACTAGGTCATTCCATAATTTTTTCATCTGTTGAGTCTTGTGCTAAACAGAACTGATCACGCTGGCACATGATATTTTTAACGTCAGAAACAAGTGCTGTTTTCTTTCAGGTCCTACACATGATACTGGTAGGGATTTTTGTTATTGGAGAACCTTCTGTATCTTTGTTGAGTCAGTCATAAGGTTAAGTCAGTGTATCAGTGATGTATCTAAGAGCAGCATTTTCAGTCTTTATATGTACCTTCTGTAAATTTTCAAAATGGACAACAACACGCTAGACATAACGTGGGTCAGTATTCCAAAATAAAAACGTGTCCATACCGATTTCAAAATACCGATAATAGCAATATTTTTGTGGAACAGGTACGCACAGTAAATATGCTTTAAATGGTATGCTTTGTGAATACCTCCATCATGAGCCATCAAGAGCTACTGTGAATGCTACTATTCATAAAATATCAAATGTGTCTTTGTTTTCCTATGCTGTTTTCCTTTTGTTTGCTTGTTTTCCATAATAATCATAAATACTTGTCAACTTCAAGTGAGAATTGTAGACGCTCCCGCTTTCCAGTTTTCTGCATCACAAAGTGGGAAATCCCGTTTTCCACTTCTCAGATTCCTCTGTTTTTCGTTTTGTTGTGTGTTCTTTTTCGAAAGTTTTCACCCTTCCAATTGGTGAATTTCTGTTTCAGAAATAAACGGCAGTTTGCAGGACTTCCATTACTCTTGTAAGAATTACGTGTGTGTGTATAAATATCCATCTTAAGAACAGTTTAGGTTAGGCCGAAAACCACTTCAGCATGGTTACAAAATTTTGATCAAATCATTTGACATTGCTTCAAAGCATAATTCCTTCTTGAAATTTTGCATATTTCCGTGTAATCCAAACTACATTACTGTACATGTATTTTGAAACTTTAAATGTACCAAAAGACTTTCATTAAAAATATAGAAAAGATTGTGCACTCCCTTCCATAAATTTATGCCAGTTATATCCTAACTTCGATGTGTTGCGTATAGCCTAACCTAGTTAGAAGTGTTGCAAATAGCCTAACCACACCGGAAGTTTGTGGGTATTTCATTCCCTGTGAAAGAACACAGAACTACTGTAGTCAGTGCTTGCACTCATGGGGAACGCTTGGCTGATTCAAACAGCTGCAGCTGGTCTGCTCTGGTCGACTTTCTACTACTATGTACTATAGTGTTATAAGTAACAGTTAATGTCTTTGATAGCGATTGTAAAGTTTTATTCAGGAAACTGAAAACAGCTGTAAACCATGTGCCTTTTGTTAATTTAATTTTTTCAATCAACATATCTTATTTTTGAAACGTTCTCAAAAATGTTTGAATTCTGTTAATTTCTGTAGTAAAGTTCAACTTCCATTTTTGTTCTTGATCACACAAAATTGGTGGCCCTAAAACTGGCAGACATTTTCTTCAAATTAACGTGACTGATATAGCCCTAGAATAGTGTACTCAGGCTTAGTAGGAATCATTGCAAGAAAAAAGAGACCCTGTCCCTATCACAAACTATTCATCAAAGCTGCAAATTGCTCACTGCACCTGTGCTGCAGGGTTGGAAAACCTTCCTGAATTTCCCGCGAACTCAGTAGAAAATCCACCGATTTCCCGCTGACATTTGTGTAGAGGTGGAACCCTTTGTGAGGTGTTCAGGGGCGAGTTCCCGGAAGATTGGGATTCCTAGCACATCGAAGGGGTAAAATTGTGCAGCTGAGCACAAAAAGGTGTAACTGAAAACACATACAATATTTGAAAAATCAATCACAAAAGCTTAACGCTAGGCTATTTGCGTTGATGCAATATACGGTACCTTTTTAAATGTGAAGAAGTGTCACTTACAAAATGTCAGAAATGAGTGAAACTTGAGCCAGATATTAGGCTAAATAGATATACAATAGGCCTAGAATGTCGGGATCATAGACCACTATATACTGTCAACTACTACAAGCTGTACTACAAGCTGTGCTACTTACAAACAGCTCTGCGAGTTTGCCGTAAAAAATCCTGGCATGTTTCCAAGAAAAGTTTTTAACTGCAAAAATGTGAACACCTGGCCCAAAATGGACATTGCATTCATAATGCTTAAATTCAGCCACCTGTTGCAGCTACAACCTTTGTACCGAACTTTTTTATCCCTGGTAACTGTGACCATTAAAAGGCAGCAGAAATTTGCAGCAAAAAAAAAGTTAAAAATAAAAGTCGTCCCCCGTATTTCAAAATGGTTTAATCGAGGAAATTTTTCTTACAGCGTGTAACGTTATGTTTTCCAGAAAGGTGTTTGGTGCTACCATTGCATCTGTGTGTAGGACTGTAAACTTAAAGAGGGTACAAAGGTCAAGTCATGCCGCGCGGGTCTGTTGCGCCGCTATGTACTGTATGTATACTGTGTACATACGTACTTACTGTATGAAAGCACTCCGTTCTCATTAAAGGGGCTCATTGAGTTCATGTCAGTAAAGTGGGCGGTGATTTTGAAGTATACAAACACACGACAATACTCACAATTAGTATAATTAATCAAGTTTCACATCCAATAGTTATATGAAAACTGTCAATTTTTTCGAATTTTTGACCGTTGCTTGCTCTGATTGTGTGCATGTGAATGTACTAATGTGAAAATGTCTGGTCACAAAGTTTCAAAAACCAAATTTAATCGTTGGTTACTCACTCACTCAAAAACTCACAATTAGTATAATTAATCAAGTTTCACATCCAATAGTTATATGAAAACTGTCAATTTTTTCGAATTTTTGACCGTTGCTTGCTCTGATTGTGTGCATGTGAATGTACTAATGTGAAAATGTCTGGTCACAAAGTTTCAAAAACCAAATTTAATCGTTGGTTACTCACTCATTAATGTTCCAACGTATGTAAAACTTTGGGATCCTTTTAGTTTGACTGTTTGTCATTAGTATGTGAAGGAAACTTGACTGGTTTAGAAAAATTGAGTGAATTTCACAAAACAACTCAATGAGCCTCTTTAATTGCACAGAGAATCTTGCCCTGAGTTCGGAAAAAAAAAAAAAAACACTAAAACCGACGGAGATGAAATTGTGCACGAGTTCCGTGCGAATCATCCTTGGGCACTGGGGTTCATAGGGGGTGTAGGGCGGCTGAAGTGTTCCTAAAAGCAAACTGGTGGTAATTTCTGGTTACTTGCGTGGTCTTGGGGGGGATATACTCGACATCGTGGTTTGTTGGCATAGAAGTAACATGCGCTATTTGCCTATGTGAGTATCGTAAGCAATAACAAACAACAGAGCTTCTTTTAGTACTTGTTTAACAGCATTTTCCCTGTTCTCCCTCATTTATTTTGTCTCTCTGAAGGTTTCCCGGTTTTTTCCCTGTTTTTTTTTTAAAAAAAAAATGTGTCCCAAAACGCAGGATTTCCCAAAAGCATGGCCGATTTCCCGCGAACCAGGTTCGATAGGTTCGCAAGGTTTTCCAACCCTGCTGTGCTGTACACATCTAGGAAAGGTAGCGCACATACTGATGCCATGCTCCAGATCTTCTTAGTATTGGGCATACAAAAAAAGTTATTTAACTGAATTAGGCAGCCCGTTTCCTTAATAGAGGAGAATTTTTCACATTACTGTACCAGCTCACATTTTCAGAAAATTGCAGGTTATCTCCCACTAACCTGAAACTATCCCAAACATATTAACACCTCCTGATTCCTTGTTGATGAAACTTAACTTCGCTGCAGGGGCTCCTACAGTACAGTCTACTTAAACCTTAACAACTGTAAATTAGGGGCTTACTGAACTCACTGTTTGCCTCAGTAGAGATGAACTCTTCTGTCGGTATTCAACAACAAGCTTTAGCATGCCCCCCAAAATATCCCTTTATAGCTAAAATAATGATCAATATTTTATTGTTGTGAACAAGTTCCCCATGCTGTAGCTACAAGGAGAAAATCTTCAACAGAAAAGTAGTAATTTTGTTACACACCTGTTTGTAAAATGCAGTGATCCAGTCCTTTGACTCCTGTGATATCTCTTGTACAGCTTGACATAGTTGTTAAACGAACTTAAACTTTCCACAGGAACAACAAATTGTGATTGTTGTCGCGCACCAAAGGGCATGTAACAACGTGTGTCACTAACATTCGCACTCTGTGCTGTCTGTAACATGCTGCTTTGAGCCCTGTACATTGTTTGTGTACTTAACACTGTAAGTAACATCGGCAACTGTTTCTGCACCGTCGTAGTGCAGGTATACACGTGCGTAGCGCCTGCCAGTACTGTTATTAGGGGCCTCTTATGTTATGGAGGTCAGAGACACGAGGTGAATGTAAGTGTCCTTGTAACATGAGACGGAGGGTGATTGATCTTTGTCATTAAGTGATTACTTTGTCACTGCTACAGGTTATCAATATTTACAGTTGACCCTGTATGCCACTATTTTACTATCTACTATAATATTGATATTTTTTAGATATTTTCTCTATATATCGACTATGCTATATTGTTATCGTTGAATAACCATATTGATCATGTGGGTATTGTGGGAATACCAACTAATATTGATAATATCGATATACTGCTACTGCTTAGCTAGATAGATGCTTCTGTTGATAATAGCTTGCTAAATGCAATTTAATCTTGTGTCCTGTAATGCAATTTGCAGTGTCTCTGCTGGGCCAATGAATTTATCTAGCTCAGGTCAGTAACAACAAAAACAAAAGGATCCTACCTTCATTGTCATTCATAATTCTCCTTGCCTATTGTACATATAGTCCACACAATGTCCAAGCCGCGTGTTATGTTTTTTGTTTTGTCAGAGCCAAAACAAAAGTGCTTTTGTTGTATTCATCTTACTTACAAAAAATGAGAGTATTTGTCACTTCAAAGTTATGGGCAAGGTTTGGCTCTCAAGTTCAATGATTTGGTTTCATATTTGTAGCTTTAGATTATTGTCAGTAGTAATCACGTCTGCTCATTTAACACTGTGCTATGAGTAGCTATTTGCTCCATCATGAGTCAGGCTTATTTATCAGCTGATGACAAGTGTTGTCTCTGTTATGAAAAGTTAGCATTTTATATACTTGTCCATTTACCTTGAGGTTTGTCACATGTATAAGCTGTGTAGTGTGCTGGGTTACACCCTTGGACATGCCATTACTTAGAAGCAACAGCACTGTATATCACTTCTGCATTATGTACATGGCCATGCTTGCTACCAGATAGAGCAGATAGGGTGATATGCTGTTGGATTTTTAACTGACACATGCAAAGATACAAATGTTACTTGGCATCTGTTTGACACAAACTCTTATGGATTACAATTTTAGACAAGTGAATGAAACAATTGGCAGCAACGTTACCCCAGATCAAGTAACCATTGAAGCAAATACGAATTCAGATGTCCTAATTTGAACAAAGTTGAAACCTCATGTGCTTCTATTCCAAAACACAAGACATTGGGTTGCATTCTTTATTTTGAAGGGAATATAACACAGTATTTCTTTTGAGCCAAATCTACAGTTGTCCATCTTGATATTAAATTTCATTATAACATAATTCACATTTTATATTTCACAGGGATTCTCTGTAATATCTGGTCATTATCCTGTTGATGAAACAATCAGTACATTACCACTCATCTTCTGGTACACCCTACAGGTAACAATCAATTTATGATTGATGTGATTTCTCGTTCTGTTCTTTTAATATCATTTTTATCCATTAAATCATTTACAAGTGGTTCCTGGTATGTTACAACTGTACCCCAAGTGATGGTTTCATTGTGTACCACATCAACATTTCAGTGAATATGGCAGTGCATCTTTCAAACTAATGAATGGTGAAATCTGTTCTATGGAAAGTGTTCAGTGTTCTCAATGGTACAGTCAAATTCCAATATTAAGGGCTGTTGATATTCTCTTCAATGTGCTGAATGGTACAGTCCAACTCCAGCCTATGGGGCTATTCTGTCCAGTGTTTGTAATGGTACAGTCCAACTCCAGCCTATGGGGCTATTCTATCCAGTGTTTGGAATGGTGCAGTCCACTTCCAGCATATGGGACTATTCTAGCTAGTGGTCTGAATGGTATAGTCAGATTTCAGTATACAAGACTATTGATATTCTCTCCAATGTGCCTAATGGTATAGTCAGCTCCAGCATATTGGGCTATTCTATCCAGTGTTCTGAATGGCACAGTTTAACTTTAGCATATTGGGCTATTCTATCCAGTGTTCTGAATGGCACAGTTTAACTTTAGCATATTGGGCTATTCTATCCAGTGTTCTGAATGGCACAGTTATATTTAGCATATTGGGCTATTCTATCCAGTGTTCTGAATGGCACAGTTCAATTCCTGCACATTGGGAAATTTATATTGTATCCAAATTCTGTGACAGCAGGTTAATAACTTCAACCTCTTATTATCTTTCTTTTTTTTTCAAATGGATTGTCTCTTGCATTCTGATTGAATATCATTTCTAATTCTTTGTTTAAATTTGATGTTTTCATGTAGAATGGTGTGAAAGGTGTATTTTTTTCTGAGTTTTGTAGTAGGTATGAAGAAAAGCTTGCTGGTAATCTTTTGAGGAATCAGTTTTGATTGTTCAGTTTCTTTAAGGAATTAAAAAAAACTTGCCAATAAACAATACCATATGATACAAATACTGCGGATGTTTCTGTAATATTGTTTGTTACTCTTACAGAGATCAGATGGTTTGTTTTTCTTTCATGGTAAATACCTTGTTGGTACTGCTGGTGTATATATACAAGCCTCTTAGTTGTAAATCCAACCTTTGACATGCAAAGGCCTAATCGTCCAAGCAAGAATTTCTGTTTTGTATCGTAAGACTAATGTAAGTTTCTTTTATTGTATGGAAAAGAGATTCAACATGCCTGTTAATGTAAATACCTTCTTTCCTAATAAATGTTTCACTGTCAGATATATTAGCTTACAATTTGCTAAAATGCAATACCTTTTATTCATCTAGATTTGATGCTGCTGAAATAATTTCAAACTTGTTCTATTTAGTTTGGTGTCACAGAAAGTTCATTGTCTGTCCATTTTTTACTCAACAAGCAACCCCAGAATGTCACTGTGTCATCGTAAGTTTGATAGCCATTTTAGGGGAAACTTTCAAGGTATAATAATATTGCTAAAGACAAATCCAGATGAAGTGGAGGCGAACCAGTACATTCTGGCAAAGGAATGCTGGAACAATACAATGGTGTGAACAAAGATATTAAGTTTGTCAACTGCAGTACTGATTTTGCTTAACTCCCATTGAAAATATATAAACAGTGGTGGAAAGTCTTAAATATGATGAAGATGGAAAAAGAACAGTGCAATTTTAATATCCATTTCTCAACTGTAGACATAATCTAGACAACTGGTTGATTTGTGACTGTGCCAGTAGGTTGGTGAAACCAAACAATTTACTATTAGAGTGTATTCTACAGGATGTCTCTGTAAAATGAGTTCTCAATCATCAAAATAAGATAGCAGAAAGAGCAAATATAGACAACAACTCTATGTTTTTAATTTTGATGAACAAATTTTGAGATTAGTGATACTACTGTAGTAAAGCCACATGGAAGCAAAGATAAACCTGTCAAGCAGGAAATTTTGGGAAAGACCAAAAAGTATCAAATCTTGAAATATCCAATTGTTGGTCAATGAATCCCCAGGTTATAAGAACATGTGGAGAATTTTTTTCAATAATGAGAATCCTAGCTGAAGCTCTTTGCTTATTTTCAAATATTTGATTCATAATCACCACAAGGAAATATGATATTAGCAATAAACACTGAGCTTTCTAGTCGACACACAACAGTATCAAGAAATAGAAAACTTGCTTCTTTTGTGTCTACATTTTGCGTTTTATTCCTGAGTGTCTAGTATTTTCAACACTTCACCCAAGGTTTATTTATCTCACAGCACCTCTCTGGCAGAGTGATCTTCCTTCAGAGAAGTAGTAGCTACCTAAGGAAATGCCATATTATCCTGTACTGATAGTCTTCAATATTGTCCAGTACAGAATTTTATAAGCATGATGACTGCAGACAGAAAGTTGGTACTGTGTATATAAGTCAGATTCATGCAAACATGAACAAACATGCATCATAAAGTGGTGTCTCAGTAATAATCTGCAGTGTAAGTTGTCAATCAGCAACATTTGTTTTGTGTCTATTTATGAGTTCACATGGTCAGTACAACAAATTTTCAGTGTTGTTATTTGATACTGCAGTTTCATATTCTCAAGTACTTTGCAGATAAATCCTGATCATTCCACACCAGGAATAATAAATTCAGAGTGACACCCCCACATTTTGTTTTATCATGTTAATCTCCTTATCGTCTCTGCTCTGCTTTTCGGATATTGTGAAGAATTTGCTTGACAAAAGCTTATGTAGTAAATGATCTATTGTTAATGTATATACTTATAACATAATTGGGCATTTAAAATGAAATACTTGTACGTGAAGTAAAGGTTCAAGGGTTTCCAAAAATCTTTGATGTAAGTTCCTTGGCAGTGGAAAGCCTTCACAAAGAGGGGAGAACAAATAGTTTACCATAGTGCTCTGATAATTATGTTAATTATAGAGAGAACTTTGATACCATCTGAATTGGCTGTGATGTATATATTAGCACATATATACATCATACCAACATTGCTGCCTTTGCCCATTGTACTTACAAAAGTTGAAGGCCTTGGTGATTTTCATACATCACATTGGCAGTCAACTTTATAAAGTTAATAACTTTTTACACTGTTATATTGTTGATTTAGTGCATTCCAAAACAACCTTTGAAGTTGAACTTAGTATTCAATGAATTACTTGTTGTCTCAATCACAAATCTTTTTTTTGTCTTGTAGAGTTTATTTTCTGTAACTCCACCCCCCCTGCCCTGAAACTTTTATCTTGTAGTGTTGTGGATGCATGATTCAAACACACTTTCAGGTGTGGAGGCAGAAATCCCTTGTCAAATGTAATATCAATCATTAATTGTGGAACACTTTCAGTTAAGTGAAACCAGCTCAGTACTGTTGCTACTGTCTTACAGGAGGAGAATGTTATTGATCATAAAATTAATTTGACTCAAAATGGGGTTAATAGAGTATAATTGTACATGATAGTTTTTAAACAGATATCTACAGAACAATTCAAATCATGGGCTAGGATTTATAAATCAATTAAATCAGCATTTGGTTAATTATTTATTTCCAGTCAGAAGATGTTACTTTTGTTTTTTCTTTTTTATTCTCTGCTCAACTGGTTTAGGACTCTCAAGTGTGAAGACCATATCAACAGGTTACTGTCTATTGAGAACTATACCTATATAAAGAACATATATTACCTGCAATACTTGCTAATATATTCATAATCCACATATCTTGAAGAATTTGTTCAATTTCTTTGTATATTTGCTTGCTATAGTCTTTAGTATTGGAACCCATTACAATTTCATTTCAGTACATATGCATTAGTGTCTTTTGCAGCGCATGAGTGTGAGTCATTGCTAGTAGTTATCGTACCCAAGGGAAAATTGCACAGACTGAGTACTTGGTTTTATTATTTGATACTTAGTAAAAATGTATTTTGATAGAGGTGGAAATACTAATCTACAATGTACTATATAACATATATACAGCTTCTGAAATTTGCACCAACCAGATATGAAAAGCAAATTAAAATGTGGGTGATAGTCAGTCACTGATATTTTTGCAAGTTTGTGGGCCAGAAAAAAAATATCAGCACATTATGCATGCAGTTCATTTTTGTGGGTACATCTTCATTTATGTTATATACCCTTTGTAGTTCAACTCTAATAAATTATTTGTATTAGTTGTCTTTCTGTTAAAAACTTGACAAGTGTCTTGTTTGTTCAACTGAAGGAAACATGTTAAATCAGTGAGACTGTTGATATGAAGAGGTGAACTGTACTGTAATCAATTAAAACATGTTCATTAATTATCTATCCTGGTGGGTGGTGAAGGATGCATGATACCTCTAGTCAGTTCAGCAGAATATTATCACTATTTTAAATCTACAGATGAACTCCTATACACACATGAAATTTTGTTTTCTGTGGATGACATCAACATTAAAGCTTGATTGTAGTTAAATTGCTTTTAATTTAGACTCCTTTGCTATACTTTGATGATCATTTGCTGTGTTCTAATGTAATTGCTTCATGATCAGAGTACTTTATATCAAGCTTTGGATTATTGTGGTTGTAACTAGCTCTCGGTGGGGTGAATTTAAGTTTGTTTGTTGTTGCTTCATATATTTTACTATGTGATTGATTCAGTCAAATGGGTATTACACATCAACAACACTGTACTCTAGCATGCCTTCATAGTAACATTTTTTATCATTATCATGTATACAGACAATAAAATTGTGTAAATCATTTGTTTTAACATTATCAATGTATCAATCAAATAATCTTTTTATGTTTTTTTTTTTTTGGAGTTACTACTTGCTGATGAAGTATTAAGGGAGTAATGACTATGAAGATTGCCACTGATAAGGGCTTATCATCTCCAGTACTATGGATTTCTGTACAGTTGAAGCAAAGGTCTCTCTTTAGAGCATCAAAAAATTTTAATTTTTAAAAATGAAAATAGGAATTGCATAGGACATCACATTATTGCTCCAATTCTAACATTACTGTGTGTAATTATTCAACCCTTTTTACTAAATTTGTCACACTGTATTGTGTACATGTTTAGCTGCTCTAAAAACACCAAAAGTATTGTAAGGGCAGAGTTTGTGTAGCTAAATTGCTTGCATTGGTTTATGTTCTCTGTGAGGAGATTAAGACTTGTTAAGGCTTGGCAGGAAAAAAGAGTCACTATTATGTGGAAAGAGGGAAGAAAATCATGAAATTATAGTGCAATATGGAAAAAAACAAAAAGTGAGGATAAAAAAAAATGTGTTGAAAATTGAAAGCATCCAAATGGATGGCAGTTTTCCCATTATCTTCAAATGAATATCATGAAATTTATGTGTGATCCAAGCCTCACTAATCTCACTGTAAAAACAGTTGATGCAATCTTTGAGATCCATCGGTTTGTGGCACAGAATCCAAGCTTCTAAAAATGCAAAATTTCTTTAACTATTCAGAAATAGTTCAAGAGAAAACGGAAGACAGCATTTAGAACAACGATAAATCTTTTAATCTAGGTGTTAATAACATTATTATTTCTGTGCACTTGACAAATGCATATAATTTGGAAATGTAGAAACTTCCTTACTGAAAATTTCATGACGTGAGGACATTCTAAGTCGTGCTAAGAATGCATTTGTGTTACTTAGAAAACATGGTAAAGTAAGAAATTATGGTTGAACTGAAAATGAGTTGGTCAAATGTACAAGCAGTTGTCTGTGTTTGATTGTATATAACTTTTTTGAGCCTCTCCTGTTATAGTATCAGACTTAATGTTTAATATGATACTAAATTAGTGGAGATAGTCCTTATTACCTATAGTGTCTGGTACTAGGTAATTGTCTGATATCTTCTATTGTTTTGGCAATTTTCACACTTTTTGCTTTGAATTGAACTCACTTTGCTTGACCTATTTAAGTGGCTAACATTAAAGCAATGCACTCATATGTTAAAACCTCTTAAATCTCCAATCCTGTTAATGTTAATGTTGGTCTGTTACTTGGAAGAGTAGAATAGCTGCAGCAACCTATTACAGCAATGCTTACATGTAACTGTATTGTATCAATTCATTATGGAACTCTGATTTGCCAGTTATCTTCTGAATGTACCTTTGGTTGACCTCTTTAGGACAATTAACAAGTCACTCTTAACCTTTTGATTATGGCTTCTAATAAAGATAGTTATCATTTGTGAAACTTTGACAATGACTTACAGTGTTGCAATTAAAGAGATATCAGCAGTAATGACTTGAAGGGAGAAGATGAGCACATTCAATTTGAATTTCTGCAATAGTGTGTATATTGTTTCTGCTGTTATGCACATCTTCTAAGATAAATTCTACCATTTATGTAAACTAACATGGTGGAGTGGACATATTGAATTGGTAGGCAAACAAAAACAGTTTGGACAGAAGTAGGAAACTTCAGCTTGTAGCGATTATTGTTGTCCATAGAGCGTTCTTGTGACATTACTCAATTGATTTGTGGACTCCCCACTTTTGGCCTTTGACAGTGATAGACTAAGCGAGATAACTGAAAACTGCATTTCATTTCTACATGCAATTGATATCTGGTGGAGTTTTTTTTTGTATTAGGAAAGAACTGTAATGGTTGACCATTTTATTGGTAACCTATGATGCAATTTGGTTGAATCAAATGACCATAATGGAGAACTTGACGTAGTATCTTGCACCTACAAGGTGGTAATGAGATGGCTGTTTGTTAATTTGATGTAGATCCTTCTTCCTGAATCAAGTACATGATAAATGTAGTGTTACTTTATTTTAAGAGAGATGTAAAGTCATCCTTTCCATGAGCAGATCCAAGATGTTTGTTAAGGCATACACTAGATTCACCCATTGTGGAAAAGAGGGCTCCACCTTGAGGACGTAAATGTGTTGCTCTCAGTATGGTGTTTAAGGGTCTGTATCAAACACTGATAAGGAGAGCAACAGTATAATGTCTGCAATACAGTTGGTACAATACATCTCAATGTTTTTAAAAGTACTTTATGTGAAAATTTTGGGCTTTGATAGTTTGGAAGTACAGTTGCACTCATGGCATCCCCAATCCTTGATCTTCCCTTCCTTTGTTGTATTTATCTTTTCCTCAGGTATGTGTATATCTTTTTAGTCACACCTGGTAATAACTATCAAATGCTTGTCATCTCCGTTCACTTCTCCCATTAGTGTGGTGACAACCTTGCTACTAGATGAACATTAATGATAATAATTAACATTAATGATAATAATAAACATTAATGATAATAATAATGGTGGCACTGAGTAATCTTGCATTTAGATTTCTCCCGAGTCAGTCAAATTCTTTGATTTATCTCTTCTTTAGGATGAAATCTTGAGTTGCGATAAAGATCATTTTGTAAGGTGTGTTCAGGTGTTTGTTCCGTACTTTTACGAGTTGATAGAGGCTCTTTTGGTGAAAGCACAGTATCCTTCAGACAAAGAGTATAGGTCCTGGACTCTTGGTAAGTATATAATTTATTCTTAGCAATGTTCAGTGTAGATCACATGGAAATGACTGAGTTGTTATGAATGCATGGTTAAAACTGAGTTGCTATTTGTAAAGATACTATCTGTTACTCACTTGCAACTGACTTCATACAATGTACTACTTCACGTAAATGTACTATTTTATGTAATGTACTACTTCACGTAATGTACTTCTTTATATAATGTACTACTTCACGTAAATGTACTATTTTATGTAATGTACTACTTCATGTAATGCATGGTTCTCCACTAGCTGTTTTTTGTGGGCGCACCACCTGGACAAATTCTGAAGAGCATGCGTCAGCACCCGGACCCCGCAAAAAAACCTTGACCACCCAGACAAAAAGAGAAAAGAACGAACGCTTCTTTTAGAAACGTTTGTGAAGTGAATTCTGCTAGGCCTGTGGTTTCCCATGGTTTCATGCACTAATACGCGAGAAACAGATGCTAAAAACTTTATGATTGGTTCGATGTTACCCAGCCAATCACAACTCGACACGTTCAATGCAACTTTTGTTTGCAGAAATCCTTGCATGTACTTCCCCCATTGATATTTTGTTATGATCTGAGGGGAGTAGCTCCATACAAGTGTTGTGAAAAGATGGTTCAGTAGTGGAGCAACTCCTGTAGTGTATGATTAAGTTCGGTGTATTTAATAGCCCTGTGTGCTTTGATCGCCCGTGTCTGCCTAATCGCTCGCCTTGGAAGCAAAAATATTTCCCAAGGTGTGCATCAAAATGCACACCTTACATTGTGTGTTGCACATCAAATAGCCCACCTTGAGAAAATAATTGCCTGTGTAAAAAATACAATGCTAAGAAAATCAGAATATGTGAAGATAAGTACATTAAAAAGGACCAAAAAAGAGTTTTTCTGCCCTAAACATTTAGCAACTTTTGTAGCAAACATAATCGACCATAAGTCTCACAGCAGCATCTCCATACATGACAATGCAGGGAGTTGATATTTGTCATGTTGCAACTCCCTGGTATGCAAAATTTTGAGCTGAAAACATTCTTCAAAATGTTAACAGTATCAATTTAAAATGACTTATTAAACAAAAATATTAAAGTACTTTGTACTGAAATTGTTTTGCTTTTAGTTTTTTTAATTTTTGCATCCAAAGTTTTGAACTCTCAAAAGTAAGAGATATCGGTCCCAATAAACACTGTATGATCTCACAAGTTGTATTGTTCTCTGCATATACCCTTTGTACTGAAAGAACTATTATTCAGCTGGGTAGCAAGACTGTTCCTGGAAAGTATCACAAAGTGCCTCAGTCGATCAAGAATGCCTGAGACATTTTACCTTTCATATGTAGAAGACCCTAAACTAATAAACCACAATATATTCCCAAACTTCCAGTTGAAGGATCTCATCTGCATGACATCTTCTCAACAATGGCTAATGGCTTTCCTTGTTGCTAAGATACCTACACACTAAGAGCTTAGCCTACACACTGTAGTGCAACAACGCCAAGATTTGCAAACTATTTTTTATCGAAAGTGTTAAAATGTCTTTTATATTATGTCAGATGTATTGCTAAGCCTTAAATGCTTCATTGTGAACAGGGTGGGTTATTTTTTATTCCTTGCCTCCCTTGTTTGTAAACATGATATCTCAAAAAGGGGATGGTGCTCGAACTTCAAATTTGGTTTGTTGGTAATCCCATGTGAGTAGACAATTTCTATCATTTTTCATGGAGGTCAAAGGTCATTTGAGGTCACCAAAGCATGAAATATGAAAACATGTTAAGGGAGATATATCAATGGAATGTTGTGGGAACTTCAATGTCATATCACTGGTAGCACTTGATGAGTAGATGATGCCTGGCATTTTGTATGAGGGTCAAACGTCCTGTGAAGTCAGTAGAGGACATAGTTTGGAAACCTTGCCAACTCGATATCTCAAGAAGGGAAAGGTGCTTGAATGTTGGTGTGTTCAAAGTCCATTGTGAGTAGATGATCCCTATTGTTTTTCATGGGTCAAAGGTCATTTGAGGTCTCCAGAGCCTTAAGTATGAAAACCAGTCAAAGGGACATATCTCAGTAATGGAATGTTACTGGAACTTCAAAGTGTTATCGTTGGTAGCATGTAATCAGTAGATAATGTCTGTCATTTTTTTTATGGAGGTCAAAGGTCATGTGGGGTCAATAGAAGGCATAGTTTTAAAGCTATGTAAGCACAGTATCTCAAGAAGAGAAAGGTGCTTGAAATTCAAAGGTGTTGTTTTGGTAGTCCACTGTATCATATGTTCATGGAGGCTAAAGGTCATCTGAGGTCACCAGAGGTCAGAGTATGAAAAGATAATCTCTCAGCAACTGAATGTAACTAGCACTTCAAACTGTCAAAACTGGTGGTACTTGATGAGTAGATGATCTCTGTTATTTGAATTGCTTATGGGAGACTGAAAAAATGATGTTTTCATTTTTAGTCAAATGTGAAAATCACAGAGTCACTGATCTTACAGACAGGTATTTATAGCAAAAGCCAACAGTTGTGGACCGACTTGTGTAACAATTGTGCAATATTTTGGGGAAGTATCACATGTAGTGTCACATCTTGTCATCACGGAAATGTAATACGATGGATCATTCCCTGCTCCCTCCCTTTGTTCCTTGCAAAGAAGTAAATGTTTAATGGCAGATAAATGTTGCTAAATCAAATTTGGTCTCATTTTTGGTTCCTTGCATCAGCAAAGGAACCTATGCAGTCAGGTTGGCATGTGTGTGTGTGTGTGCATCTGTGACACTTGCTTAGGTACACTCTAACTTAATAGGGGAAAGTTCGATGAAAAAGAAACTTAGTATGTAGGTTTGCCATATTGAGAAGGTGTGCCCTATTGTTTTTGGTGGGGGTCAAAGGTTATCTGGGAGAACTGGGGGCAAAAGTTTGTTTTGCTTAGGTACGCTCTAACTCAATAGGGGAATGTCAGATGAAAGTCAAACTTGGTATGTAGGTTTACCATATTGAGAAGGTGTGCCCTATTGTTTTTGGTGGAGGTCAAAGGTCATCTGGGAGAACTGGGGGAAAAAGTCTGAAAACCTTGTTATGCTATGGATGCTCATATGTTCCATCAGTCCCCCTCCAGTGCATCATGGAAGTACTGCTTGAGTTAGCAGTTTCTTGATCAAATGAAAAAGAAGCAGTGTTGTTTGCACTACTGTAGGTGGTCACACCAGATAAGTTTTGGCTGGATCAGTTTACCTCCTTGTGCCTGAGTGCTAATGTGTGCATTCATGTAAGTGTCTTTTCAATTAGTAAGGTGAGCAGGACACATTGAAAGAAAATAAGTCAGTTGGTGTTCTTACCAGTTTAAACTAGACCCCAGTAGTTCCCTCCAGTGCATATTATCAGTTTATTGGACTTTAAAGGGACATAGATGGGATAAGCCACATTGCAATTTGCAGAGCCCCTTCTTGAAATGAGAGATGCACAGCTGTTTGTGTTTTGTAAAATGATGGGATATTGCTGTATATTGCAGAAATCAACATCTTCAATTCATTGCATTAATTGAAATGGCTTCTTTGATATTTATGAACTCAAGCATATCATTTTACAGTATGTACAGTATGTTCCAAGTACAAGGAACCATAGTGCCCCTAGGCTGTTGTGAAATCATGCAAAATACTTCTTCTCTTACAGATTGTATGTTACACTGTTGATGGTTGGTCACATTAGTGCTATGGAAGTGGTTACATGTGGGTGCATGTTTGTCACTTTCGGGGTCCGATGTCTGAAATGGGCCATTTTAAAGAAGCATGAAATATGTTTCTCTCTCTACAGATTTTATGTTACAAAAGTGAGAGTTCATGGTCAGAAAGGGACCATATAGGCTATCGTACAAAATAATGCAATATGCTCCCTTTTACTTCATAATTTACATTATATGCTCCTCATGTGTGCAAGGAACCAGAGTGCCCTTGGGCTCTTGTCTTCAACAAGCTATTAAAAGTCCTGTTTTTTTTTTTTTAACCCTCTCAAATCAATCATTTAATATCACTTAACGCAGTGTTTCAGATTTATCAGATACTTACCAGCAACTCCCTGTCATGATTAGCAAAGTACTTTGTTTTAGCTACCTTTTCCCAAGGGAACTACCCTTAAGTGGGGGGAGGATATTTTTTAGGTTGAGTTTTCCAGACCTTTAACCACACTTTGGTGTCTGGAACTTCCTGTCAACTTTACTACCTTGATTTAGTAACAGATATCTCATTTGCACAATTTTCATATGTGGCTCATATTCATGGTTTACATTCTTGTGTTCTGTTTTGTTTGCTATGGTGGCTTTCCTTCTCCCATGGTTGCTTTTGTTTTAAGTTCTTGTATATATGTGTTTGGAAAAAAAGGAGATATTGGCAATCAATCACAAAGTCCTTTGACTTTCCGGTAGTGTAAACTTTATACCTTTAACTTATGAAATATTTGAAAAGTATTTTACGATATATAGGTTAAAAGTGTTACAAGAAACCAACACAAACTTAAACCAGGAACCAGCCGACATCATTTATTTGCACATATACTACTTTAAAAATCACAGGCAATTCTAAAAATGTTGGATTTAAGATTTCCTTCAACTTCCCCTCTCGGTTGAGACACACCCCTCTCTCCTTTCAGCAAGTTTTCAAAGCTATCATGGTCTCATTAGCTTAGCTAGCTGGTGTGAGCTATTGATTCAGGGTGTTTAGGGATTTTCAGTCCAAGGCCCCATGGTACATTTTATAAAATTATGTTCTAAACGCTTCTTTTTGCACATTCATTGATGAATTTTTATGTAACTTGGACACAATGTTCCTTGAGTGGTAGGTAAATTTGGCGTATTCCAAACTGCTTGGTCCAAGGTCCCATGGGTATCCTATGGTCCTTTTTATGAAATTCTGTAAAATGCTTCTCCTGGTACAGATTCTCTTGTACAATGTCAATGGTTGATTGTAATGATACTATGTTTGTGGTCTATTTTAAGGTTTTCATGAATTTTAAGGTTTTCATGAATTTTCATGAATTATGGCCTATTAGGTGAAATCCTGCAAAAGTTTTCTCTTGTTACTTTAAAGGTGCCCCTTTAAATGTCATACAACATCTCAAATATCGATATCGGGCATGAATGGTAATTGAATAATCAGGTAATGTGTCGGATCCTGTCCTAACTGAAACTCAATCTAGTCTGAGGATGAACATGTAGAACTAGACATGAAAGTGGCCCTTTGAGTTATTCAGTAAGCCTTCTCAAACCTGTGAACTTTGTGTCAAGGTTCCTAGTAGGGCTCTTCTACTGACAGATCAATGGTCAAGCTAATATAGTCCCCATGTGGCACATGCAATGAACATTAATGAGCTAGTAGTTAATGATCTAAATTGGTTTTGGAAAATTTGCAACCATTTTTTCACAGTAGTACTGATTCATATGCCCACAGCTAGTACAAAGCAGGTAGAAAATTTACATAAATGACACCTTCATAATTATTGGGTGTCAAACTTGAATAGTGATGGAAGTGTAAGCATTGTAATTTGGTCTTGCCCATTAGATGTATCACAAATTTATCGACAAAGATCCAACTTCTGCATTGTTTTTCCTTAGTTTATGATATTCTGCAAATTTTGCAGTCCTACAGATTTTCATGTACATGCAATGTTGGTGATTCAATATCATGATACTTCTGGTGGGCCCTCTGATTATGATATGATATACTGATATGTAAAGTTTAGCTTCAGGGTTTTGAGGTATGAAAAACAAGACAAGGAAGATGGAACACTGTTATAGTCACCATGATTTATTACCTTTGCCAAAACTGAAGTAGAGCAGAGAAAATGTGTTATGTAGGTCATGTTTAAATTTAGACATTGTGGAAAGAAGCATTTAATGAACTGATGAAAGGGGTTCACTTACTTCATACATTGTGCTTCTCAAAAGTGAGAAGGAAATTCACAGCAAACAAGATAAAAATATATCGCCTTAAAAAGTAGGAATACTTGGTGATATATTCCATTCAGATTTGGCAACAAATTTTCCATCATTTTGAATCTAGCCTACCTGACATGAACAAAAATTTTCCAAAGGGGAGGGGGCTTGCTTAGACCTCTCTCCCAGGATGGCCATTAGTCACATCGCCCAGCTCAGAGGAAAGCACCCAGATGAAATTTGGACCTGCAGAGAACAGTGTAAAGTACATTACACGTAATGTACTAATTCATGTAGTAATGTTCTATTTCTATTGAAGGTAATAACAAGTCTCTGGTAGATGGTTTGCATGCTCACACCTTGTTAGGTAGATCTATCCCTCCTGAAACATTAGTGACATTAATAACACTCATGTAAACTATAACCTCAATGAAACTGGTTATTGTCCACTGTTTGTTAACCAGGTTATTAATGCCTGTTTTCTATTTTAATTGACAAGTAGACAAGTGTAAGTGTACAAGTAAGTAAGATATATCAGTTTGTTTTAACTGATTGTTCTTTTTGTTGCGATTTTTGCAGAGGAGAAGGAACAATTCAGATGTTATCGTCAAGATATAAGTGACACTTTTGTAAGTATACACTTTTCTAAGGTTCATACTTGATGAAGAGAGTTGAAGCTCCCAGTAATCTCTGTAGCAGACTATTTAAGTTTAATATTTTGATACCAAAGGAGGAGGATAGGTTGTTGTAAGAAAGACTTTACCAGGAGGATAGGTACTTGTGAGAAAGTCTTAACTCACTATTTGAGAGAAAGATGGAAGATATACAGCAAAGGCTTTCTTTTCATACAGCACATTTTCTTCTTAGATGTTCGTCCCACTCTTATAGAAACATTCATACATGTTTCGTGTTCGTCTCATTGTTAACCACAACTGTGACAACTTTGAGTCAAGTGTGCTGTATTCAAATTATTCAACCAAAAATTACTTTATCTGTTTGTAGTAAATTGATCAATCTTTGATAACAATTATAGTTTTTGTTGTTCAGCCATGATCAAGGTAATGCTACTCTACTCTCATTTATTATATGATAATTTCTCAACAGGTTGATTGTTGTGTGGTAAAGAAATTCAAAGTACACTCAGTATTCTTTACAACTTCTTTTACTTCAGTGATATTTGCAGCTAGAATTGATGAGTTGTAGCTGTACCATTTATTGAGGGGTATTTCAACTGGAAGTAGATCAGGTATTTGGTGTCTGCAAGTAACATTCATCAAGTGATATTGCAAGCAAAAATTGACTAGAATTTCTCAGAATTGAGTGTTATTTACATCAAGAATATTTTAGTCATATTTCCAACATTTTGCAGAAAAGACTGTGACCTTGAGTGTTTTTGGACTATGGTAACCTGTTGTGATTATGTGACCTTTCAATAATAATCACATTAAATACAAGCAACACAAAAGTTACATAGAGACTCAGTGGTAGATTGAAAAATAAATGTCAAAGCAAAAAAGCAAATGCATTTATCTCCATCCTTTATGTGTTTGAAAAAGGAAAGCTTACTCAGAAAAGAAAATATGAGACTTGTTGTTGTTGACTTTTCAGTTTTAGTTTGTTGACTCACTGATAATATTCCATTGTAGTGCTCACAACTTGATGAGCTATATTTACTGATTCTATTCACCACTATTACATCACTGGTTTGAGAGGGTATACTGGTTTATGTATCTTTCAGATGAACTGTTTCTCACTGCTTCATGAGCCTCTTCTGAATCACATCTACACAATACTGATGGGAATTGTTCAATCACCTGATACTCAGTGGCAGGTAATTATAGTTGATCTACATTTTAGTAGGCAGTATCTAGTATGCTTTCTCGTCATGTCATATGGATTACTAATACGAGTCCATAGAAGAAGTGCACCTATAGGAGTCATAGTGTGGCATTGATTTAGCCTCTCTGGGCTTTTCAAATATCAGCTGAAATTCACAGATGTAAATTAAAATCAAAGAAGCCTTGCATATCAAAAAACTCAAACCTGTTCTAAATAACCTGTTCCAACATGGATCATCCTATACACTCAGCGTTTTCTAAAACCTGTCAGACGTTATATTTCTGATACTATTTGTCTTATGTTATATTGTCTTGCTACTTTTGTATATTTCACTTACCTGAGGAGTAAGATGTGACATCTTCGAAAACGTTTGTATTAAAATATGACTTTTGTTAACATTTTCGTGTTAATTTGCTCTTTCATCTGGTTCTTCAAATGTACAACTCTTCCTAAATTATGTGAATTAATCTTTTGTTGTTCCATTCATTATTTAGTATTCCTAGAATACTGGCTCAAGCAGTCTTCATGTTGAACAGACCATCACTCTGTTGGTCCATTATATTAACATGTACTTATGTTTCATTGTTTTTTTATAGCCTGTTGAGTCCTGTTTGTTTGCCTTTCAATCAGTTGCTGAGGGGGGTAATATTAGAGAATGTCCGTGTCTCAATGATCTCTTTAGACTCCTTGGTCAGGTGGATATGTCTCAGACTTATGAACTCTCATCAACATCCCTCAACATGCTAGGTAAGAGCAACTGTACCAACAGATGTCAATAAAATTTGTTCTCAAAGTATACATTGTTTTCTTGACTTTCAACTGTGGGACAGTTTTCAAAATTTTTGTTGTTGTAACCATTTGCAATTGGCATGCATAATGTAAATTGCAATGATGAAAATCAGAAGTAGTAGTGAAATGCAAATAGAGTATTAACATTTGACTGATGTTTTTATTTTCTAGGTGCCTTCTCAGAATGGCTTTGCTACAACACAGATTCTCTAGAGGTTGTGATTCCACTTCTTGTTCATGGTAAATTCTCCTCTGAGACTTCCTTGGCAAGGATATCAAGAACATGCAATATCAATGACTATAAACTTACTGGAAGTTATCATAATTTAATTCTTTGTATTATTGGAGTCATGAAAATTATGTAAATGTGCAGAAATGCTATAGAAATGAATAAAGGATGTCAGCCAATCCCTCTGAGATTGGATGTAGTTTTTATTTCTATATATTACTTGTATGTAGCTATTGTCATGCTAGCTGGACATTCTCGTATTCTTTTAAAATGATGCCAGGGTCTTGATCCATTGTCAATTTGTATCGATCGTCTGCATCATGTTTGGTTGCATGTAAGGGAAAGATGTTACTAGTTTAGGTGTGAAGAAAATATGTATAATAAGTCTTTTTTGCAAATTAGTGCCAGAAACATGTAAAAAGGTAGATCTTCTCCCATTTGTTTTGCACACAGTACTTGCATAAATGAGAGATGTTTCAATCCTTTGTTTCAATTGGTGGGAAATGGGCAGTAGTTTTTTTAAGCCCCTCATTTGATTTGCTGTGATTGAGGTGGGTAACATAGAGTAGTATTAAGGTTTTCAACTCAATTGTGTGTATTCTCAACTTCACCCTAAAGTACAAAAGAATGTTAGATGCCAGAAGTGCGTTTAGTTTAATTACTGCTTACACTTAAAGACTCACCAAATCAGCAAAGATAAGCTACTCAATTAGCTCAAAGGTATTTCATTCTTTTATTAGGTGATTTCAGTTCAGTATCATTCACCTAGCAACATCATTTAAGTCAACTAATCCTAACTCGGTTAGTTGGAGCAGAACAATTTGATCCCAGGTGTAAAGCCCCCCACATTTACAGAGGCGGTGACCTGAAACTCAAAACAACTGTTTAATTGGCATCAATGAATACTTTTGCCTTGTTACCTTAGGATGGCATGCAAGTAAACAGAAGTGGTAGAAGTCTAATATTTTGTCAAGCAGAATAAAACAGATACATCAACCAGATTCAGACTTCTGTATGTTGTTAATATCTTCAGTTAAAACTGAACTGTATCTCACACATTCTGAACATTCATTACAAAGGAACATTAAACAACCAGAAAGTATTCAGATGTAATGGCATTGCTGCTCTAGTTGGTTCCTTGTATCAGCAAAGTAACCAATGCAGTCTGGGTGGTTTATGTATGTGTTGATGTGGTGTGTATGTGACGCATTGGATTGCATGGACTGTGTGCTCTAACTGATTAACCAAGTGCTCATTTTTTTGCCAACTTGCTGTATGTGTGTATGATGTTAAGCAGATGTGTGTTGTTAATGTTGGTGGAAGTTGAAGGTCTGGTGTGGTCAGCAGGGGGCTAAGACCCAGCTTGTTTCTAACATTGGAATGGGAGGTATAAGACAGGATAACTCAATAATAAAGTGATCATTTTTTCTTAAAGATAGTGTATACATGCATAATATTGGGTAAATTTGCCCTATTGTTTTTGGTGGCTGTCAAAGGTTATTGGGGATCACTAGAGGCAAAAAGTTAATTTCTTTTAGTTGCTGTAACTTGGTGTCCATTGTTCAAACTGTGACATAAATTTAGGATAAGAGGGACTGGTAGGAGGGTAAAATATTGCAATACTAACTTCATGAAAATGAAAAGTTCAGAGAGCCAATGCTGTATTGATATTTCCCCAAGAAAGCATTCAGGAGGATGGTGTAGTGGGAAATTGTGTTCATCTATGTTTAGTGCATGTGATAACATTATTTGGCCTCATTTGACCTTTGTACTTTGAATGTGGTATCATAGGTAGGTCTTGTTAAAGGGAAATAAGGCGTTTGTTTCACAGATAACAACCATATTTTTAAAACCAATGTTTGTGGACAAAGAATGTTAGAGTATTCAAAATAAGGACGGACAGTAGCCTTCTTTTCAAAAAATAAGTTTCCCAGAGATAGAAATTCAGTTATTTGTTGCTCAACAAGAATTTGTTCACCCAAACTTTTCAAAATTCAAATGATGCATCTTCCGTTACTCATCGCGTGCATATTCTTTTGAGGAAAAGAAGCTTTTTTAGATGTTTATTGATGAGACTGAATGGTTTACCAATGTTTAAAGCTGTTTTCTTTGTATGTCATGTTGATATATTCTAAACGCCCTATTTCCCTTTAAGACAAACCAAAATGGCGATTGTATTACACTCATATGATGTGCCTAACTCAAGTTGTTGGCATTTTAGTGTAAGCTCATGAGAAGTGAAACCTCTAAGCGAGCAATACAGGCATGAGATATGCAGATCTCATTTCATGGGTAATGAGTGTTTTGTGTGGATTTGTACAGGCAAGTCATGCTGTTCATGAAAGTAGAAAGTGCAGCAGTTCAGGTTGTCGTGAATAGATACTCAATAAGTGTATGCACGTGCATGCTGTTGCATCATTGCATATGCATAGAAAGTACACACACATAGTATGTACAAATGGAACAATTTCTCCAAATCCTCAGAGATACCACTCACTATCATCAAAAGCATTAGCTATGTGACCTCTATCAATCCACCTTTGCCCACAAAAAGAAAGCCCAGCACTTTCCAATCTTTCTATCTGATGTTAGGGTTAAAGGGGCTCAATGAGTTGTTTCACATAGTTCTCAATATTTTTTCATGTGTTATTTGTATGTTAATGATGAATTCTCAAACCAAGAGATTTTGAACATCTGACACACAACTGAAGCAACAATAAGAGGGTAATTAACAGACCAATTTCATCATTTTGCAAATCTGTGTCAAGACGCAATTTAATGGAAGATATTAGCCATTGACAACCATGTTTGTAAAACGATCCACAATTTTTCAAATTTTTAGTAACTGCAGGAATGGAAACATGGCTAATGAGGCTACTCTAACTACAAGTAATGTCTTACAATGGTTGTCTTCAAACACTTTACAAAGTAAACAACATCATCTCACTGAGACCCTCTCAAGTAATAGTCGTCTTCATGCAAGGAACTATAGTCCCTTGGACTCTTTTTCATCTTATTGTTGCTGTGGTTATGCAAGTTTATTGCAGGAATCAACCAGTGACAAAAGTTAAGTAAGTCACCTCATATTCCAGAAGATTCTTTAAGAGTATTAAAAACCCACACTGTTTGATAGCATGTTATCTCAGAGTCACAAGTTGTGGAAATCTGTTGAAGTTAAGTGAATCTAGTGGCAGCATGAGTGATCCTTGTAAACATTTTGCTGTCAGTTACACATCGGTTTTTGATTCCTTGCTGAAGGCAGGCAAGGAATCTATGCGATGGTGATGTCGTGTCATGTGTGTGCGTGCGTGTGCGTATGTGTGTGTATGTGACGCCTTTGCTTGTAAACACGATATCTCAAGAAGGGTAATTCTGAGGGATTTCATACTTTGCATGTGGAATGCCCATATGATATAGAAGGTCCCCATTGTTTTTAGTTAAGGTCAAAGGTCATTTGAGGTCACCAGAGGTCAGAATGTGAAAACCTTGTAAACACAATATCTCCAGAAGGGTAACTGTGACTGATGTCATACTT
This sequence comes from Stichopus chloronotus, assembly GCA_021234535.1. Taxonomy (NCBI): domain Eukaryota; kingdom Metazoa; phylum Echinodermata; class Holothuroidea; order Aspidochirotida; family Stichopodidae; genus Stichopus; species Stichopus chloronotus. The sequence goes on along the minus strand of CM037838.1, from coordinate 3,444,795 downwards.
GGTGTGTGGGTTGGACATATTGAGTAGATGGTCCCTACTGTTTTTGGTCAAGGTCAAAGGTCATTTGAGGTCACCAGGGGTCAAACTGTAAAAATCCTTGTAAACACGATATCTCCAGAAGGATAACTGTAACTGATGTCATAGTTAGTGTGTGGGTTGTTCATATTGATGAGATGATCCCTATTGATTTTGGTCGAGGTCAAAGGTCATTTGAGGTCACCAGGGGTCAAACTGTAAAAACCTTGTAAACACGATATCTCCAGAAGGATATCTGTGACCAATGTCATACTTAGTTTGTGGGTTCATCATATTGAGTAGATGATCCCTATTGTTTTTGGTCGAGGTCAAAGGTCATTTGAGGTCACCAGGGTCAAACTGTAAAAACCTTGTAAACACGATATCTCCAGGAGGATAATTGTGACTGATGTCATACTGTGTGTGTGGGTTGGTCATATTGAGTAGATGATCCCTATTGTTTTTGGCCAAGGTCAAAGGTCATTTTAGGTCGCCAGAGGCCAAACTGTAAAAACGTTGTAAACAAAATATCTCCAGAAGAGTAACCATGACTGATGTAATACTAGGTGTGTGGGTTGGTAATAATGAGCAGAAGATCCCTTTTTTTTTGGTGGAGGTCAAAGGTAATTTGAGGTCACCAGAGGTCAAACTGTAAAAACCTTGAAAACACGATATCTTCAGAAGGGTAACTGTGACTGATGTCATACTTGGTGTGTAGATTGGTCACACTGAGTAGATGATCCCTATCGTTTTTGGTCAAGGTGAAAGGTCATTTGAGGTCACCAGAAGTCAACCTGTAAAAACCTTGTAAACACAATTATCTCCAGAAGGGTAACTGTGACTGATGTCATACTTGGTGTGTGGATTGTATATAAGTAAGTAGAATACTCCTTTTGATTTTGGTGGAGGTCAAATGTCATTTGAGGTCACTAGTGGTCAAACTGTAAAAACCTTTTGAACACAATATCTCCAGAAGGGTACTGATGGCATACTTGGTATGTGGATTGGTCACATTGAGTAGGTTATCCCTATTGCTTTTGGTGGAAGTCAAATGTCATGTTAGGTAAAAAAAAAAAGGTCATTTTGGGTTAAAGGCTTGTTAATGTGGTGTTCCAAGAAACATAACTGTAGTTAATCTCATACTTGTCATGTGGATAATTCATGTTTGTTATAATATAACCATGTAGCAAGGAATCACAAAGCCATTTGGCTTTCTGGTTTTGTCCAATTGGTTGAACTGAGGTTGGGTAGTTATCAGAGGCAAGACCAACAATCGGGCTGATGTCATTCTAAGGAACATTTTTTTTACGACTGAAAAATAACGTCACATGGAAGTAAAAAATATTGCAGTCTTTTTGTCGGCGTCAAATGAACAATTGACATTGCACTCTCGGATGATGGTCCAAACGATGTCAGATGGCCGTCTTTCCTGACGTCAATCCAACGTGGTATGTCTTTGCAAACAGCAAAGCAACTCATGGCAGACTGATGGCAAAATGTTTTTAGGATGCTGTCACATGAATAACACTAAAAATGTCTTCCTTTACACTGTACATAACATTGGTCAGCAGTTGAAGATGACATTCAATAATTTAAAAAACAATTATGAATTACTAGTATAAGGAAAATCAGTATGTATGACTTGGCAACACCTCTCTCTGGCAATCTACTTTCTGCACTAGTTAGAAGTAAGCTAGCAAAAGTGAAGGCACCCTCAACCTACTCTTATCGACAACAAGTAAACATTAAAAATTGTCTAGATAGTGTTTTTTTTAACATTCACAAAAGTTGTAATAATTTTCTTGTTTATCCTTTGAAGGTATTAATGAGCCATCTCTCTGTAGCCCTGCTTCCATGGCACTGAAGGCCATAGCTACTGAATGTATCTTTGAGTTGGCTCCATATGCAGAAACTATTCTTACATCTTGCCAACAAGCACTTTCTGCAAATAATCTTAAGGTGAGTAAGCACTGCCACAAGGTTAGTGTGATTATATATTGAATGCTTTAATAATATTTCTGCATGTCCTTGTCAATACATTTCTTGTAAAACATACAAGTTTATTTGATTTAGCAGCTGGCCAGCATGTTATTCATGAAATTTATTTTACAGTGCATTAAGTTCTTCTGTCTGATATGAATCGATCAGAATAGTTTACACCATTGAAATATATGTTATCTTTTCTTTTGGAAAGCCTATAGTGTTTCCTTTCACTTTGTCCAGATTCAGCAATATCTATGAGCATTTTAAGATGCAGATGCTCTATTTGCATTGACTTAGTACCTATTGGTTATAGGAATGTAGGCTATGTGATTCTGCGTTGATGACTGTGATGCCTTGTTACCATATTAACTGAATATGCCATAGAGCAGTTGAACCATATTTTTTTCATGGATGTCAGATATCAGCAGAGGACTGTAGTCTGGGGAAAAAAAAGAAGGTTGGTGGAATTTCAGATTTGAGATACAGGTTGCACATAGTATATAGCCTCATAGCATGTCACTGAGGTCATTTATTATGTGAGCTTGATAGAGTAACACTTAAAAGATTTTGAAGATAAAATCTTACTGATGAGTTAAAAAAAAAGATGTTGCAGAGGTTGACAGTTAGGCAATTTTCCTTTACATTCAGCATCAATTACCTGTTATGTTTGGGCACAAAACAGTCAGCATCAGATAGTAACATAAAGCACAAACTCAGTGTAAGTAATATTAGTTGGTAGCATATAATACATCACTGTAAATATTATAATATGTAAGATAATACATCAGTGTGTGTGATATTAATTAGTAGCATATAAGGCCTCAGTGTAAATGATATCAGTTAGTGAAATATGTGGTGTCTAAGTAGTCATATTTTTATAATGGTTTAAGGTTACTTGAGTTCAGCAATTAGAATATATATCAAAGTAAATGTTTAACTTCAGAAATAAAATGATGTCTTTGCTGAGCAGATAGTGCCAGTAGTTTTTGGTGTGTACATCACATGTTATTTGAAGGACATGAAAGGACATGAAAGTCAATGTCTAAAATCCTTGTAAGCATTAAAATTAAGCAAATGGAAGTTTGAACTCAAAAAGAAGTACCTTAGATTGTCCGTTGCTGGAGTATTGTGTCTCTGTATAAGAGATCGAAGATTAAATGTTGAGGATTACCAATTTGTATAATTGGAATGACTCATAATGACAATTGGATTTAGTATTTAAAAAGTGAAGTAGAGTATCAAGTTTTCCTTTATTACTAAGTCTGTAGAGAATCATGCTTACCTTTTCTTTCAGTCAAAGGACAGTATACGTGTGATGTCCATTGTTGGTGTTGTCCTGTCTACAATGAAACTTGAAGACATAATGAGTTATCTAGAGACTATCTTAAAACCACAACTGGAAGCCCTGGAGACAGCTGCCAAGGAAGAGGTATTAGCAGCACATTATTTAAAGTAAGACTGTCTGTAGAGTCTTAGTTGAATACTCCACAGGCCATCATTTTCACACACCTTGAAGGAGTGAAGAGTTGTTGGATGTGGGGAGGGAAGGTTTATCATGTTCATTGATGTTTCTGCTTAACGTACTTAAGATATGTTTCTGTTCAGTGAGGTTGTTTTAATTGTTTACCCAAACTATCTCTTGAAATCTTATATCAAGTGCAGTTTCACATTTTTGCCTCTGATGAAATCGTATCCATTGTAATCACCTGGCGATGTGCGTGTGTGTGTTCGTGACGCCTACCTTGTAGACAAGATATCTCAAGAAAAGAAGCTTGGACAGATCTCACATGTAGTACATAGGTGTGCCTATCTCAAGGAGGGAAGCTTGGACAAATCTCATCTTTGGTTTGTAGGTGTACCATGTTGAGCACAAGATCCCTATGGATTCTGGTGGAGGTCAAGGTCATTTGTGGCCAAGAGGAGTCATGTTGTGAAAACCTTGTAAACACGGTATCTCAAGAAAGGAAGCTTGGACAGGTCTTATATTCTGTATACAGATGTACCACATTGAGTACAAGGATCCTGTTGTTTTTTGTGTAGGTTAAAGGTCATTTGGGGTCAACAGGTTAAACTGTGAAAACCTGGTATGTACAATATCTCAAGAAGGGAATCTTGTACAAATATCATATGTGGTATTTTGGTGGACCACATTGAGTATAACAACCTTATCGATGTTGTTTGAGGTCAAAGGTCATTTGAGGTCAACAGAGGTCAATTTGTTGAAACCTTGTAAACACAATATCTCAAGAAGTGAAGCTTGGAAAAATGTTATAGTTGGTATGTTGGTGTACCACCCTGAGAACAACATCGTGCTGATTTTGGTGGAGACAGTATCTCAAGAAGCCTGGACAAATATCATATGTGGTGTGTACAAGTACCACATTGAGTATAAAACCCCTATTGACTTTGCTTGAGGTCAAAGGTCATTTGGAGTCAAGAGGGGTCAAATTGTGAAAACCTGGTAGAAACAATATCTCAAGAAGGGAAGCTATGACAAATGTCATATGTGGTCCTTTGGTGGACCACATTGAGTATAACAACCTTATTGATGTTGGTTGAGGTCAAAGGTCGTTTGAGGTCAACAGAGGTCAATTTGTTGAAACGTAAACGCAATATCTCAAGAAGCGAAGCATGGAAAAATATTATATGTGGTATGTTGGTGTACCACCCTAAGTACAACATCCCTGCTGATTTTGGTGGAGGTGAAAGGTCATTTGGGGTCATCACTGGACAAGTTGTGAAAACCTTTTAAACATGATATCTCAAGAAGGGAAGCTGGGACAAATGTGATATGGGTATGGAAGTGTACCAATAAAAAAATACTCATAATGGGATCATGGAAACCACAATGCGTTTTTACATTCTGGTCTTCATTTGGTAAAGGAGATGATGACTAACTGAAATTGATGTTTAGATCCTAGTGAAAATTTCAAAGTATCTCGAGTAGCAAGATTTGTAACTTTGGCACCAAACTGATAAATAGTGTTCTTCTCCTGTCTTGTGTATTCCTTTCTTTTAGCCTTCTCCAAGTAACAAGTCCCTAATTGTAACAAAGTTGAATATGCTGGCTTTCTTGTGTCATTCCCTGGATGTAAAGAGGGACATAATTCTTGATGATGTGGAATCAGATAGTGAGGGATCCAAGATTACACTACCAGCAGCTGATGGCCCTCAACCAGTCCTCCTAATTCTACCATCTATTCTTCCAATACTTGAACAAGTCTTAAATGTCTGGGTTCAAGATACTGGAGTTGTAGAGGTAGGCCGAGTTTGTCAAGTATTCCTTACTATCTTGCATGAAATTACATGAGTGTCTCAGAAGAAGGCAGTCAGCATCAGATACTAACATAATACATCAGTGTAAATAATCTGAGTTAGTAATATACGATACATCAGTGTACATTATATCACATAGTAACACATAGTTCATCAGTGTATATGATATCAGTTACTAACACCTAGTTCATCAGTGTACATGATATCAGTTACTAACACGTAGTTCACCGGTGTACATGATATCAGTTACTAACACATATTTCATCAGTGTACATGTTATCAGTTAGTAACACATAGTTCATCTGTGTACATGATATCAGTAACAAACACATAGTTCATCAGTGTAAATGTTCTCAGTTACTAACACATAGTTCATCAGTGTACATGATATCAGTTACAAACACATAGTTCATCTGTGTACATGATATCAGTTACTAACACATAGTTCATCAGTGTACATGATATCAGTTACAAACACATAGTTCATCTGTGTACATGATATCAGTTACTAACACATAGTTCATTAGTGTACATGTTATCAGTTAGTAACACATAGTTCATCAGTGTACATGATATCAGTTACAAACACATAGTTCATCAGTGTACATGATATCAGTTACTAACACGTAGTTCATCTGTGTACATGATATCAGTTACTAACACATAGTTCATCAGTGTACATGTTATCAGTTAGTAACATATAATATCTGTTAGGAAAATATTAGACATCAGTGTAAGTGATATCAGTCAATATGGAATAGTTCATCACTGTAAATGATATCACTTAGTGAACTGTATACATCAGTTTAACAATATCAGTGAGTAGCATAGTACATTACTGTCAATAAGACAGAATACATTGGTGTTAATTATATCAATTTGTTGAATGTCACCAAGTGAAAATCATTGAGTTGTAAAGTGTGAGTTTGTTTGAAGGTAATAAATCAGTTCATTATAACTAAGCAAGCATGTTTGATACATTTATATTTTGTATGGATAGTGCATTTTTTGGCCTATAAATAAAACAAGTGAATGCTGCTATGTGTATTAGTGTTTGCACCGGTAGATGATGTCAAGACTCGATTTTGAAATTGCTACCTGGATCCAAAGTTTTAATAAAGTACATTTTGCATGTGACAAAAAAACCCCTTAAAATGTTACTTTGTACTAACTGAGAACTCTTCATTATCGTGCCCCTATGTGAGATTCATGGTGTTACATAAATATGCAAAGAAAAATCTTGTGTTATGACTCCTTAGTGAACTTGTAGCCTAAAACAGAAGTTACCTTTTCAGGTACCTGGGTACGGAATAGAATAAGGACTAACGTACCAGGGTCAGGATTTTGACCAAGTGCAAACAATTAACTCTTTGCCCATAACAAAGTCTCTTCTTAACTTATGAAATAGCCTCATCAGGACAACCCCGAATAATAATGTTGTGGGCCATCAAACAATTAACATGTTACCATCGGCAACTATTGGATATCCCTTGCTCTATTCCAAGCAAAGTTGGTAACACATGGCAACTGCTAGCTATATGTCAAAGGTGAGTTGCATGGCATTCCTTGTTTGGGCAATCCTGTAGTGTGGTATTAAAATAAAGTACAATTATTTCACCTCTGTGCAAATAAGTTTGAATTCTTGGCATTGTACTTGTAACTAGGGTTGGGAGGTACCAGGAAAATCAGTACCGATATTCACACCGCATCAGTACCGGGAATACGCAAAGTACCGGGATTGATCACGTGTTCAACGTGCTAATAACAACAAGGTTCTGTGTCTTGTTGAACGTGATAAAAACAACAGGTTTTGAGCCCTATAAACTGTGGTGGTAATGCAGTAACTTGCATTCATGTCTTCATGTAAATTCATTGACAAAAAATGTCAAACAGGGAGGTAAAAACTTCCGTTTGTGCAGCTTTAGCAGGGTTTGAGAGCTGTACTGAATACAGCAAAGAAATCGGCGACCACCTTTTTGCCGATGTGATCATTTGTCAACATACCCAGTCGCCATTTGCGGCCTAAAAATTCTTAAGTCAGGTGATCTGATTGCTGTACATTACTTACAAATTATTTCCTCACACAAAATTGTTGAAACCTTGTCTTGTTTTGTTATAATTTCTCCGGAAATACAAACATATTTGTTTTCATTGCCGCTTATATACACAAACAACTTAACTTTCATGATACAAGCAGACAACTATACGTGCATCGTATAGTACTGTTGTTCGAAGCGAGCGAGTCACTGTACTATTTCAACGGGAAATTTTCACCTGCTGATCACCTCCTTAGTTCCAAGCTGAGCACGCTGTCTATGCCCCGCCCTAAAGACCTCTGTTTCAAATGACTGATAGCCTTGAAGTGAAAGATATTGTGTACAAGTTTGTAGATCGATTCGTAGACTTTACTTCCCGCGATTTTCGACAGCCAATCAGGAGTTTAAAATGCTAGTGGCAGGCAGGTCTTACGTTCATAATGAGATGCAAGGCAGGAATGTTGCTTTTAATCATGAATCGCGGAAATTCCCAATCCAGCTTATGCAGTAATGTGAATGAAATTTTCATTGTTAATGGTGTCAATTCAGTGAAGTAAAAATGTCCCTGTTTGTCGCAATTCATAGCATAATTAGTGCCTGAAATCTTCTTTTCCACTGGGTGTGCCTGCCTATTGCTGCAATCATTTTTCCAGTTTGGCATTTTAAATGCCAAAATAGGCAAATTTGGTTTATTTCTTACCTTTGTGGGCCAGTGAAAATTAAAAGTGCACTCATTTTGGCGAATTGAAATAAGTATAAAACTCCCGCTCTTTCGCGAAATGTTAAGAATTTTTTTCCCTCCAATTTAGTAGTCACCTGAGTAGGATGGTCACTTGTTTACAATTAACTCTTCACTTGTAGCAACATAGATTGAGTATGTAATGATAAATGATGAATATCATATTGCAGTGTGTTGAAAACGTCATCAAGTATTACACTATACAAATAGACACTGTCAAGTTTCCTCAAGTAGGAGCTAGTTTACTTGAGTTTTTTTTTTTATTTCAGGTGATTAAGCCGGAAATTTGGTGGGTTACCACACAAAGAAACTGGAACCGTGATTATAGTCATTATAAGCCCATCGATTGAGTAATGAATGAAACTGGATTACATTGGATAGCTGTAGCAGCAGGATAACCTAGAAAATTTATGTCAAAGACTTGGGAAGCAGTTAAAGTTAATATTTTAAAACACAAAATTGCTCATAACTCGAAAACAGAAGGAGATACGGACTTTTTCCTTTGATTGTGGAAATTTCAAAACGTATTTTGAGTATGATTTCTCTGTCTGTGCAATTTCTGTGTTAATTGGAGTTAATCCGACAGAGTTATGATGATGTGTACTAGTTCCACAAAATTCCCTTAGAACACTTTTCTGATTTAAAATTTTTGGCTGGGATTGTCCTAAATGGTTCATCAGGGTTATTATGATAACGACCATGGTTTAGTGTAGACAGATCAGCAGCAGTTCATCTATATTAATATCACCGATGTTGTGCTCAAATACCGTAAAAAGCAATTTTCAAACATTTCAAACTTTTTGTTTCCGTTTTTTTTTAAAAAATTTCCAAGTAACTTGATTTTCGTAAAGTTATGCCCACGTAGCATGTTTGAGCATCTATAGCCTACATATAATAGTAAATATCAGTATATGTATCCCCAACGGCAACTCAGAGTCACGACCCATCAAGGTCATAAAATATGTCTTCAATAAGACAAAGGGCGGCTGCAGAAAATGTCTTATCTTTGTGATTGTTGCTTTTTCTTTTTGTTGCTTCATCATCGCTATTTATTGATACAGACTCAGTTATAACCAGCAAAATAAGGATGGTGTTTGCAGCAACTTAGGAACCTGAGTCAAGGTTTTCAAACCAATACGTTCGACAAAACAAAAAAACACAAGGCAAATGCAGTACCGCGTGGGGAGTGAACCTGTGATACTAACATCTCAAATCGCTGGAGTAACTGCATGAGCCACTTCATACGTAGATGATAACATGGGGCTAAAGAAATATACAAAGATAGGCACCCAGGAGGCACGCAAAAAACAAAAAAAATCACTGCTGGAATTACCTAAATGTAACTTTTCCCACTTGTACATAACTGAGTTGTTCTGCTTCAGTTCACTTTTGTTTAGTATGACACACGGATGCTTTACTCGTCGTTTACAGTAGGTTAGTGTTAACAAAATAGGCAGTATGTGTAGGCCTAGCCTGCATGGTTTGCATGATTTTACCAACGTTAGGGAAAGTAGCTGCTTTATTAAACATTTGACAGGAACTGCCACTGTGTACTAGGTTAACTACAATCGATACGGCGATGAATTCATTTAGTTTCAGAAGCCTAGAGGTTTGTTTTTGTGAGATATTGAAATGAACAGTTTTAAAATGCACCTGGAATTTGTTTTTGGTTAATTTTGATTTCGATATGCAAGTATTAACGCTGCATTGGAAAAAAAAAGAATTTTCCCTGGTACTGCGAAGTATTCAAAAGTACCGGCACTCAGGAAATCAGATTTTACTTACGGTGCTGCAAATACTGGTACTGCGAATACAGGTACTGACTTGGATACCGGGATACCGCCCAACCTCACTGGTAACTGCTACCTGGGTAATGTAACAAAACTATTACACAACACATTCTACTTGCTAATCATCTCATCGTAGCAACTGGAATTAATGTACATTTTATTCTGAACCCAGTCTCTGGTTTTGATGATAATAACACTTGTAGGTAAAAAGACTGGTAATATGTTCTAGGAAGGAACACCTGCTTTATTAAGTGCTCTTTTTGAACCCTTTATGAACAAAGGATATTTTGTGGAAAGCATAGTGAAAATGATTTCTTTTGTTGTTTCGTTTGCTTTTTATAATTGTAGGCTGTATGTACATTACTACAGAGGTGTAGTCGAACCCTATTGGATGATTTCAAACCTATGTCATCACATCTGTGTCAGCTGATTGGTCAGATTTACTCTACCATTCCTCAGTCTTCTGTATTAGAGTTAGCTGAGCAGGTAACATTTCCTTCTTTCATGGAATACCAATTGGTGCTACTTGATGATTCCTCTCTATCATGTGAAGTTAACATAGTGTCTTTATCATTTAGTGCATGTATGAAGCTGAAGAAGTGTTTGTTTGTGTATGTAAGCTTCTTCCTCTTTTGTTTCATAGTTTTTGTTTTATGGTCAATATTAATGATGGATCTTTTCTGTAGAGACAGACCTCCTTTTTTAATAAAGCCTTATTATCTTCTGCTGGACAAGTTAAGTAATTGGAAACCAACCATCATCATTGCCCAATTTGTAAGTTCCATTGCCACTTTTTAGTTACCAGAGAGTCTGTTACAGGTCACCTGCTAATTTACGTTATGTAACTTGTTGGGTTATTGTTCCTGAAATGCTTGCTAAGACATTTAAATGTAGAGAACTTCCCAAGAAAATGTTTCAACGTAAATTTATTACACCATGAGGTTTACATATCAGCACCACCTTGAGTGCTCAATGGCCTTACAGCACAGAAGGTTTTGGTGTTAGATTTTATAGACCAGTGTTAAAGATATGCCCTTATCCTATTGAAAACCACACATTATGTAGCTACAGCAGTAGTAACTCTTTATTTCTCTCTACAATGCAATACACAATGTGGCAATGTGCCACAAAAGTCCTTGTCATATCTCTATCAGGTTTGTTACACTTACCATAACTGTGATGAAGTTCAGCTGCTGTATGTAATACTAGCAAAATGAACAAGCCAACAATATATGGTGTGAAAGATATATGGAGACATTTCAATGTATCTTACAATAGAAACAAATGTCAAGCTGTAATTTCCAGTTCACAAACCCTGATTCCAAAATGTACAGTGTTTATCATGAAAAATATTCAAATCAGTATCTTTTATCATTTTGTCGAAGACTTAATTTATTTGTTCAGCCATAGGTTACCAAGAGTGAAATTAAATGATTGTATGTAGGGATTAAATGTGTAAACTATGCAATAGTGTTTGTATCAAGCAAAGGGAATTAAGGCAGTTGTTTTGCAAAAAAAAAGGAAAAAAAAAACTTATATGCTCCAAACCATTTTCTTTTTTTTGGACACAGAATGGTAGATTATTCAAAATAGTGAAGGACTGTCGCCTTTTTTTTAGGAAATGAGTTTCTCACAGATAAATTCAGTTGTTGCCCATGAATAATTTGTTCATCCAATTTTTTAAAAATTCAAATAATGCATCTTCAATAACTCATCATGTTTATGATGTTTTGAGAAAATTAACCTTTTGCACATGATTATTGAGAGACCGGATGGTTTAATATCCTGTGTATGCCATGTTGATGCACTCAAAATGCCTTGTGCCACTTCTAATGGAGAGCCATTCAAATAACATGCAGTGCTTTCAAAGCATTGTGTGTTCTTTTCAGATTAATACTGAGTGAAAAGTGCAGTAAATTTCTTTTATTTATAAGATATTGTTTTAGGACTCTTGATTTGAACCCCTGGATGTTTGTGTTGCTTTGTACAATCTGTTATTGTTATTGTTATATTTGTCACTTGTTGTCTTTATTCTCTACAGTAAGAGTGAGGATGTCATTTTATCTGGCTCACTGCATCTTTTTTCATGTCCATCACAGATTTGAAAGTTTTAACTATAAAATATATCTTTGTTCCATATTGATAAGTTGTATTTTTCTTTCAGATATTTATCCTATTTGGATCTGATGCAGATATTAAGCATGTTGTCCAGGGTTTGTTAGTTCAACTCTGTAGAAAAACATTTGCTCTTCTTCCACAAGGTACGTTTCATGCCGTCACTCAGTTTGCAGGGGGGAGGGTAGTAAGAAGATGATGTTATGAGGTCATAAATTTGATTTATAGTGATTGCATGAGTAGGTAAAAAGTACAAAAAAACATGAAAATTCCACGTGCACAAGTGCAATTTGTGTCTTAATTGTACCATTCATACAATTTGGGAAAGTAAGTAGGTTTCAGGTGATAAATTCTGCAATGTGATTTTAAATTCTTATAAATAACAACAAAATGAGTAAAATGCGAGAAAGTAGTGGTTGACAGTTTTCATTCAATTTAACTGTGTATTTCTTTGAATAAGCCAACTCGAAGAATGCTAGTAATGAACATTTAGTTGGTGGGAACAACTGGTCATTTACATGGTAATGAGGTCTTCAGTTTGTGGGTTATTCATAAGTACAGTGCTTTGTTCCACAAAATACTACAATCCAAAAAATCTACAATACTACAACAGGCGTGATGCTTTGTGCAGTGTGTTTTGTGATAAACCAATGAGACCTTTTCTGTTGCATATCTATTAATAGGTGCATATAATAATAACCATTACTTTTCAAATATTATTCCTGTATTTTGCTCTTTTCATGCCATTTCTTTTGCTTTTCAAAGTGGGTTATTGTCCTTTTTTTCCTTGAATGATGTACTCTGTCCCCAAATAACCATATACATCTAGACATGAAAAAAAACTTAGGATCAAACAGAATCTTGTCCCTCTTATTTTTCTGGAATTGCACAATCACCTTAAGAGAGATGATGATGTGTCCAAGAGGACAGAGTGGACAGATTTCCTCTTTGAAATCATCAAAAACTGTGTTTCAAAAACTTTGAGCAATTAATTACACTGCATGCAACTGACATATGAAAAATACCACTTTGGGAAATATTCCAAATTGGGAGATGAGGACTCAGGAACATTAGCTGATCCATAGAAAGAACATTCCAAAGATATCCTATGAATATCAGGCTGATGTAGGTTTTGATAATTAGCTGGAGCTTCCCTATATTGGCTCAAGCAGTGTTTGTGTCAAACTCATAGTGAACTCTGCTGAAGTAATATTAGATGGAGATACAACAACATTACCATCAGTATGTAATTGTACATTGGTGCTAAGGCCTCTTTTTATTGACATAAATCCTAGTAGTGAACATGTTGGAAGTATTGTTTAATAGTTGAAGAACTAATCAATAATTCAGAGAGGTTTCTGACATTCTTCATTCCTGGTCAGTATCTTTGTTGGTTTCCCCACAATGATAGATGCACATCCAACATAGACATAGGTTACATATGATGTGGTTGATAAAACCATTTCTAAAATGCATCAATGTGTGATTTTGTCACCAGTCAAGGGAATTAGATATTTCCCTTATCCTGGCAGCTAGTTTATCTTCCTGGAGCATTCCATTGCCATCCCTAGGCATAAAACAATGAATCACACTTTTCGTCTCCTTGATTCAACTATTTGTTTAGTTGAGCTCTTTTAGAATATTAATTTTAAATTTTTAAGTCAAGTGAATAACTAGATCACTCACATTGTGTACTGTTTTCCTTTTTAGACTAATTGTATAGTGAATTATGAACACCTAGGAGAGGGGAATAATTGTTACAATAGAAACCCTAGATGCATTATGACCTATTGCTCAAACACTGTGAATAATCTTGTTGAGTATAGCGTTAAATTACAGTAACAGTGATCAAGGCAGGACTAACCACCCTATAAGTAGGGGTCCCCTGACCAGAGGGGTCTCTTACAATATCTCTGAGAAATTGAGGTACAAACATATATCTTTATTTTACACACAGCCAATTTTGTTTGACTCTTGCACGTGTTGCTTATCACTGTCAACTTAATGTGAAAATTCCACCAAAATTCCGCCTAAATTCCACCGGTGAATAATAATATATATGATGGTATATTCAAGTGGGATTCAAAGCCAAATTTTTAATGTGTTTCTCAGCCAGTGAAAAAGTTATTCATGAATAGGTACTAATGATCTGCTTTACTTTTGTCACTAGGCAACCTGTTGTATTTCCCATTGTGTTATTTTTTGTGTGGACAGTATGTGATGCATGATGACAAGATCAGTGATAAACTCTTAGAGATTGGATGAACATTCCAAGAAGAAATGTAATAAAAAAATGAAAATAGAAATAAATCCTTTTATTTGACAGGTGCCAGAGATTCCACAGATGTGCTTCAGAGTTTCTTATCAATGTGCAAAAATGTAAGTTATCTTTCTTTTGTGGGTTTAGAGATAGAAAACAATGTGGAAGAATACAAAGTGACAGAAACGGTAGGATGTCTCTCGGTTTAATGTTTCGTTACTTCTCTTCAGGAACAGGTCAAAAATTATTAACATTAGTGGCAGGAGATTTGGACTTTGTATTTGAAGAAGTTGTAGCTAAGGGAGACTCTACTTCTTGTTCCTCTTGAATTTTTATACTATCATTAGTAGTATTGTTGGGTATATACCTCTATGTCATCGGTTCTTTTCTGTTGATAATGTTTATAAAAATAAAAAGCAATGTCTAAACAGTAATGACAATAGAATGTACTAGTTTGATATTTGCATTATTATCATTATTAGATATTACGGAAGCAAACAGATCTGCTTATACACCAAGAGATTCAACTGCCTTCTTTGTTCCAGTCTGGTTTAGTTGGTATTACTTTACCTGAGGACCATACAGTGAGAGCTGCTTGCTCATTCTTTGTAAGTAGTAAATCAACATGTGATCAAAACCTGTGTACGGTGACGTCCTCTTACTTCTAGATGTTATGATATCACTCTACTGAGTACAACCTTAGTATCAAATAAACAATTTGTGGCTGTTGCTGCTGCCAGTATTCCTTAAATATTATAAGTGATGTCATAAATGCATTCCTGTTGGTGTGTAAATGAAGAAGGAAGCTGATTGGTAAAAATCCCCTAATTAGCTTGGAATGCCATGAAACCTGACGTAATGTGCTGGCACCTCAATCCATTTTTGATTCCTTGCCGTAGGCAGGGGAATCTATGCAGTCCTGATGTCGTGTGTGGGTATGCATGTGTGTGTGCATGTGCGTGTGTGTGTGTGACGCTGCTCGTAAACGCTCTATCTCAAGAAGGGTAACTCTGAGTAATTTCATTTTTTGGCATGTAGGTTGCCCATATTGAGTAGATGAACCCTATTGTTTTTGGTGGAGGTGAAAGGTCATTTGAGGTCACCAGAGGGCAAAATGTGAAAACCTTGTAAACCCTCTATCTCAAGAAAGGTAATTGTGACTGATGTCATACTTGGTGTGTGGGTTGGTCATATTGAGTAGATGATTCCTATTGTTTTTGGTCGAGGTCAAAGGTCATTTGAGGTCACCAGAGGTGAAAATGTGTGAAAATCTTGTAAACACAATATCTCCAGAAGCGTAAGAGTGATTTATGTCAAAGTAAGTGTATGGATTGTTCATATTGAACAGATGATACCTATTGTTTGTGATGGAGGTCAAAGGTCATTTGAGGTCACCGGGGGTCAAACTGTAAAAACCTTGTAAACACAATATCTCCAGAACAGTAACTGTGACTGATGTCATACTTAGTGTGTGGGTTGTTCATTTTGTGCAGATGATCTGTATTGCTTTTTTTGGAGATCAAAGGTCATTTGAGGTCACCAGAGGTCAAACTGTAAAAACCTTGTAAACACAATATCTCCAGAAGAGTAACTGTGACTGATGTCATTCTTAGTGTGTGGGTCGTTCATATGACGTAGATGATTCCTTTTGTTTTTGGTCGAGGTCAAAAATCATTTGAGGTCATCAGAGGTCAAATTGTGAAAACCTTTTAAACACAGTATCTCCAGAAGGGTAACTGTGACTGATGTCATACTTAGTGTGTGGATTGAATATTGTCAGTAGAATACCCTTTTGATTTTGGTGGGAAGTCAAAGGTCATGTGATGTCACCAAAGGTCAAACTGTGAAAACCTCGCAAACACATTATCTCCGAGAGGGTAACTGTGACTTATGTCATACTTGGTGTGTGGGTTGGTCATATTGAGTAGATGATCCCTATCATCTTTGGTGAGGGGCAAAGGTCATTTGAGGTCACCATAGGTCACACTGTAAAAACTTGAAAACACGATATCTCCAGAAGAGTAACCATGACTGATGTAATACTTGGTGTGTGGGTTGGTAATAATGAGCAAAAGATCTCTATTGTTTTGGTTGAGGTCAAGGGTCATTTGAGGTCACCAGAGGTCGATCTGTAAAAATGTGTAAACACAATATCTCTAGGAGTCTAACCTTGACTGATGTCTTACTTGATGTGTAGGTTGTATATACTAAGTAAAAGACTTCTTTTGTTTGTGGTGGAGGTTAAAAATCGTTTGAGGTCACCCGAGGTCAAACCTTGCTAACACATTAACTCCAGAAGGGTAATGTTGACTGATGTCATACTTGATGTGTTGGTTGGCCACACTGGGTAGGTGATCCCTATTGCTTTTGGTGGATGTCAAATGTCACGGTCATTTCAGGTCACCAAAATAAAGGTCATTTTGGGTTAAAGGCTTGTGGTGTATCAAGAAAAATAACTGCAGTTGATCTTATACTTGTCATGTGGATATTTTATGTTTGTTATAATATAACCATGTAGCAAGCAATCACAAAGCCTTTTGGCTTTCTGGTTCATTTGATACAATTGAGCATGGGAAAGGTGGGATCACCCAAAGAGGTACGTCTCTCCTTTGATAAATTGAATGAATGAATACGCAGAAAACTGGCTGGAAAATTATAACAAAGTATTTGAAATGTGCAAGAAATTGGGGATGAGAGTGGAATTCAAACCAGTTATCTCAGGAAAAGGAGTCCCATGCTCTCCCAGCCTAGCCATCTCGCCCCTGTGATTGGTAGCAAATTGTAATTGCAAAAAGTGTTCCAGTAATGTGAGCAATACAGTGAACACTAGTTGTATAACTTATTGAAGAAAATCATTCTTTTTATTTTTCAATTGAAGTGAATCAGTTGCAATAAATATTAAAGCATTCTGTTATTCTTGAATAAATAATGATGAGGCTATTCACCTATCTTTTATCCTGCTGTGTGGAACTATCTCCTTTGTTTTCGTTTCACTTAGTTTATAGTTTGTATGAGCAGATTTACATGTACTTTCATCTCTCCATCAGTTCTTTTATGGTTTCTGTCAAACTCTGCCCAATATTACTATTTTAGATCAGTTGTTGAGTATGTCATTCATGTTAAACGCCTTTAGGGAAAAACGTTGTTCAGCATGATGTTTAATTTGTACAATACATACTGTACTTCTTCCTTTTTTTAATACGGGGTTTCTTGTTGAACTGAATGACTTAGGACATTAATGTACCTGAGTTTGATCTAATTACTTATTGACAGATGTCACCTGCTAAGTCATTTTGTGATCCCTGAAAGGTTGTATTTGAGATGTGTCATTTATCTGATTGAGGTTGAACAATACTATAGGTGTACTTTGAACTTAAAAACACCCTTCAGTTGTGCGTGTATGTGGTTAAAGGAGAACATTTCTTGGTCATTACTGCCCATTGTGCTTTTCACAATTTAATCATTTTTCTGCTGTTTGAGAGAAGACATTTTGTGTAATGATCTATTACAATGTTAAATCAGTTAGATCAAACCTTCTGCCAACTATTAACAGTCTAAAGTTGCGTTACTACTTTGCAACTGTTATACCCTCATTTACACTGTAAGTTGTCAGGCTACTCCATTTATTACTTACCAGTTGCATTGTTTTTGCCAATTTTAACAAAGTGCTACCTTTCAGTGCTTGATTACATATCAAGCACTGTTACCATGAAGAGAGCAAGTTTCTTTTTTGTCCTTTAAAGTTATTACCAGCTGTCACCTTCAACTGTCACAGATTTAAGTTAATCATCTTGTTTACTTGTTTGTCACTTATAAGTAACAGATTATTTATGGTAAACAAGGGCAGCTAAAAAACAGGGTTGAATGGTTGGTTAATTTGTGCCTGGAAAGTGTCCGACACCTGAAAGCTGACACTTTAAACCTTGGGATACGTAACAAAGGCACTTTATGTCTTTGCAATGTCATTATAGGAAATTGAGTGATAGGATTCCATCATATTTAAGTCCTAAATTTGAATGTTACACCAGTTTCACAAATTGTGAGTTAAATGCTAAAACCATGTCAATATGAAATCCTTTAGAAATTTCATTGTGTTTGAATAAATGAACCTGTTTGCTAAATGGCAATAGGATAGAACTTTTTCTCTTTTTTGGTCCATTGTGAAAGGCAAAGGATTGTCTGTGATGGTGATGACATGTGTGCATTTAAATGTTTGAGTATTGTTTTCAGTGCCAGGCAAATAGTATGTTAAGGCCAGCAGAGATGAAAGTTTTAACATTTGGTTACCTATGACATCTCAGTAAGGAAATGCAGTCTGAACTCCAAAATCTTAAAATAGTGGGTAAATTATCTTCATTGTGATTCATGGACTTGTGAGAATTTTAGGTTGTAGTATGAACCTTTCAAATGTATCACAATGAGTAAAATTGCTTGAAATTCAATCCTAAGGAACTGTATAGCTAGTCATGAGTGTGCGATGTCTTTGGTATTTTTGGTCAAATGTCATTTGAGGTCAGCAATTCTGAAAATTTGAAAACAAAATGTTTCAAGGAACATGCTCCCTTCAAATTACAAACCTGACTTTGTATCCACACTTTCATTCCATTTTGGTGAGGTATCACTAAGTTATTATCGACCACATGCCTGCATTTACATTTCATATCGACAAGAAATTGCAAAGGTACTTATATTGATAAGCTATTGACCCAACCTGGTATCCACATTTACGTGTGACATTAGCATGGAATCAGTAAGGTATTAGGGATAAGCTACTGATTTGACCATGTATTTGTGATGACATTTCATATGGTTAAGGAATCACAAAGCCTTTTCATTTTCAGTTGGGGAGCACATCTTGAAATATTGTTGTTTGTAGTTTTTCTTAACATTGTGCTGTTTCATTTGATCAACAGGTATCTTGGATTGTAAATAGTGGTAAACATTTAGGGTTTCAAGAGTGTTTGCAACAACAAGGAAAGTCTCTTTTGGAACTTGTCCTCAAGGTAAAGATATTTGTGTGGTGCAACTGATGTGTACTTTATGTAAAACAAGTTTGAAAACAACATTTACAAACATTGACATTTCAAAGAATATTCTTGTATTAAAAATACAATATACTTTATAGACCTCAAAATCTCTTACCTATCACAAAGTGAATTATTGTATTTATGAAGTAATTGTAATAGTGAAATGTCAATAGCATTCATGCCTGTCTTCATCAAACATGCTGACAGCTTAATGAAATTTTGGTCAGTTCCATGTAAATCATCATTAAGCCAAGATATATTAAGCCAGCGTGGGCCAACATTTTGGAACAAGGAATTCGTGGGGAGCTGCACAGGTTGTAGGCCCACCCTTTATTATCCTTTAACATTGCAGACACCATGGTGTCATTACTGATACCAGCATGACATGGTGTCATTTCAGACACGATGGTGTCATTACGAATACCATCGTGACATGGTGTCATTTCAGACAGTATGGTGTCGTTATAGATACCATTTGTGACATGGTGTCATTTCAGACAGTATGGTTTCATTACGGATACCATCGTGACATGGTGTCATTTCAGACAGTATGGTGTCATTACAGATACCATTTGTGACATGGTGTCATTTCAGAGAGTATGGTGTCATTACAGATACCATTTGTGACATGGTGTCATTTCAGACACCATGGTGTCATTACAGATACCATCGTGACATGGTGTCATTTCAGACACCATGGTGTCATTACGGATACCATTGTGACATGGTGTCATTTCAGAGAGTATGGTGTCATTACAGATACCATTTGTGACATGGTGTCATTTCAGACACCATGGTGTCATTACAGATACCATCATGACATGGTGTCATTACAGACACCATGATGTCATTACAGATACCATCATGACATGGTGTCATTTCAGACACTATCGTATCATTTCAGACACCAAGGTGTCATTACAGATACCATCCTGACACTATGGTGTCATTACAGACACTATGGTGTCATTACAGACACTATGGTGTCATTACAGACACTATGGTGTCATTACAGACACTATGGTGTCATTACAGACACTATGGTGTCATTTCAAACTATAAACCATGATAAACATCCATACTGTTGAAGCTTAAAATGAAGAGAAAATATCAAGAGTGGTTTTTCATCTTTGATTTTCTTCCTTGTTCATTCTATTTTCTTTGAGTCCCCTTTGCCTGGTTATCTCTTGCATAGCTTCATTTCTTAATTTGGTTTGACCAACAGAAACATCATTTGTTAGTTAATGTTTGAGCCATGCAAACATCATATTTAATGATGGTACAGAAGTTGGTGTGACCCTATGGAACATCATACATCAGTTTTTAGTGATATAGAATTGTATTTAATCCAAGCAAACTTCATGAATTATTTAAGGATGTTATAAAAGTTGGTTTAACTGACACAGATACCATACCTTAGTCAATGATAGGTGTCATGCAGAGAGTGTGTTAGGAGAAGCCTGCATGTACAGCTTCTCTTCTGTCATAGTTGCTAGCCTGACAGTGACAGTATTATCATTCATTTTGATGAGTACAACTAGTTTGGTTATGTCTTTCTTTTTCTGAATATAAACATATTTGATCTGTTGCTATTTATCTGTTGTTAGTTACCATCATTTTATCTCCTAAATCTATTATTTAGGGAATTAGTGGTGCAGTTGCGAGGAGATCTGTGGAAAATATGGCCGATATTTTGTATGCTATGGTTAAGGACAGTTCTAAAATATTTTCTCCGTGGATCAATGAACTTCTCTCTAACCCTCAATTTGAGCTTCCTCTTGTTACCAAGGATCAAAGAATAAACTTTGGAAGATCTTTGTTTCGGTAAGTTATATAACATAGATTGTTGTGACCTGTGATTAAGTGAAGTTAACCAGAAGGATTTTGATTGCATGAATTTTTTTCTCAAATTCACTTCATGTGCTATTGTTTCTGCAGCAAGTCACATCTCTGGATAAGCTATTTACCATGAAAATTAAGCTGTTTGTTTCAAGAGGTTGAGGTTCCATGGGGCCAGCAATACTCAACACATTTGAGTTCTTTGTTTTAAGTTCAGTGCTAAAGATAAAAACCTGTAACAGAACTTGCATGATATTTCCTATTAAAACTGAAGAATTGAAAAACATTTGGGCCACTCATCTCGGAAAATCAAGTCATGAAGATAGACAATAAAGTTCCTCAAACCCATGGCAGTACATGCATGGAAATGCAAATGTTTTATGCTAATCATTAAGCACAATTCATACCTTTCCAAGAATATATTCTTTCAACAAGAACCTCTACCTGAACAGTCAAGCAACATGTTATTGTCCTACAAAAGAGGTAGGACTGAGGAGGAGGAGGAGGAGGTGTGGAGACAACAGAAACATTGTTCTTCCCTGTTGTAAGGATAGATAACATTAGGCACTTATTTAGTATTTAATGTGATTACAGTTCATTGGATTAGACAAAGGAACTGTTTGTTGTGAATCCATTTATGCTCTATAAGATATTATCTTCTGTATTATAATTTTAATGGCACTTGTTCACAAATGCTAGTAGCTTCTTTCACAAGAGGATCCTAGTGAACTTTTCCCTCAGATTTGATGGAATATCTTTATCAATGCCCAGGGTATTGTCCTATATTGCGAAGCAATTCAAATTGTGGCATGCTCGTAGGGGATCCCGAGGCAAGTCCCTTGTTAGGTCTAGAGTTAACCACTCCAGCATGGGTTCAGGGGGAAGCCCTCGAGTTCATTGTTAGGATAGGAAAGTACCACAAAAATTAGTACTGGCCTTGTCATCCTGTTTGCACCAGTATAAATTGAAGTACCTATACTTACCATGCGTGACGTGAATACCTGTGACATGTTTCAACGTACCTGACACAATTTGTTCCCACAATTGTGAAAAAAATAAAAATTTCCAATTGTGTTTCAAGCCCCCTTACGTTTGATGCATCAGCCTCCAATTGTCATTTAGAAAGTAAAAAGGAGACAACTCTTTGTGCATTTCCTTCTTTCAAGTGAAAATTAACTGGGTTTGTGCTAGGTTCCATTTACAGTTCTGTTAACAGTAACCTTAGAAACATTAGCACATGGTGTACCCTAGTATGGATAGGAAACAAATTTTTATTTTTATTTGCCTTTCAAGTTCAGCAGGAGCAAGATTTCTTAGAAATAGAATGTAAATATGTGTCTGATAATGTTTTAGATAACAACTTTTGAAAAGTATGTGCTAATGTTACTATGTTGCAGATGTAACATACTTGCAATAAGATTTTAGTGCTTTTCTGTTATGAAGTTTTTTGTGTGTATTATATTGCACAAGTCTATTTTACCAGCTGGTCTAGATGATAACTGGAGATCAAAAGAGTTAATAACGATGTTGTCTTCCCTTTACGTGATCACAAAGGAACAGATCTATCAAAAAATGTCAGAACAGATCAAGCTATGAATCCTTGTTTTAACATTTTGATTCAATGTGCAAAAACTCCAAGATTTCACTGGTGTCAAAATTCCAAATTTTGCTTGTCCCAACTACCAACTTGAAATAAGCACTTGCACTTCAAAGGACATCAAAGTCATTAGGAAGTTATTTGCAGGTGTTACATAAAATGGTATAACTTTTAGGGGAATGAATTTCTTTTTTGACAGGAGGAGTCTCTCTCCAAACTTAAATTTCTTGACTTTTGATCAAGATTTTGATGCAGAGATGCCTGCCTGTGGTGAAAAGTACCCTCTTTCATTGAAGAACTCTCAACTTGGTCACTTGAAGTTTTCGTGAAAGAGGTTATGACAAGTAGATTGGAACTCCATCGAAGTTTTGCTTTAAA
The DNA here is from genome assembly GCA_021234535.1 of Stichopus chloronotus. NCBI lineage: Eukaryota > Metazoa > Echinodermata > Holothuroidea > Aspidochirotida > Stichopodidae > Stichopus > Stichopus chloronotus. The sequence goes on along the minus strand of CM037838.1, from coordinate 3,421,740 downwards.
ATATTTAAACAAGCTGATACCCATAACTGTCTTTGTTGGCCTTGCAATAGCATCCAGTGGTATCATGTGTGAGTCACATATGCAGATGATCTTGACCAGCACGCACGCATGTATACAGTATGCTGTAGACCACATACATGTCTCAGAGCACAACATCCAGAACAAAACAGTGTTTGCCTGCTATCTATAATTGTTGGCAATATGGCAATTATCTATCTAGTTAAGAAGAGGCAGCAAATGTTGCGATCTGCAGATGAAATTAGTTTAGCTTTGTGAATGACCAAACACTGTTATGACTGTAGAATAAGTTTGTTCAGACACTTGATCAAATTTATCTCCCCACTGCAGTCCCAGTACTACAGTGTAAAGAATATTCCAGAAATGGGCAGTTCAGAGGGCTTTATATTGTAAACCAAACTTGGTGACTATCAGCCATTGGTAGTAGTGGGGTGTCAGATAATAGTTAACAATATTTAAGCTATGAACTGTGCAAATAAGTGCAATGATTTACAAAAAGCTGTAGGTCTTGGTTATTTTGTACTTGTCACAGTGTAAAACATGAAACTACATTTCACAGCCATTATACCAAGATAGCCTTGTGTCCACCCCTTAGAGATCTGGCCAGGACTGAGTCCTTCCACCCAGAATGATGGAAGTATGTAAAGCAACATCTTCGTGTGTGCCTTTCTTTACAAGGGCATGGGAAGGAGACAGGTCTTTTCCATTCAAAGGTGGAATATGAGTTGTATAGGCAAAGACGTGGTTATCTACCTTTGTTCTTCGTCAGTCTTACAGTTTAGAGAAAGATCACCTGCCACAAAATCTGAAAGTAAGCAGTGCACTCATCTTCCAGTTATCTGAATATGAATACTGTCTCCACACTTTTGTTGTCCCTGCAAAATTCAGACTCTCCAAGAAAGCCTATAGCTGTCAATCACAGTTACTTGAAATTTAAGCAGACCATGTATGCAATCATGGGGCTTAAACAATTTTTTTGTAGTGGCTATAACATATTCTGGGGAATTTGACTTTTCAGTGGCAAAATGTGACAAATTTTTTAACTCATATTCCAGCTTTAATGTAGTGGAGAGAGCTGCAGATGACTCCTCATCAAGTAACAAATATTAAAAGGAATCCTGTCGTGTTCTGTAGTATACTGTAGTAGTATTATAAAAAAAACCTATTTTAGTAGAATTTACATTAAGCAGGAAGAGAACATGGATTGGATGGAAGTTTTTCATCGCCTGCTTCTTTCATCATATGTTTTCCTCTGAGTCACTCTAACAGATTTGTGTCTCGGTCCTTAGTAACATGTCATAACATGGTTGAACTAATACATTCTTCATCTCTTGTTTGTTTCATGTAACTGAAAGGTGTTAATGTCATAGACATCAAAGTGCATAAATGTTCGCCAAAGTGAATCTCATAACTCACAAATTCGAGCTGGAAATCTAAGTTAAAGTTGATTGGAATGCATCATAAATCTCATACATTTCCACTCAATGTGGTTGATGAGGGAGGTTTATATCATGATCACTTTTGACCAAATAATCAGAAAATAATCCAATCCATGATCATATCAAGAACAATCATCTTCATCTCTCTAAAGTGATGCAGATTTGTCCTTCATCTGCCATTTTCGTTCATTTACGTTTGATATTGCGTATTTCTACGAAATATTGGTGCGTTTACATAAGTGCACACTGTGCATTTCTAATGATGATGTTGCACTGTATGTGGCTACATTAGTGTGCCACTGACATGTTGTGAAAGATGCAAATCGCTCCTGTTATGACGGTATGATGTTCATATGTCTGACAAAACTTTTGGGTGAGCAATGTTGTCTAGCTCAGTGGAGAGAGGGTTCTGTATTAGTCACAAGTTGCAATTGTGATTCATTATAAAATGTTGTTTAAATAGTTGATATGCATGTAGGTGAACATATTCTACTTATTGCCATCAGTTTATGCTTTCAGTGTGACTGTGTCTTGAACAATTTCAACAATGCATTGAATTAAAGTTGTGTGATGGTGAGGTAAGGTGGACATTTGTCCTATTACCTCGGACATTACCATTATCAGACATAGATGTCATATAATAAGAGGAACAACTCTATCATTTTTGTTAACACAGTTTCTCAATATAGGAAAGATGGATACTTCCCATACATAATATGTGGGTTGGTCATTTCAAGAGGAAGAACCCTATGTATTATCTTTTGCTAGAGGTCAAATGTCATATGAGGTCACCAGTGGTCAAATACTGACATTCTTGTTATCATGATATTTCAAGAAGGGAAACCCTGACAGTTCTTATCGTTGTACATAGACGTAACATGTTTAGAGGAAGAAGCCTATTGGTTTTGCAGTGGTCAAAAGGTCATAAGAGGACACTACATCTGAAGAAAAGAAACCATGTCTCATCTCATACTTCATATGGAGATTCACCTTATCAATGAGTGCAAGAAATGCCTTTTGATTTTGTTAGAGGTAAAAGATCATTTAGGGCCAACATATTCTCACTTTTTCCAATATATCATATTCAAAACATAATGAAGCCATCAAAACTACAATGCCTTCTTGCTTTCTGGTTATTTATAGAATGGAACTGGTTGATAACATAAAATGAGATCATGAAAAGGAGATCATGAACTCATTCATGTAAATTATTTCAGTTTTTGTCTTCTGCAAGTCCAGCATGGATCCAGAAGGGTACACCCAGTGCAGACTCCTTCTTTATTTGATGACCAATGACTTTTTTTTACCAAAGTGAGGAAATAGATGTGGAATATGTTTCCTGGATGCTGGTAAATTACATCTAAGCATGTCTAGAATTCAAATTTTCTTGGGAGAGACCCCTAAACCTCTTCATGACTTGCTAGTCGGCCTTTGGCTCATGGTGCGTGGCCCCGTCTCAAAATCCTGGATCCGTGCCTATCAGTAGTACACCCTATATTTACACTTGCTGTGACGTCTATTAGTAGTTCATGATACATTTATACTTACTGTTAGTTACATCTATCAGTTGTACATCCTACGTTATATTTACTGGGACGTCTGTAAGTGAAGTGTGACGTCTATCAGTTGTACACCGTCATTAATGCTGCAGTATTGCGAATTCTATCATCTGAACACCCTGCATTTACACTTACAGTGTGACCTATCAGTTTTGCACCCTACATTAATGCTTACTATGTCATCTGTGACTTGGTACACCCTACACTTGTGCTTACTTCATCATCTGTCAGTCAGTTTGTCATACATTCTATGCTCTAAAGTAATGAAAAAACAATGCTGATTGTATTTCAAGAAAATTATCATTAGCAGATATTGCCTATTGTACTGCTCTTTGCTTTAGATTCTTTGTTGTAGTTGACTGAGGATTAACTTTTATGAGCTTGCTGGCAGTCACTCAGTTGTTTATATGCAAAGATTTTTGTGTAAAAGAAACTTGAGTAAAAGTATGTTTTAAGTATAACATTGAATCATCATGTATCTGAGCACTGTTTGATTGTTTTGTAACATATTTGGCCAGTTGGATTGTAACTTCTTCCTCACATAGTTGTTTTTGTTTGCCCTAGTGGATGGGGTGGAGGAAGTAAGAGGGATGTTACAATTTTTTTTATGTTAATTGTATGCAGTATAAGCATTATATTAGTCCATTGTTGTATACCCCCTTTGAATGTAACACAACTGTGCTATTGGATTCTCTTTTACTGAATTCTCTGTCACTGAAACTAAAAGTGACCATTCCACAAAATCACCTTGTGGGTTATTGTGGAATGATAAGATGAACAATTGCACAAAATCACAATTTCCTCTTTGAGGTCACTTTGGGATGCCTTGGCCTGCGGTGGATACAGTGCAGAAAGGAAGCTATGGATCTGTTATAACTTACTTGATCAAAATCTTGACTCACAACCATTATCAAAGATATTATCAGTCCAACAAATGCTACCTCCTGGCTTTAATTCTTGGTTAATTGCAGAACTGGTTAGTTTTATTATTCGAGCACCATTCTCCAGAATGAACAGTATGATGTCTCTGACTTGGTAGACTCACTTTGGATTTGCAAGCCAGACTGGAATATGTAAGAACTCCTCAAATGCTGCAGAGGTACTAAAACCACTATCACATAAGTTCATTTCAGTGTAATATTACCATTAATCAGGGCTTCCTGTACTGAAAGTTAAGGAATTGCCTCACCCACCAAAAATATACCCCAATTGTTGAATTTGTTAGTTGTTTGCAGTTGCTGGCATTGAGGAATTGTCAGCCCCAGGGTTGGGGTCTAAAGGGAAATGGGTGCCCCTCACCTTTGAACAATTTTTGGCTTGCAAAAATGCTGAGAAGCAAAATGCAATCTTTTTCATTTTTTCAGGTGTTCTGATGCTCCAAATTTGGTTTCCTTTGAATGAGAAGAAAATGAAAAAATAAAAAGAAAATGTGTTCTATCCAAAGGTAGTATTAATAAATCTCACAACAAGGTACCCATGCCACATGAGTTTGTCTTTCAATAAAAATATAGCAAGTAAAGATATTCAGTGTTACATAGCCTACATACTTTCCTCGATGGGGGAATGGCAGTTTGTTTCCTCAATAGAAATTGCTCATAAGCAACCATCTGCAATGTGGCATAAGATTTGAAATGAAGATGTGACGACGGTAAGAGTGATGTGTGCTGTATGACCTTCACATGTAGCTGAGCACTGGGGTAACCCTCAGCAAAGCGATGCTGAACAAATTCAAACTTTGAATCTAACTCTTTTAAGCCAATAGGATTGATAAACAATAAAATATGATCCTGAAACTTTCATGAACTCCACAATTTGCTGTTTATTTTCACATGCAATGAACTCTTTAACTATTTACCATACATGGCACCGTGTTAGACACTGTTTGATGACATATTACTTTCTTCTTCCACACTTTTCTGTCTTCATTGCTTCAAAGAATAACTAAAGTTATCACTTGATTTCATATGAAGGAGTCCTGGGAAAACATGTGTAACCTGCTGCAGGATAACTTCAAATTAAAATAAAGGCAGTGTCTCTTGGTGGAATACTTCAACAGCAATGCTACAGTTAAAAAAATTTGACTTTTTGCCTGAAAAGAAAAAGAAGAACAATGAGAGAGCTACAGGACAGCACCATAAACACTTATTTGTGTGAATTTGCCAAAGGTGCACCATTCAGCACTCAGCTTTTGAACTCTGTATGATAATTTAGGCTTGATTGGAAAAACCATAGTACCTTATGATGGCTCCAAACCAGTGCTCTAATGGAATGTGAAGGAAAGAGTGCACCATCCAAATTAATATCTTGGATGAGGGAGATTAGCAGCTCATCTAAATGAAGTATATGAAGTATGTAAGATACCAGAGAGAGAACAGGACCTCTAAAATGAGATGTATTAGTTACCAGAGAGAGAACAGCACCTCTAGAATGAGATGTATTAGTTACCAGAGAGGGAGCAGCACCTCTAAAATGAGATTTATTAGTTACCAGAGAGGGAGCAGCACCTCTAAAATGAGATTTATTAGTTACCAGAGAGGGAGCAGCACCTCTAAAATGAGATGTATTAGATACCAGAGAGAGAACAGGACCTCTAAAATGAGATGTATTAGTTACCAGAGAGAGAACAGCACCTCTAGAATGAGATGTATTAGTTACCAGAGAGGGAGCAGCACCTCTAAAATGAGATTTATTAGTTACCAGAGAGGGAGCAGCACCTCTAAAATGAGATTTATTAGTCACCAGAGAGGGAACAGCACCTCTAAAATGAGATGTATTAGTTACCAGAGAGGGAACAGCATCTCTTAAAATGAGATTTATTAGTCACCAGAGAGGGAGCAGCACCTCTAAAATGAGATTTATTAGTCACCAGAGAGGGAGCAGCACCTCTAAAATGAGATGTATTAGATACCAGAGAGGGAACAGCATCTCTTAAAATGAGATTCATTAGTCACCAGAGAGGGAGCAGCACCTCTAAAATGAGATGTATTAGTCACCAGAGAGGGAGCAGCACCTCTAAAATGAGATTTATTAGTCACCAGAGAGGGAGCAGCACCTCTAAAATGAGATGTATTAGTCACCAGAGAGGGAGCAGCACCTCTAAAATGAGATTTATTAGTCACCAGAGAGGGAGCAGCACCTCTAAAATGAGATGTATTAGTCACCAGAGAGGGAGCAGCTCCTCTAAAATGAGATGTATTAGATACCAGAGAGGGAACAGCATCTCTTAAAATGAGATTTATTAGTCACCAGAGAGGGAGCAGCACCTCTAAAATGAGATTTATTAGTTACCAGAGAGGGAGCAGCTCCTCTAAAATGAGATTTATTAGATACCAGAGAGGGAGCAGCACCACCTCTAAAATGAGATGTATTAGTTACCAGAGAGGGAGCAGCATCTCTTAAAATGAGATTTATTAGTCACCAGAGAGGGAGCAGCACCTCTAAAATGAGATTTATTAGTAACCAGAGAGGGAGCAGCACCTCTAAAATGAGATGTATTAGATACCAGAGAGGGAGCAGCACCTCTAAAATGAGATGTATTAGTTACCGGAGAGGGAGCAGCACCTCTAAAATGAGATGTATTAGTTACCGGAGAGGGAGCAGCACCTCTAAAATGAGATGTATTAGTTACCAGAGAGGGAGCAGCTCCTCTAAAATGAGATTTAGTAGATACCGGAGAGGGAGCAGCACCTCTAAAATGAGATGTATTAGTTACCAGAGAGGGAGCAGCACCTCTAAAATGAGATGTATTAGTTACCAGAGAGGGAGCAGCTCCTCTTAAAATGAGATGTATTAGGTACCAGAGAGAGAACAGTACCTCTAAAATGAGACTGTATTAGATACCAGAGAGGGAACAGTACCTCTTAAAAATGAGATGTATTAGATACCAGAGAGAGAACAGGACCTCTAAAATGAGATGTATTAGATACCGGAGAGGGAGCAGCACCTCTAAAATGAGATTTATTAGTTACCAGAGAGGGAGCAGCACCTCTAAAATGAGATTTATTAGTTACCAGAGAGGGAGCAGCACCTCTAAAATGAGATTTATTAGTTACCAGAGAGGGAGCAGCACCTCTAAAATGAGATGTATCAGATACTGGAGGGGGAAAAGTACCTCTAAATGAACCTCTAGCATAGTAGAGAGTACAACACATTTATATGCAGGAATAAGTTAGACTCAAATTATTACAGTAAGGTTGACATGTGCATGAACCATTAAATTAATTTCAGGTCACCTATTGACCTTTCTAAAAATGTAAGCACCAAATAAATCATTTAGTATTATTATTAATGTGCTACAGAGAAAAGTGATTTCTTAGGTGAAGACTATAACATTTCATTTTTTGGTAGTTTGGATGTAGATGTACTCCTACTATCAGTGAGATTATATTGTGTTTTGTATCTTTAAATATTTATGCAGTTGTTGTCAGTGAGATTGTAATGTTGTGCTTCTTTGAATTTGATGGTGTTCTTTGAGATTAGGTCCTGTATTACAAGGCCTGATTTTAAAAAAAAATCCTAAGGATTTGTAAAATATATTTTGGTTGTCCAAAAAAAAAGAAAAGACAGGCCAGAGTCGCAATCTTATTGTTTGCTGTGATATGGCTGTTTTAATCAATTATTGTATATACACAAAACAGTATAATGGACTCCTATATTATTCACCCAGTGAGACTGTCATTTTCTAGGCCCTTGTTTTCGAGCAAAGGGGGAACTTTGCTTCAGGAAGTTACTCATCCATCAAACAGGAGAGGTGTATTTAGTTGTCCCACATGATTTTTACTCGTCCTGGACGATTAGCGACCATTTAATTTTAGTCCTGATTACATCTTTAGTAAACACTACAGAAATGTGGTATTCAAACAAAGCAAAAACATGAATTCCTATTTTGTGTATCAATTTGACGAATTGAATTCAAGTCTGCTGAAGCTGGGAATGTCTGTATATACATCATATAGAAGGTTGATATCCCTTGTAGCATTGTGAATCAAACACTCCTTGGGACAAACAAGGAACACATGAAGAACACACCACTCAGGGTTTGAAAATTTAGTTTTAATGTGTATTGCTTGCTTCAAAATGTCAATCAGCCTTCTCTTCTTCATTCATAGGTGGATTTTATCACTTTAAGATGTATAGGTTCCATGATCCATTCCACACATTTTAGTCCATGCATAGCAACAGTGGAACAACAATATTTCCCCCCTTTGAATGACAACACTATGAGCAGATAATGATTCATATGGAGCACAGTGTGTTGGCAGGAAGCTGTAGCTTATTATTATTATTAAGCTGACTTCATCATCCTGATGCATGGCTCAACTTTTGAACTTCTCTCTGGCAACTTGTTTTTACTTAATGGTTTTGTTAACTTGGCTTCTCTCGGCAATGTTTAGTTGGATGTAGTTTTGAAACGTTTTGTTGAAACATTTCCAAGAAACTGTTTTTAAATTGTTTTGAACCATTTGAAATGTCTCTAGAAGACAAGGTTTTTATAATTACTATTGCAGATGTTTAGTGATTGTCTTTCTTAGCACCTTTGATGCTGCAATTCACATGTCATGCTAACTCAGTCCCTTGCTTTTTGTGACCCATACTTCTAGATCTTAATATTCCTGTCACATGTTATTTACTGATGATTTACCTCTGAATGTGTATCACATTAGTAGAAAGTCTGATAGGTAGTGGAAAAGCGTGAACATTGTAGGGATTAACCATTAAGACATTACTCAACTGTTACCAAGTTGAAAAAAAGTAATTTGAAAATGGGTAACATTATCTCCCTTGAAACATACCTGACTTCATGTTTCTGAAAGTTTCTTTTACATTTACTACTTTTGTGAAGTTAATAAAACTTTTGTTTGTGACTGCTGAGATTTAACTACCGCCAAGATATCCCTGAATTTCTTATTTTTCTCCTTACATTTTCTGGTGGAGGAAGCTGTCTTATATCTTCCCTGACATTAATGTGTGTTGACCTATGACCTCTGCCAGTCTGGCTCAATGGGATTATTTCAAAGAGTTATGGAGGGCAGACGGCATTTTTCCATGTGGGTAGATCAAAGCTGCTATGGTGATACTAATGTTACAAGAGTAATTAAGTTTTACCTGACTGCATTTTATGAGGTTTGTGGTGTTAAGAAAAGGGCTGAGCTCTTACCTGATCTAAAAGGGGTTTGTGAGTAAGCTAGGACCTGCAAATTGCTTTATTTTCTTTAAGATTTGGATGCTTAGAGCTACAGTAGCTGTATAGTAATGTACTTATGTAGGGAATTCAATGGAATATTTGTGGTTGCAATTTGTTTAAATGGTACTGTTAAAAACAACATCAGGAGACCGTCCTGTACTACCATGTTTGCAGAACAATAGGCTATATTGAAGGAGTACTGTGTATGAAACATTTGTTAATGTATACTTCCATTTCACAGTGATAATCTCATTTGACATGACCTAGTATTGTTGTGAACACCCTGTAATCATGTGTTAAGAGTTGAAAGTTGCCTCAAGTGATTGTGTGTCAACAGAAAATCAGAAAAATAAGACTGAAGTTAATGCTAAGTTTTTCTTTACTTTAAAGTGTACCCTCCAGAGTGTTTTTTGATGGAAAACGTCTTTCAAGGAACAAAAATGAGAGTAACTGCTTTGAAAGCAATGAAAATTACATGAATACAGTAAAAATGTTTTTTTTTTTAATTATTGGTTCTCGCTGTAAGAAGTAGACTTTGCATATGCCTTTAGTTCAAGTCTCACTGTTGTATCAAAAACATGTTCTGCACAAGCTGTAGCTCTTTATTCAGTATTGGTAAATGTAACATTTAATGAAAGGAAGCACTGTATTTAAATTGAAGCTACAAACTGGTCATCTCACAATGGTATCAGCTGTTTGGACCAACTGCGGATTAAGCACCAGGATACTTCCCAAAGTATCCTGGTGCTAAATACGTAGTAATTGTCAGTTTTCATTCAAATTGTCTGTATGGTTCTTTGAATCAGCCAATGGGAAGTATACTAGTATTGAATATTCAGTTAACAACTCAGGATCACTGACGCCGCGGCAAGGTTGTGTTCAGTTCATAGCTTATTTGTACAGTGTTTCCTTTCACGAAATACTACAATTCCCGATACCTAAAGGAGCGACGACTTGAGTGGTATGTTTTTGATACGCTAGTGAGACCTGTACTGTTTCATATTCATTATGTAGGCGGTTATAGTAAGAACCATTAATTTTCAAATATCATTTCTGTTTGTAGCTCATACCAGCTGGCTGGTGTGTGCTATCGTAATGGTGCGGTGTCACTCACTCACTCTCTCTCTCTCTGTTCTCAATTGTTCAAAATGCTTTTCCTCCGTCATGCTTTCATGGATTTGTCTGGAACTTGGACACAATGTTACATAGGTGGTGGACCATTTAGGGTGTTCAGGAATTTGTGGTCCAAGGTCCCGTGTGGCCCTTTGGCCCATTCTATGAAATTCTACAAAATTCTTCTCCTCCTACAGATTATATTGTACAATGCTGATGGGTTGTCACAATGATGCTGAGTTATTGGTCCCTTCAGGGTGTTCAGGAATTGGTAGTCCAAGACTCCATGTGGGCCGAATGGCCCATAATGTGAAATTCTGTTTGAAATGTTTTGCCTCTCACACATGCATCCATGGATTTACATTTAACTTGGAAGCAATAATCCTTGGGTGGTAGTTCATGCGGGGTGTACAAAAAAGTTTCAGTCTAAGGTCCCATGTGGACCCTATGGTCCATTTTAGGAAATTCTAGAAAGTTGTTCTTCTCCTACATATTCTCTTGTGCAACGTTGATGGTTTGTCATAATGATACTCTGCTAGTGGTTACCTTAGGGTGTTCATGAATTTGTAGTCTTTGGTTCCATGAGGACCATTTGGCCCATTTTATGGAATTCTGCAAATTGCTTCTCCTACTGTTAAAGTGCCTCTTTAAACCATCATACACATCTCAAATATCCCTATCATGCATGAGTGACAATTGAGTAATTGGACAGTGTCAGTTGCTATGCTAACTGAAACTCTGTGTTGCCCTCAGGTATGTTGACCAGTATATGGACTTAAAGGGGCACTTTGAATTGTTTCATGAACTTCACAAACATATCACTTTTGTGCCAAGTTTCTAGTGACAGATCAATGTTCAACGAAGAGGGCCCCATTATGAGTCAAATGTAAATGACCACTGATGAGTGAGTAGCTAATGATTTAAATTGGTTTTGGAAAACTCGTGACCATTCACTTTTCCACATTAGTACCAATTCATATACCCACAGCCAGTACAAACCAATAAGGAAAAATTAGTAAAAATTCACAGTTTTCATAATTATTGGATGTGAATGGTGATGCTGATTATAAGCATTGTTATTTGGTAGTACCCATTAAAATTTTTACAACTTTAATTTATTGACAAAGATCAAACTTCTGCACTGTTGGAGCACCAGGTTATGAAATTCTGAAAATTGTGCAGTCCTACAGATTCTCTTGTAAAATGTTTATGATTTGGTATAACGATACTCAGTGGTACCCATAATTTGACATAATGATACATAAATGGTACCTTCAGGATGTTGAGGTATGAGCCTCTGCACCAATGGCGCTCTAGTTTACTGTTTTTATGCCAATCCCCGTTGCTTCTCAAAGTAGTTACTGTCATTTTCCTTCAGTGAAAGACATAATCCGTTCATGTACAACCTCGCGTGTACATTTAAATATAAAGAAAAAGTTAAGGTCAAACGTAATCTTATCTTTTTGGTTTTTCAGTACACATGCAATCACTTTAACAATTATAAAATCTGAGAACCTCACAAACATGTATTCATTAAGGTCATCCGAGGTCAATGGTGGTCCAATTTCCTCCCTAAGTAGATGGTCTTCACTCCAATACATAGTTGATGCTTCACATTCAATGATTAATTCTAACACTGTGAATGTTTAGTTAACCTTCTATGTCAATCAGTATTGTGAGACCCACATTTTGTCATTTCTGGTCAGCAATGGGGCATGCTGGGTTATCATTAACACCCACCATTGGTTTCCATGCTGTCAGCTACTTTATTTGATTGGAAAAAGATCTGTGGTGAGCATATTGTCTAAATTCCAAGTGAGTTGCACAGAGACAGGCTGGCAAAGCATTGTGTAACTTTCATGTCATTATACTGTATTTATGAATTATTGCATGAGTGTCTCTCTCTCTTTCATTGTAAAAATGTGTTATAATTTCAAAATTATTGTGAACAAAGTGGTTGCTGTCTGGCAGGGAGAGGGGGGGATAAATATCCCATACAATGGTCATTGATTACTCCTCCGATTTGACAGGAGTTTGCGGGATTTTTCTTGTAATCAGTGAACTTCTTATGACAAATATACCCATCTTGTCCTAACTTTATGCTACTGCGTATGACTGATATATCTGTCTTGTAATGTATTCTCTGAACTGCATCACATGATGCCTACTAGCCAATCAACAATACGCCCTCAAACAATCATCAGCTGTGCACAGGGAACTTTCTGGTCCTGTTGTCTGCTCGCCAATACCTAGGATGGATTGTCTTCATATTGATGGGTTGATCAAGTATGTGGAACCCAGAAGTGATCTTTTACATGTTATGCTGTGTACAATTAATCTCTCACAGGCTAAGGTTATAAGTGTTATACCATATGGGTGCATTTTCTTTTCAAATTCTCATTTGCAATGATGTCCTCTACAGTAGAAGAATAGAAGGGATTGTCAATGGTAAAAGGTTTGCAATGTTTATTTGATTCAAATATCAAGTTAGATAATGACTCAGAAAGTGAGGAAGGGGAAGTTGCATGGAGCAAGTAATACAGAAGAACCCTTACAAAGTAGAAGAATTGAACTTGCAGGCAAGTACATCGAAGCCCATCATTGGGACTGTGAACATATATGCTGCAACCATGATTGCAGATCCGCACAGTAACACGTACGGCTTAGGCTACGAGTTATGTACATCTAAAATGAGACTGACAAACTGTAACACAAAACAAATAAGCCTGGCCTAGATGGTATAACGGCACGCACTAAGAGCCACCTATAGGTATGGATCCGAGAACGCACACGAAACACCACCACAGTGAATTCACAAATGCCAAGTAATGCTTGCATATACATTAACCTACAAACTCTTTGAAAACTGAAGTGGGAGTAATGCTTGGCCTAATAAACTCCGCCAGCAACGGATTCTGGCGGTAAACTGAAGATACTTCTTCAAGTAGCGAAGTGAAAAGAAGGAATACAATGATCGCACTAAGATATCGTTGGTCGTAGTATGGTGGTCATCACTACTACCGGGCAGCTTGTGCATTAGCCGCATATGTCACTGTCAGTACCAGCTTGAAGCTACAATGAACAGAATGCTGGGTAGGTGGAAACGACTTGAAGCAATCAATCAAATCCCCTATTTTCCCTGAGTGAAAGTCGGTAATATTTTAAAAGGGTACAGTGTTACACACTGTGATAAAATTCAAAGGGTCCTGCAAGCAGGCTAAAATGCCAATTAGCACTTAATAAAATGATAGAAATGTCTGTGTCATTGTTCACCTTCCTGTTGAATATGCCATTATACTTGTGTGCTCAGGAACGTATAACGCAACTATTCGTGGGGACCAACGCAGGTGAAAATGAGAAAAAAATTCACACAACGAGCTGAGTAAATCCAAAAATCGAAGCTAGGGGCTTCGATTAATAAGCACAAACCCTGTCATTTGTGTGTATTTGCTTCAAGATAAGAAAAAGAAGGTGATGACACATTTTTATGGTAAATATTTTCAGTGTATTATTTCTATTGTAAAGTTGAAATTTGCAAAAAAATGAAAAAGACATTTTTTCAAAATTACTTCTGTAGTGGTTTGAAAGTTGCAATATTTTAATTCCACACTTAACTGGTGAAATAAGGTTTACTGTTAGGTAATGTGGAAGTAAAAGGTCAACTCAACAGTTTGACAATTTTTTGTGAGACTCTTTAATTCACAGTTAAGGATTGATTGTTCCAGGTTATGAGTCGAAGGATTCGGGTACATATATGCAGTATAAGAGGTAGCATACAAGATGATATGTTGAGAAGAGACCTTTTGGTACAGGTGGTAAAGTCTCTCTTTTAAAGATGTTTTTCTTGTGAACAGCTGCTTGAGATTTCCAATAATTTTAACAAACAATAAACATACCAGATCACTTTTACAACATTTCAACATAAACAGTTCTATTTTATGGAACAGGTTTTATTAGAAGGGAGAAACTTGTTTTATTACTTCCTTTGAAGCAATGCCATGAAATAATAAGACACCAGCAGACAACTCTTGTAAGTTAACTATCATATGTCAGAGGAAGTTCTTAATAAATCAAACCTTTTTCCGTGGATACCAGACACCTTTTTTGAAGTGTAAATAAAGATTGGAAGTGAGTTGTTATGGGTTTGTATGTACCTTTGACATCTTCTGGAATGGGTTAATGCAACTTTCAGTTTTTGATAATTTTGTTCAAGTTTTACCTCTTACCAAGCTATGTGTATTATAGTAAGTATGTCAGTACAGGATATGTCCATCAGTGGCCAGTGTTTTGAGTGATTCTTCACATTGACACTCTCTGGTTGGTGTATTTTTCAGCAGAATTGAACGCCAGTGGTCCCTTAGATTTCAGTCAGGTGAAAATTTACAAAATGGCTCTAGTCACCGCTACTTTTCATAGTTGGTGATGATGGTCCTCTGCCATTGCAACTGCATGGTGTTATCAGATCATTTGCAAAAAAGATACACTGCTGAGCTACTTTCCCTCTCTTATCATTTGTTTCTCTTCGTGGTTTGTCATTATAGTTGTCATCTACTAACAAGGTCGTATAAAGTTGTCCAAGGATGAGGTGAACGATCATGTTGGTGCCTTTGTAGCTCATTAGGACTTAAAAAAATGAAGAATGTAAGAATTCTGTGCTTCTGCATATTTTGTCGTGTTGTTACAGTTTTATTTTTCCAAAGTGGTGTATTTGCACTTTCCTAGTATTGCGTTGTTGATTTTGAAGCTGTCTATGAGGTCAGTTTGTTTTTCAGACATAAGTAGTGTATTTTAGAATACAGTAGATCAGAGTGTGCTCTATCACCACATTGTCCCATGTTTACTTATGCAGTTGAGCTACATACAGCATTCCTCATGCTTTTCCTATGCAGTTATTGAAAGATCAAAAGTCCTATTATATCACATCAGACATTGATGTAGCCTACACACATGTATGCACACAAGCTAAGTATGTACACTTGAAGGTTGAACAATTCATTCAAGCTATCATTGCCACTGGTAGAATTGTCAAATTTTTACCACAACCTTTGTAGCATCGGTCAAGTTTTGTTTTCGAAGACATTCGTAACCTTTGTAATCATGCATGTGTGAGTTTTGAGTATGTTTGTGACACCCTACCTTGTAAACACTGTATCTCAAGAAGGGAAGCTTGTACAGGTCTCATATTTGGTATGTAGGTGTACCACATTAAGTAGAAGAAACCAATTGTTTTTGGCAGAGGTCAAAGTAGAGGTCATACATGCTCTGTTCAGAAGAATGTAATTGGAATGTCTGTGATTGGGGGTTACTGAAAATTCCAAGCCACATACTTGAGGTTGTGTACACAAAAGCTGTGTACCTTGCAGGGTACATAAAAAACATTACCATTTAGAAAATGTTGTCGACAATGAAACATTAAAATAAGGAAAAATATTTGTAAGACATAAAAACAAAATACCCAAGGGTTGTTGCAGCCTGTATAAGATCTTAATTGATGATAGAGTACTGATAAAGTGGCCTGATATTTTCCTACCATTTGATGATGGTGACATCTAAGAATAATCACCGTTAAGATGCCGTGGTAAAATCTACTTTAGCTAATGTAAAGCCATTTAACTTCAGCATTTTTATTGCTGTAGCAACTTTTCTTACTTGAGAGGGCTGAGTGTGGTTAACAATTAAACAGACATTGCATGTATAGGGACCATGTCTGTGCAACAACCCAATGGTAGGTGAAATTATTGCAGGAAGCAGTGAATTCACAGCGCGTACTCCCTCACCTCACATAACTTCAGATTACTGCTGCTATGAGTACACCAACTAGTTCTATATTCAAGGAACTTTGCAGCAAGCAGACTTGGGTATGATTGTTAATCTAACATTTACTCAAAGGCAGAGTAAACACATGAAACACATTAATAGACATTTTTTCCAAAACTTATTCTTATTTAAAGCAGATCTTTGAGAAATTGACACTGATAACACAGACATGTGTATGTACTTAACATACCTACTCTACAACACTATGGTGCATACAAGTAACACAGTAAACAATGATTCCAGAAAAATGTCTGGTATACCAGATATTACTAGGTATGGAGCAGCTGGTATACTGATACCTGCTGTTGCTCCTACCAACACAGCTTACTTGTAAACTCCTTATCTCAAGAAAACAAGCTTGGACAAATCTCATATTTGGTATGTAAATGCATCACATTGATTACAAGATCCCTTTTCATTTTGGTGATGATCACAGATCATTTGAGGTCAACATGGGTCAAATTGTGAAAATATTGTGAGCATGATATCTCAAGAAGGAAAACTTGGGAAGATCTCCCAATTAAATTGTAGGTGTATCTCATTGAGTTTACAAGAATTGCATTGTCTTTGGTGAAAGTCAAAGGTCATTTGAGGCCAATAAGGTCACATTATCGAATTCTTGTAAACATATCTCAAGAAGGGAAGCTTGGACAGATGTCATATTCAGTATGTAATTGCATCTCACTGAGCACAAGAACCAGTTGGTCTTTAATGGCAGTTAAAGGTCATTTGATGTCAACAACAGTCGAAAGCCTTGTAGACATGAACTCAAGAAAAGAAGCTTGTACAGATCTCATATTTCATGTAAAGCATACATGGCTTAATTACTCATACTAATGCTATTACATCAGATTCAGAAAAAAATTCTTTTAGTGAATCATCGAAACCACAGTGCATTTCTGCATTCTGATTTAGAGTATTTAATGTGCTTTAAGACTTACACACCCTGTTTGTTAATGTAAACCATGTAAATACCAAGTTTGAATGTCTGACGATCTATATTGATATTATCGATGTATCCAGCATTGCACTCCATACCCTTAATATTGATATATATGTAGATAGCATTGGTACAGTTATGAAAAGGATGTTTATAATTTAGTAGTCCAGGAATATTCCAGGCCAATGCCACCACTTTGTATGAAAGCATTATTGAAACAGTTATGGGGAACCTTACAATTCATAATATCCAAAAGTGAAGCATTCTCATTGGTTCATTGTCATAACATCATATGTGAAATCTTTCAAGAAGTGCACAGAGATTACTGTGAAGCATTTTTCCTTCAGTTCGCATAAGCGTAGGCTATAGCAATAAAGAGGTATCATTTGGCATTAAATTATTTATTTTCACTCAGAGAGTATACATTTATTTTGAAATAAAGTTGGAAAATGTACCATCAAAAGAAGTAAGAAATGAGAAATCTAAAGAGAGACAGTTTATCTGGTGATTTTGTTTGAGGTTAGGCCCAACACTGACAAAATGCAACAGTAACACTAAGCTAATACTGTGCATAAGTGATGTTGAAGATGGTTCATAGTTCATATGTAGTGATTCTGTAAAAATGTTTGTACATGGAGAATCTGCTGCTATTCCTTACAAATGCAATGTTTCTTTCTAGTTGGTTACAAAGACCCCTATTATAATATTGTATGGTTGTTCAGTGATTTAACTTTTTAAGGCATGTGAGATCTGTTTATGCTCATTCATTTTTTTTAGAGATGTCAGTGGCTAATTTCATGGGTTTGTTACAAAGTGGATCATGTTGGGTTTTCAACATTAGAGGTTATGCATAACACTTGAAGGGAATCAGTGTCCATTGTTTGAACAATTAGTGTCCTTGGATATAGTTATAGGTCACAGAAAGTAACACAAGCCAGTGATAACGTTCCTTGTTGGCCATCTGTGTCGTTCAGATATTTTAGGTCGACTGTTACATGTGTCATTGGACCCAGCGTTTATTAATACCCAACATGTTGTCCTTCATGCATACAGCAGTAGCTGCGCAAGATGCATTTCATAGTTCTTTGTTCAGTCTATGAAATTCACATGGCAGTGAAAAGAATGGTCCCATTGTTTCTTGAAAATTTAGTCCAAAGTGTTACTCTTGATATTATATTGTGAGTGGCTGACTACCACAGTGAGTCGTGGTGCCCTTCTTTCCACGGGGTAGATGATTGACCACCGCAGTAGGTTATAGTGCTAAATGCTTATCTTTATACATGTTGAAATAAAATTATCAACGGATGATCAAGTTGGTTGGTCCTGGCACCTCTTGTTCCACGGAGACAACATCCCCAATAAGCTACTGCAGTTGATCATACATTACCTTTTGAACAAAATTATGTAGACTATCAATAACAATAGTGAACCTCTGTAATATTGGGTATCAACTTGAGCAACCTCTTTGATTGACTAGCATATTATTTTTCAGTGGAGCATGCACAGATTTACCAGTAAAATAGTTCCCATCTAAAAGCTACCATTTTGTGTCTACTATTTAACTTAGACTTGACAGTAAGAAGTAGTTACACCTTTGAGAAATACATGTTTATCTGTTGCTGTTTCTTTAATCTGTTCCTACAGTATGTTGCCTTCTGCTTAATTTATGCTTTGAATTGTTTGAACTTTACTCATCTTAGTGAGATTACTGTCAATAATGGTCACAAGACTGGACCTTGACAGGTCATTGTTGTCATTGTTTTAATTGTTTGTTCACCATACATACAGCTAGTTAATTTTTAAGGGAGTAGTGCTCAGCCCAGCACTGAGTAATAATGAAGGAGGGACTCTTCATGTACCAACTATTACAATGAATAATGATATCCAGTAATCGCAATAAGCGAAGAAGGAATTAAGTGTGTTTGTATGTATTCATTACTTAGAGATTCATCAATGACAAAAGAAAAAAAAAATAGGGACTGCAAAGTGTTGGCAAAGTGGAAAAAAAAGTTCCTGTTTATTAATGATTTGAGAAATGTCCTCTGTTAAGAATGTATCATACAATATGTAAGCACTGTTGCTGCTGACAGGTTTTTGATGCGAACGGTTGCTCCAGAATGACCCCTGCACTATGACAAACTCAATATCATAATCAGATGTATGCTGTGACAAATAGTATTATTGACAGGTCGGTGCAGCACCGTTGGCTGGAAATGATTCCCTTGAGAGGTGGGAATGTCTTCTTTCAGACTGAACACAAGTGTTAGCTATTAAATATTCTCAGAGACCAGGACTTGCAAATGTAATATAAGTTGATGTCTTTTTGGTTTCAATCATTATTGTAACTATCGTGATCATGATGGTGTACATGTTTGTGTATCTATGTGTGTTTGTGAGACCTGGCTTTAAACAAGATATCTCAAGTACAGAAGCTTTCATGGATTACAGGTGTGGTATGTTGATGATATATATTGCATACATGGATTCTATTGCTTTTTGGTGAAGGTCAAAGGCCAGAAGAGGTCAAATTGTGAGAACTTGCTGTGTATTAAAAACCCAGAAGGATAAGATTATGTATGATGTCAAGTTTTGTTTGTTTTTAGATCTGCACTGCAGGTGGTTCATGGCTGGAACATGTTGTTCAATGGTCAAAATTGACAGTCGTGACATGGAGAGCAATGAAAATGACATAAAAACATTAAAAGCAGAATATTTGAAAAGTATCCATTGTTGTTATAAGCGCGTACATAGTGAATATGCAATAGTACACATGCCAGTGCTGTAGGAAAACATTCTACTCAAATCCTTGCTCCTTGAAGCAGAACATGCTTGAATGGAAACTGTCAGCCACTAAATTATGGTATTTTAACCTTTTTGTCATTATGTTAAAAGATTTTGAAATCATGTGGCAATTTGTCACTGTAGAAACCTATTTATCTTCCCAAACTGTCTGAATGGTGCAATAGAATTACAATCCAAACTTTGAGACATTTCATGCAATCACATTCACTATCTTAACTATGGCAACTTAGATGAAAGATGTAATATGTTGTAGTCATTTAGCACAATACAGTGTGCCTGCTGTTTTAGATTGAGATCAAAGGCTATTTTTATTCAGCAGGAGTCAAATGAAAGGTCGTGTTACATGAAAATGATATTTTGGAGGATTGGATACATTCAGCATTGAAAATATAAAAGGTAGCCACAAATTCCATCAAAATACATCAAAAATTGACCAAATTACAGGCAAATTAGTTTCTCACAGCTGTGTCATGGATAAACATTGGCTAAGTATGCAAATTTGTAACGGCAAGAGATGGACTCCTATGATATGTCTTATGTTAATCCTTTGTTTATGTAACCGTTATTTCAATGACATTTGAGGATTTTATATGCCCGGAGGGTTTTACTTGGGACTTCTTCAAAAATATTGATATCTCTCACCAATGTGAAACTGAGTAATGAAGTGATTAAGAGGCAAAAGATACAGGCTTAACAAAGGAAATACTGACGCTGTGCAACATCCCACGTCATCTGTTTTGCATTTTTCTCAAACTTTGCAAGTCATATCTCAAAAACATTAAAAGGAAATGCCAATGGATTTTCACTCAAGGTTTTCCTTTGCAGCTTCTGAATGAAGGTTGTTATTTTTTTTAGAAGCATGTCACACAATCTTTAAGGAAGCAAGTATTTTAAATTGTACAATACCTTGGAGGAGAAACTTGTACAAGTTCGCCTGTGGTATATCAGTGCCATACACTGTGTGCAAGAAACCCTCTGTTTGTAATGGAAGTCAAAGGTCATTTAGAGTCAACAAGGACAACATAAATTGTCAAGAATGGAAGCTTGCAGTCAGTGAAAGTTTGTCATGCTAGTATCTTACAAAGAGTAAAAACAGAAATGTTTTATTAAGTTCAAAGGTCATAAGAATCAACATGAGTCTTGATTGCAAAATGTTGTAAATGCTATGTTTGATGCAAGGGATTACTTGAGTGAACCAAATTATACTTCAGTCCATTACAATCAGTATAGTGTGAAATTGTTGGGTTCTAAAGTAATCTTATGGACTGCAGTAATTAAAGAAGCATATTGGACAGGACCAGTGACCAATAAATTACCCCTTAATCTTGTTCATAAACTCAAACTATTGTTGTTCGATGAAAGACAGTACTGATTAAGAAAGATCGCCAGATATCTCGAGGTTACGATATGACAGTAACACGGTAGTAAATTGTTGCAGTAAATCTTGTTGTTCTTTGGAATTGAAGTGTTTTGTTTACCCTTGAAATTTGATACTAGTGAAAAGTTAAGATTAATGTCACTTCTATTTTTGACTGTCCTTTTTTACCATAGTCAGGATTTAGAACTAAAAAGACTGTCTTAGTAGTTGTACCTGTGTGACAGCACAGACTTTCCGTAATGTAATTTAATACTTTGAAATAGTTGTTTGTTTAACAATCCTTCAACTTCCAACCAGAATATTTTATTGAGGTGTTGTTTTCACCATGAGGAGAAAAAAAAAATGTTAAATCCTATGAAAATACAATCTTCAGTGGCCCATCTCCAAATACAGTTAAACTTTTACTATCACAGTTGATGAAAAGGTGCAAAGTGGATCTGAGTTATTGAATATGCCCAATTTGGGCCTGGAAAATGTATCTTTTGGTCTTCCACAGAGCTGTTATCTATTAAGTTCCACTCTATGTGGAGTGCTCTCCAACAAGACAAAGCGAGCAACTTCATGCAGCCAGCAATCTTTCTGTTGCCTATTTGTTGGTTTGAAGCCTTTGTATGACGGGTTTGTTTGTATTTAATGCATATTCATTAGCCAGCTCCTAGGGTTCATTCTTGTTCCAGGGTAAGGTCACCTATTCTGTTTGTCAAAAGTGTTTTGTTGAGAGTCCTGTGTAGCTGCTGACATTGAGTCTATTTTCCTGGCATATAACAGGATGCCCCTTGTTTGATGTCAGTTTTTAGGTGATTGAAGGGCCATCTGTGCAGCTTGAATATTATTGCAATGGTGGTCTGTGTATAGGTTGGACCACTGTTTATTCACTGGTATCATTAGTAGGAAGGAGAATTCTGCATGGCCAGTACTCCATTTGGGTGTTGGTATAACATACTTGTTGGGATGTGTACATTAAACTACATTAAAACTCAATCTCATTTGTACCTACACTGTATCTACAGACATATGGATTTGGTTTCAATTCAGTTTTAAATAAATCATTTTGGTCTCAGGAACACTGAATGAACAAGTGAAAGCTTGTTCAGGTGTTGTTATTTTTTTACTTCTGATATACTACTCGTCACATACTACATATGTGACTAGTATAATACTACATACATAGGTCAGTATGGTAGGATATGTGAATGAATGGGACTAAGGCATCGTCACAAATGTATTGATTTTTCTGTCCAAAGCACGATAGCAACCACGAAACTTGCCCAAAATTAATTACTAATTTAAGGTTATATATCACAAATTCGAAGCAGTGAAAATCATACATTCTTGAAGACGGAAAGTGTGCAATTCCAAAGATAGAAGTTTTATACTCACATTTCGCCAATATTGTTTAGGCCATATTGACAGGTTAGTCTATATTTCACCCACATTGAAATGCCGACAACCAGGGAAACTCACTTACAGTGAACATTCAAACCTTTTTATTCAGTTTACTTTACAGTTCGTTCAAACGTATTTCTAAAATATGAATAAGAATGGATTTGAAACAGACATCGAGGTTGCAGCGTGTTGATATCGAGTCACTGCTGTAGTACCCATAATGCATTTTACCATATTTCACAAGGGTTTAATAATTGTGCAATAACGGTCAAAAAGTTGCTGTCATCGTCCCAACTGCTTTGTGAGGTGAACAGTGTGTCCCTTCTGAATTATGTAATGTTAGGGATATACTCATTCATGTCAAATGTAGTCTTTCAGATTACTTCAGAAGTACTTCTTTGAAACAAGAAATACATACACAGTGTAGATAGTGTTTAAGTGGTTGAAAAAAAAAAACATGCATACCACATCTTAGCTTTAATATTTTGTCGAGCATGTTCCTTATTTCTTACTTTTGCTTTTCTTTTTGTTTTGTAAAGCACCATGAGTATTTTGGTGGACTTGGTGTATGATAAGTCTTGTTATTGCTATTATGTTTATATCTGCAATGGTGACTATTACTTTAAACCATCATCTGCTATTGTGGTGTATATATTCTAGCTAGCATAACCAACCCATCCTAGCTGGCACACCTCCAAGTCAAAGTTGATTGTTTGATGTAGGTTGCCAAGAAAATACTGACCCTTGGAAAGAGGGCAAATTGTCTATATTTTAGCACCATACAACTACTGTCCTATGGGGGCTAAATAGGTGCAACTGGCTTTGTGCAAGATAGTGTAATTATCTCTTTTGGATACTTATGGAATCACATGAACAGCATTAGCCTGTAAGCTGTACTTACCAATCTGTCAGTAGTCTACTGGTATGCTCAATACTTTGGGGAAGCATGACTTCCTCGTTGCATTCAGAAAAGTAGCTTTGTGTGAAAGAAATAGTGATGGAAACTATTTCTCCAAAGCTTTAATTTCAAGTGTATGTTTGCAGGCCTGTGTTCTGTTTTAACACCAAGGTTCAGTGCAGGTTGAACATGTTTACATTGTGGGTGTTTTTCCCTTAAATATCCACACTGTTCCCCTGGTGTGTAGTCAAATGGAAGTTATCCTTTTTTTGTATGTGATATTATTGTTACATTGCCATATGTGTTGGTGAGAGCACAGTATTCTCATAATTTCATGTAGTCAGTTGTAGAGTATTAAGAATACTGTTAACCTGCTGTAAGTGAGCTAGTGATACTGAAAAGTTAAAAGACAAGCAGTTAGAACTATGGATTTCTTTTCATATGGGCAAAAGTCGTTTCAGGAACCTCATTAAATAAATAGTTTATCATCTAGTTAAATACTCCACAATAGTATGGGCAGTGTTTTCTTTCAAAAAGCACACTATAGCATCAATATCTTTATGTAAAAATAACTGGAGGCATCTTGCTACAGGATTTAATGCAATGTTAAGCCAACAGCAGTTTACTGTGATTTAAATTTCAGTATCCTCTAAATATGTCTAATACGGTATTGCTATCCAAAGGGATATTGGAGTCATTTGTGTTTATGTTACTTCTTAAACTGAAAACTTTTGTATATTCAACCATGCCCTTTGAAATGTACATCATGTCCATTTAGTTTTATAATAGACTGTTGCAAGGTCTCAGCAAAGTACCCCCAAAGTATGTTTTAATGTAATGGTTAAGAATGTGATTATAATGGGAATATTTTTCCATTGTTTGGTTTTTATAGTGTTTCTTTGTCATCCACTTTCAGCTGGCTCTGAAATTGGTTGGTTATGTCAGAATCAGTGCACTGTGTTTACAAGCCACTGATTGCAGTGTACTGAAGGAGCTTAACAGCATTCTACAGTAATCTCTTTACTGATGTGATCAAGTTAATCTTTAGCATAAATTTATACTCATTTGCATATAACAGTCAGCCCCAGTTAACATTGCTGGTTTAATTTAATTGTATGCTCTCTGTTGGGTAATAATTTCTTCAAGATAAGATTGTTCTCCCAGAAGATTAAAGCTTATGCAAATGAAAAGGAAAATAATATCATTGTTGACAGTTTTAAAAAATCTCTCCTCTTCTTTTAAGTTAACATGGGATAAATATGCAAGTATGTGCATTCGTCGTAACTATATACTTGGCATTTCTTCATCCAGTTTGGCTGGTAATTTGCCTGGTTGTTTCACAGAAAAAGGACTGTGTGGTACAACTGTGATGGTACAGTTTGCCAATGTCCTAGTGATACTTACTGTAGGTAGAGCTTTTTGGGTGGTGTTCAGGAGTTGTAGATTTCCATACACAGCCAAGGCCTGTAGACTCTTATTTAGGCTGGAATTGCTTTACTTAAAAAGTTTAAAGAAATTATATTACAGTTGTAAAACAATTCTGTACAGACTGACATACATTATGGAAAGTCAAAACTCCTCAACCATTAATCTTCTACATGAAGTTTACTTTGAATGTTCATTTTGGTGAGTCTGAAGTGAAGTTGCAGTTGCATGTAAGTTGCCTTTTAGTCACATTCTTGGAAGATTATTCATGTTCAACATGCACATGACACAATCAGATAACATTAATGGATCCATCAGTCATTGTTTTTGGTTGGTAATACCCTTCCATTGAAGTTGAAACTAAGTTTTTCCTTCTTTCATTTTATATATCTCTTTTTCTTTCTTTTGGTAAGTTCTGGACTATGAACCTTCTGTACCCGGCTTGATTGGATTGTGTTAATTGCGTAATGATTGACTTGTTCTATACATTTCAATATATGGTGTAACAATGCAGATTATTCTGTAATCAATTACCTTATCACTGGTAGGGTTTACCCTTTGGTTCTGCCACTTGGTGTAAACATCTTTGTTGTTTCAAGCTGATAACAAAGTAGCTGAATCGTATAGCTTTGTCAACATGTTGAAATAATACATCATTAAGGTAACATGTACTCTTGCCCTCCTACTAGTCATAAAAGGAATTTTTTTTGTAATAACCACAAACAGTCCTCATATGGTACCTTCCTTGTCACATGACTTTCCAGGTAAACTAATAAATGCATACAGAGAAGGAACAATGTCATGATGAGTATTTCTCAATTAAAGTGATTGCATGTGTTCTGAAAATCCAGAAGGACAAGCTGTTTGATCTCAACTTTTACTTTGTTTTTAAATGCACAAGCGAGGTTGTTCATGAATGTACTACGTCTTTCAATGAACGAGAATGGCAGTAACTACTTTGAAAAGCTATGGGATTAGGGTGAAAACAGCAGTCATATTTGAAAATTAATTGGTCTAACTATAAGCACCTGCATAATGAATATGCAACAGTACAGGTCTTACTGGTGTATTAAAAATATACTATTCAAGTCGTGGCTCCTCGGTCAGTATCAGGAATTGTAGTGTTTGGTGAAAGGGAACACTGTATTTTCAAATAACCTACAAACTGATCACATCATTGCGGGTGTCAGTGATACTGAGTTGTTTTGATTAACTTGAATATTCAACACTAGTATAATATCCATTGGCTTGTTTGAAGGAGCGCACTGTTGGTTTGAATGAAAACTGTCAACCACTACATTATCTCAAGGTTTACACTTTTTATGGACACGTTAGAAGAATTTGAAATCACAATCACCATCACCACATCTCTACATTTGATGGCTACTTTTCAAGATATTGCAATTTGAAAGTGCATAAAATGCCAATGGGGACACTGTCATTCTAAGATTATGATGTCATCACCTGATCACTTGCGCTTGGAAAGATTACTCTTTCTCCAGACCTTATCATCACATACTTTGAACAGATGAATGCGTAGATTCCCATCATCAAAGTATTAATTACTTGATAATTGCTTGATACATCTCACAAAATGTTTGCAAGTGTAAGTGCATTTAGGTATATAAACAAAGACCTACATTAAATTCCTGCTATCAGGGGTTTTGCGAACGCATAATTGGAATTACTCAAGTCTGTTTCCACTCAACATGAGGCAAGAATGGCAACACCCTTCTCTGAATTGCAAAAGTTGATATCTTATGAAGGAACCATATTTTTTAATGTAATTTTGAGAATATATGCATCAAACACAATATTGTGTTTCATATTCATGAAGGTATACCCCAAGTTGTGTTCTCTTTGAGAAACCTTCAATACTTTAACAATTCAAATTTTCCCTTTCATCTTTCTCAATTGCAACAGGAACAAAGTCAACAAGCGTCAAATTCATGATTCCGTGAAGGAGTTTAGTTTGATGTGCCGGGGTCTGCATGGTATGGAATATGCCCAGTGAGTATTAACTTGATCTACTACTCTCACATGGAAGAGGTCTATGCCAGATGCACCTGCACAGAAGAAAAGTAGAAGGAATCTATCCTGATGTGTGGCTGCAGTCTCTATAACATGAACCACTTTCATCAGTATCAAGGAATCCTGTATAAAGCTGTTTCTAGAACATTAATCTGTCTCAACCAAATGAAGGAATCTTCCCAATGTATTACTACTGTGCTCCAACATGACCAAGGAATCTCTGCTAATGTGTGATGCCTCTATTGCAAGACATCTATCCTTGTAGTACTTTGTTCTTTGACATTGTCTATGTTGATTTCACCAAAATTTGTTTACAGTGAATACTTCTAAGTATGTTATGCTATATTTTGTCAGGTCCTTAATACTGTGACTAAGTGTATTCAGTTAGTCAAAACATGTGGTGATGTTCCTGTTGTACTAAACGTAGAATAATCTGGTTGTTTTATGGTGTTCAAGAAGTATTGAGGTGATTAAGTGTTTTACTTGTTTGGCTTTAATTGTTCAAGAGTGATGGAATGAAACATTTCTATGGTAATATAAAAGTCACATAAACATGGGGTTGATTCATATCCAAGCATGGTGGAGTAAGATACTTTTCAAACAATGGAAAAGAGTGAGATGGACTGACTAGTGTATAGAGTGTTGGGGATTGATTGACCTATGTAAAGAGTGTTATGGATGGATTGACCAATGTAAAGAGTGTTACAGGTGGATTGACCAATGTAAAGAGTGTTACGGATGGATTGGCCAATGTAAAGAGTGTTACGGATGGATTGACCAATGTCAAGAGTGTTACGGATGGATTGACCAATGTAAAGAGTGTTACGGATGGATTGACCAATGTCAAGAGTGTTACGGATGGATTGGCCAATGTAAAGAGTGTTACGGATGGATTGACCAATGTAACGAGTGTTACGGATGGATTGGCCAATGTAAAGAGTGTTACGGATGGATTGACCAATGTAAAGTGTTAGGGATGGATTGACCCATTTAAAGGGTGTTACGGATGGATTGACCAATGTGAAGAGTGTTAGGGATGGATTGACCAATATAAAGAGGGTTGCGGATGGATTGACCTATGTAGATTAGGGATGGATTGATCAATGTAAAGAGTGTTAGGGATGGACTGGCTGTTGTAAAAGTGTTTTTGGTAAAGTAACTGAGTACTTGCAATTGCATTAAATCCTGTTCCCTGTGCTTTATTGCATGTAAGTAAAATGTAGTTAAATCAAACTTACAATCAAAGCATGGTAGTGCATTGACAAATGAAAGGTATCAAAGGTGAGAAATGCATTAGGTCGATGTACCACAAATTTTGCCGACAACTTGTTTCCAAGTTTCTCGGAAATGTGATAATAGTTAATATGAAACATTGTATGCATGAAATTGGTAAGATAAAGTATTGCCATATTATCCATATTTGTTGATATGGACATCCATTTTGGGGGAGGGTCTTATATTTAATCATATCTCACTCAACATAAGATAAATGGCATTTAAATTAACCTGATTAATCTTAACAGTTGAATACTACTAAGGGTTTGTGATTGATTTTATAAGGTAGCCTAAGTTCTCATTTATACTTTGAACTACTACAGTTTGTAGAAATATTCCAGATGTTATATACTGAATGTTCATCTCATTTATGCTATGCACAGAAAGATGAGACTCAAATTTTGTTTCATTGGGTGTCCAAGTGTCAAGATTGTGAATTTTAAGAATCATTTAGAGGCTTATAGATTAAACTTATTAAATATTTTTCTCTTTTTGTATAATATCAATTTGTCTCAATATCATGTATGCAAAAAACCCAGAGTTACATACCCTAAAAAGATATTCCCTACATGTTACTAAAATGCAGTGTATTGTTGCGACATCATTTCTGTACTTTTCAGGCTATTCTAACAATGTCTAAAGAGAAGCTTAGTTAACCTCCTGTCAATCACTGTTCCAGGTATCCATTAGCAAGTTGCTATTGCTACAGGGTGGAAATATGGTTACATTACTTCTACTTCTGCTCCTCCCTCCCTCCCTCCCTCCCACACACACACACGCACAAGCATGCATGTACACCTTTCATCCTTCAGAGAAATGTATGCTCGAATGTTGTAAAGTGCTGTCATTTCTATAAGGCAGCAAGAATTATATGCTTTAACCTTTTTGTGAATGATGGTGGAAGGCCCCAAACTTCCTTGTTTTTTGCTAACATTGTGCAACCACAGTGCTTCAGCCCACTATACTGAATTATTTTAGGAAAGGGCATTGAAAATTATTGCTGTTTTGTTCACTAAATGATATTTTGTAAAGTTTTCTGTGGAACAGTAACCTGAGCCATACTTAGGTACATTCAGCCCTTTTTAGGGCTATTTAACCATTTAGGCTCATTACACAAAATGGAGTCTATGTTATACCCACTTGTTACCCCCTTTACTTCACCAGCTCATGCAGTCTATGTTATACCCACTTGTTACCCCCTTTACTTCACCAGCTCATGCAGTCTATGTTATACCCACTTGTTACCCCCTTTACTTCACCAGCTCATGCAGTCTATGTTATACCCACTTGTTACCCCCTTTACTTCACCAGCTCATGCAGTCTATGTTATACCCACTTGTTACCCCTTTACTTCACCAGCTCATGCAGTCTATGTTATACCCACTTGTTACCCCCTTCACTTCACCAGCTCATGCAGTCTATGTTATACCCACTTGTTACCCCCTTCACTTCACCAGCTCATGCAGTCTATGTTATACCCACTTGTTACCCCCTTTACTTCACCAGCTCATGCAGTCTATGTTATACCCACTTGTTACCTCCTTTACTTCACCAGCTCATGCAGTCTATGTTATACCCACTTGTTACCCCCTTTACTTCACCAGCTCTTTTCTCCTTTATCCTTTCCCTAATCCATCGGTCTACAAACTCTTTATCTGCCATTCCACTAATCTGATGGAAATCTAAAGCGTCCCACTTGTACTATTTATGCTGATTCCGACAAACAGCATTCTGCACGTTGAGAATTTCTTCTTCGAAATCTAGAAATGGATTAAGCTTGTCACAAATTTTGATGGATATGTCTCAGCAGAACGTAACATTTTGTGAATGTTTATTTTCTTTACTGTATTTTCGATTTTCTTTTATGGAAAAATTACTTGTTTCACCCAAATTTTCAGGTTTCTCACTTTGTGGGCGTGCCCCACAGTTTGGCAGTCATTGCTCTTATCTGCCATCCAACCCACATGAAGCTCCCATCTATGCTTTATCTCTTTTCGATTTATCATCTACCTGATCTATTGGGTGCCTGACTGCTGTCCATATGAATAACCCTTGAAAGAAGGGAGTTTATCATGCAAGTTTTACGTGATGTATATTGAAATTTCACAGTTGTCAACCAATCATAATGAAGATACTGTAACATCTCATTTCACTGAATGGCAACAAAGTGGTAGGAGGTGCTCTCACTTTGAGTGCTTTTGGAGTTGACATCCACACACATTCACAAGTTTAACAGCATAATGCAGTCGTTAAATATTTTGTTTGTCATTTGTCTAGAAGATAGTTTTAAATTTGCCATTAAGTCTCAAGATGACATCCCTAATCTTACATCCACCCCCATTTTGGTCAGTCCCACAAAAAAACTGAAAGTTTCATTGTCATTGGTGGTCATTTTTGCTACTAATTCTGTAGCAGAAATCCAGTGTTGTTCCTTGAACGAGTGTGAATATATTACTGGTTTTTGCAGGGTGCAAGAATGAGAGTGTAGGAGACACTCTGTGTCTGCTACATGGGTGATCTGGCTCAACAGCAGGGTTACAGGTACATTACTACATTGTGTGGGTTATGAATTAACTTCAGAGTTATAGTTCAATGCTTGTTTTCTTCCAACACATAGCATTCCATACCACCATTGCATTGCTTGTGCCTTGCATGATTAAGTTTCCAAATCATTGCTTCTGTTTGTACATTGTTGTCACTATGTAGGAATTGCATACCACCATTCATCAAACAGTGATCTGTCAAAGTTTTTGGATAAAGTCATCCCAACACACATGTCTCATCAAGTCAGCCCCTCCTAGCTGTCACATGTCTCATCAAGTCAGCCCCTCCTAGCTGTCACATGTCTAATCAAGTCAGCCCCTCCTAGCTATCACATGTCTCATCAAGTCAGCCCCTCCTAGCTGTCACATGTCTCATCAAGTCAGTCCCTCCTAGCTATCACATGTCTCATCAAGTCAGCCCCTCCTAGCTGTCACATGTCTAGTCAAGTCAGCCCCTCCTAGCTGTCACATGTCTCATCAAGTCAGCCCCCCCTAGCTGTCACATGTCTCATCAAGTCAGCCCCTCCTAGCTATCACGTCTCATCCAGGCATCTTCTAGCTATCACAACGTTCAATGTCAGCTAGCATCTTTTAGATGCCTAATCATAGAGTTTTTGGTAAATATCAAGTTTTCTCTTTTCATGTAGATAGTGGATTTTAATTGTTGACCATTGCAGAAAATTGATATTTTATAGAAATTACGGAAATTTTCTCTCTTTATCGGTGGAAACTATAGCTCAATCAAATTGTAAGTTAAATAAATATGTTTTTTTAGCAATGGTTCATTGCATTTTCAGAAGTTAGTAATATCATGGAGACACAACTTCTTGAATATGATTTTATGTCTTTATATTCTTGACCATCTTAGAATAAACATTACTGTAGTATTGAGAGATGTGACCTTAGTCACCTTAGTTAGGAAAACAAAGATCTATCTACAATAAAACCCAATCTGTTCAAACTTTAAGGTACAAAATGTCACTTGAGTCTCAAGAATCAACAAAGATTCCTTGTGATAATTTGCCACTGTTACATGGCCTTACCTTGAGGCAGCTGGAAATCTTTCTTTTTGAGAGAAGTCATTTTCCAAACATCAATATCTTGAGTCATGGATAAGTTATTGGAGTGGGCTTTGAAGTGCCTGAAGTGAAAGATTATTTTCTAATCTTTTATCTAAAAATCCCTTTATTTGCAAGTGGAATATTCCATTAAGCTTGAGATTACCTAATCTCTCACACTGACATCTGTTTTATTAAATACAGTATCTCAACAATTGTGCCATCATAATCCATCATTGTAGAGAGCACATCAAAGTTGACCATAAACCAGACAATGATGCTCTGGTATAGCTTGTACAACTTGCTTCATCATGTTTTCAACAATGAAGATTTTCAGCACATGTTCACCCTGCCACTGTAATGTTTGCAAACATTAGTACTCAGGTTAGCTCATGAACTTGTAAGTTGAATCTTCATGAAAATGTGATATGTAAATTAATTCTGCACTTCATTGAAATGAGTAATGATAAGCAATATATCGCTGATGAAGAGCAAAATGACAAATATGAAACAGTATGATGTTCAGAGTGGACTATTCACAGAGAGGGGTCATGCAAAGTGGTGATGGTCTCTCGTGTCGTGAACTTTGACATGAATTGATAGTCTTGTGATAACCTTTTGAATGTCATTGTGCTTGATTTGTTCATTTGTGTATCTTATTTTGTCAAGTACAGATAGTGCCATCCATTCCAGATATGTCATCACTAGGTATGTGAATGCAGTTGCTTACAATTCAAATCAAAGTATGTTTAGTGATGTATCATTTGGTAGTTTAAGGGCAAGTGACTCCAATTTCATTCAGCTTAACCACCTTTGTTTGCAATTAATGGAATTTTAGCAATAACAAAAATGTCAGCATATTTTTTGTAATTTCTTTTCTTACTAATTATACACCTTCAGTGGCTACGTTTCTTCGCTGCTCATACTCTAAATAGGGAGTTTTTATCCTCTTATAGCTTTTTTTTTTTTCATATTCAGACTGCACCTACTTTTGGAAAAGTGTGAAAAACTAAACCTATGCAGAAATTTTCTTTGAAATGAATATTATTTTTGCATCAGCAGAACAAGTCATCTCCCACCTGGTAAAGCCAATACATGTGTAGGTAAATAAACATTGTATTGTCATGTTACTGTCAGTGGTCAATAAATGTTCAGTCACATTTTTAAAGTCTTTTTGTCCTATAACACCTGATTTTTTACAAAACTAAATGAGAAATGTTTCTGTATAGTTGAATTTTCTCTTGTTTGGTTAAAAGATTAATATTTATAAATGTCATCAATTCAGTGTGTACTCATTATTTTTTCTATTTATCTCTTGGTATGTTTTTATAATTCTCAGTGCTGTTTATTGCAATAAGAGGAAGTCTCCCAATAGACTATATGTGGCCTTGTTTGCAACAATTTGGTGTTGTTTCATACTGTTTGGCTGGTGTGAGGGCATACAATAACAACATTAGTTGCAATGTTTTCATGTCTTGTAATATAATTGCATTATTTAGTACAGGGTTTGTTGCCAAACTTAACCATTAATGTTTTGTATATCATGTATCTTGTGAATAATAAATGATTGGTTATGTAATCATATGAGTTGATCAAACTGATTTATATGTGTGTGTTTTGTTATACGGTATGAAGTAGTGACATTCAGATGATGAAAAGATGACTTCTGGAGTTGCATGCAGGAAATTACACACATAGAGAGGACTGATAAAACTTCCCCAAAGTATATTTGAATGGTGTTAAACAGATCACTAAATTCCTGGGAAGCACTGTCTTGCCCAGCTTTTAACTTTGCAGTGAGTAACAACAAACTAGTCTTTGTAATTTTTTTTACAGTAGAAGCTTAACTAAAACTTCAATTGCTTAAAACATACCATGGTAAAGCATACCCAGCTCAAAGTGAACATCATTTATTGAATTTGACACCAAATTTTTACCAAATTATATGTTAGAAATGAAAGAAAATGGTAACAGTTTTCTGGTGACAATGAGTTTATCAGGGATTGCTGGATTCTCATTACTCATGTTGTGTACTGCTGTGATTCAGTTTATATTTCTGGGGCATACCTGTGTATGTTGTTGATGTAGTCAGAATATTGTGCCCAGCTCCCCCTCCTTCTTAATTACCTTGCTGTCCATATGAAACTGCACATATCCCTTCTCTTTTGCTATCACTTATTGGATTGGTGGTTGCTGCAGAAATTGTCCCATTCTTGGAATGTTAGGCACTTTTTAATGACTTGATTGGATAAAATAGAGCTCACTGATGTATGCTAGCAACATTCACTTAAGTTTTTGGACAACTTAAATATGTTGGTCTCTGTCTTGTAAAAATTTCATAATTGAAACTTGAACTAAGTGGAAAAGAAATCAATATCTCTGTTAGATATAGGCAGTGTAATTAATCAAATGAACACCTTAATTAATATTTGATAACAAAAAGTACTATCAGGTAGTATAGACTTGTACTTTGGTCTTTGATTGTCTTTATCTTTGATGTCAATACTTGAAATCACAAACAATAGGTAAATTAGTGATCAAAACAATGCAACTGATATCAATGGCGGCACCTTGTCAAAGTAGCGCACAAGTGTCAGAATCAGGGTTCAGGTTCAAGTAGGGCAAGAAATACTTAAGACCGTCAAATGAACAGCAAACTACTCCCACAAAAAGATGAGGTGGCATTAACCGATAAAGTTTTTCACCCTGATACCTTGTAAACAAGTTGTTCAAACTGAGAGCTGTAGTTTGTGATGGGGGAATGGGGGAGGGGGGTGGGGTGAGCATGTAAAACAACATCCAGATAGATCTATATTGTGTTTCTCTTCAATTAACAGTGAACTCTCGTCTTTGTGTATTAAAGCACACTGTACTCTTTGTAAATGGCACCATACTGTCTTCTTTTTACCCTCCTGTTAGATGGTAATTGCATATTGTCTTGCATGTAATACTGTGTGTGTGTATGTGGTGCCCTGGTTTGTAAACACGATATCTCAAGAAGAGAAAGGTGATTGGTGTGTTGGTAGTCCATTGTGAGTGGACGATCCCTCTTGTTTTTCATGGAGGTCAAAGATCATTTGAGGTCACCAGAGTGTAAAATATGAAACAGATTAAGGGAGATATCTCAGCAACAGAATATTGTTGGAACTTCAACCTCTTGGCTTTGGTAGCACTTAATAAGTTGATGTCTGTCATTTTGACGGAGGTCAAAGGTCACTTGAGGTCACTAGAGCTTAAAGTATGAAAACCGGCAGTCAAAGGGAGATATCTCAGCGACCAAATGTTGCTGGAACTTCAAATTATTATCATTGGCAGCTCTTAGTATGTAGATAATGTCTGTCATTTTTTATGGTGGTCAAAGGTTAGGTGAGGTCAATAGAAAACTTACGTTTTAAAACCATGTAAACACAATATGTCGAAGCAGGAAAGGTGCTTGAATTTCAAAGTTGTTCTGTTGGTAGTCCACGGTAGGTAGATGACCCGTATTGATTTTCATGGACGTTAAAGGCCATTTGAGATCACCAGAGGTTAAGGTATGAAAACACCTTAAGAATGTTATTTCAGCAAATTAATTAACTAGCACT
The DNA here is from genome assembly GCA_021234535.1 of Stichopus chloronotus. Taxonomy (NCBI): domain Eukaryota; kingdom Metazoa; phylum Echinodermata; class Holothuroidea; order Aspidochirotida; family Stichopodidae; genus Stichopus; species Stichopus chloronotus. The sequence goes on along the minus strand of CM037838.1, from coordinate 3,386,290 downwards.
TCAAACTTTCAAACTTGGTAGAAGTACAGTAGATGATCTCTGTCTTTTTGAATTGCTCCATGGGAGACTGAGAAAATCATGTTTTCATATTTAGTCAAATGTTAAAATCGCAGAGTTAACGATCTTAGTAAAATTGACAGTTGTAGACCTACTTATAGATAACAATTGTGTAATATTTTTGGGAAGTCAATTGTCACATTTTGTTATCACTGAAATGTAATAATATGGATCATCCAAAGGTCCACACTGAACCATGGACAATAGCTTCTTTAATAGAGATCACTAACAAAATATCATTATGACAAGTTGTTCAGATGACCTTCTATACAATGCTGTCTGTTTCACATAAATTAAAAGAAAGAGGTCGGTATTTTGCAGTATTTCACAAGATGGACCCTAGGGCCCACCTTTTGATTTGGACTAAGACTTTCTGAACACCATAAAGGTGCCACCTCAGTATCAATATGAGAAGGCATCAACATGGTAAAAGAGAATCTGTAGGAACGGAAACATTCTATGGGCTCATAGGGCCCATATGAAACCTTGGACCAAATATTCATTAACACAATGAAGGAACCACTAACAATGTATCTTGAGGACAAACCATGAAAATTGTACTTGACAATCTGTAGGAAGGAAAGCATTTTGCAGAATTTGTAAAATGGGTCGTAGGGTCCACATGGGAGATTGGACCAAACCTTGCTGGACATCCCAAATGGCCCAGACCCCAAGAAAGATTATGTGAATGAAGCAAATCCGCAAGGCATGTGCACTTAGAAGCTTTTTGAATTATTGTGGATCGATAGGGCATTCATGAACAGGACCTAATATGACATCATAAGCTGCCTTGTAGAAAAAAAAGTTTTCTTTAAGAATGAACTTCCAACTGTGAAAAATAAGACTTTGATTTTGAAGATGCGCCAAGGACACCAAAGGCAGTTCTTTATCCAAATGTTTAGAAAAACCAGTTTCCAGTTTACATTGAGTTTTAGTCTTCATGTCATCGCCTCTTTAAGAGCATGTTGTAATACCCACAATTCCCTGCATTTTATGCAGCAACGCAAGTTGTTGAGAAGTTGTGTGACATCACTACGTGTGGAGATAAATGAATCATACACTCTGAGCACATTATACTGTGCTTTGCCACAGGCATTATTGTGAAAACATTCGTAGCATCTGTTTCAGCCTTCCACATTTCTATTTCAACTTGGATGATATCTTGAAGCTATCAGGGTGGCAAAAATTTGTAGGTTCTATCACAAGTGATAAACCTCATCTTGAAACACCCTGTACTGCCAGGTTCCTGTTAACAATCACTTCAGTATGAGACGGGTACATTAAATTATGTACGATTCTTTCTTCTCCTGTTCCAAGTCACTATAGTTTGGGTCACTAGTGAGGCACATGCCTCGTTGTTTTTGATATTCATGGCAGACCTCTTTTTGGTCACAGAAAACACTGAACAGCAACTTGCAACTACTACAGCAACTTCAAAACCTGCAAGTTCAGAGTTTCTTTTCAGCTCTTTCAACATGGTCAGAACTATCAATTCTTTTTTCATAGGGGCCTTATGGGGGAGTGTCTACTGAAAGGCACAGTGATCCTTTTGTATTGATGAAATATTTTCATGGTTCAAATACATGTTTATGTTTGTGTTATGTTGTTTACAATATCAAATTTATAAAATGGATATAGGGAGAAGGATGGTTAAATAAGGATAAAGTAGGAATTAAGAAAATAAATGATTCTTCATTAATAGACCAATCAAATGACCAGGATATTAAATGAAAATGTAATTTAAACAATCATTTAAATGGCAAGATAAGTCGTAAAAGTGTTTCCAATCAGTCCATTCTGAATATATATAGCAACTTTATTGATGAAAAAATTCTTACACAGCAAAATTCTGAAAGTTTGAAAGCTATAGCATAAATTATATGTGGCTTTGACATTTGCACAAGAAGATAAATTCAGAATGTACAGGTACTGTGTACATGAAGACAAGTAAAAATGCTGATCTGAAAAACTGCTTCTTTGCATATGATTGAAGATATGGTGTAAAGCACGGAAGTGTCAGGACGATTTAATACAATTTTGATAACAATTTGTTAATGTGGTGGGTGAGAGATAACTTCCAGTAAATTATTACACCTACATGACACTCAATGTAGGCTCAAATATTGCTCCTTGAATATGCAATCCAGCCTCCAATCTCTATCAGGCTTGAATGCTTGATGTTAATATTCTCAAACACTGTTTCTTTTAGTTTCTCAGGACGCAGTAAGAGATTCTCCCCCATACAGTGCCAGCAATGTTGGAGATATATCTATAATAAAACTGAAAAATAGCGATGAGTTTGAAATTCATGATGAATAAAATATATTATAACAATAATCATTTGTAAGAATATACCTTACATTACCGAGTCGAAATAGCAAACTGATAATGCAAGTCAATACATTACAATAACAGCTGTATACAGAAGTAAGCAAGTGAGAAATATCAGCTCAAAATAGCTGAAGATTAAAACTGTGGACATTTCTGCTCAGGGTATAGGTTGTAAGTCCATAATGAAAATAGGCCCCATGATCTTATGTCTATATGAGGCATTCTCTACATGGAGAACTTTAATATCACCTGGGTTTGGAAGTTTACGGGATGTGGGGGCATTTGCCCCCCAGATTTTTTCTTGCCCCCCAGTTGCCCCCCCCCAGTTGCTCTCACCCTTCCTAATCAGATCTTGTACTCATCCAAAATTAATTTAATCACAAAACTATGTGTTGGCATTGGACTGAATAAGAACAGCTTCCGGCGAACCATGATTGATAAATGACTAGTTTATGTTACACAGGCTGCCAGTTTTATATCATGCCCATAGCCACTTCAACAGTAGGCCAGCCTGGTCAGACCAATTTTCTCTGGAATGTTTACCGTCCAGCATAAGGGAAGGGCGGGTAGGTGGTTGTTTTCCTAAATATAGGAATGTCGTAGTTTTCCTAAATAGAGGAATGGAATGGAAGTGTATGTAGCCTATGTGTGTGGGTGTGTGGGTGTGTGCATGTACTCAGTGGCATCGCGTAAATGTGAAATAGTACCCCCAAAGAAAAAAGTTGGGAACCTTCGAGTACGGTCAACCGAAAAAATGAATAATATAAAAATAAATAATATACCTCCCTTGGGACTTAATTTTCCACCCAGAGATATGCTTAAACCTCAGAGCTTCCGGGGGCTTCACCCCCTGGACTCCAACCGGGGCTTTGCCCCTGGACCCCACCAGGGGCCTTAAGGCAGGCCCCTGGACCCCACCCGCAAGGCCTCGCGCTGCACGCAAAACTCTGTCCCCCCAACATTTTCCTCTGCCCTCAGTTTGCCCCCCCCCCAAGTCTGACATTCTGGTGCCGCCACTGAATATGATACATACAACCACCAGATCAGGAATTTTGTCTTTAGCCTTGAAAAATGAACCAATTTTAGAACATCTGAAAGAAATCTGTAATTCTGCATTAGTACAACGTTTGAAAGTCTTAGAGATATATCTAGCAATTTTGTTAGACATATTACCACAGTATGGTAACTTAAGATAGAATTTAGATAAGTCTTCATTCTCGTCCACAGTAGGGGCGTAGCCACGGGGGGCATGAGGGGGCACGTGCCCCCCATGACAAAGCTGTGCCACCCCAGGTGCCCCCATGAAAAATTTTGAAATGTGCAGTTTTATCTTGCGGTCAATTTAGTAAGTCAAAATATATATATATAGACAAAACTTGTGCCCCACCAGGAAAGGTCTGTGCCCACCAGTGCCCCCCTGCACAAAAAATCCTGGCTACGCCACTGGTCCACAGTGCAGGGGACAGGACTATTAGTAATCTCGATCTTAAATTACAGGTATATCTCTCAAAGCTTTTGATGAGTTTAAGAGGATAAACGTTGAGAAGAGGGCAATTATACGAATATAGCCAAGTTCTTTATGGAAAAATCCATCGGTAGAGCAAATACGTCTAGCTCTACAATGAACTGCTCTGATAACACTAGTTTTGTACTTGTTAGGGGTACAAGATTTCCAATTACAATAAATACCGGTATGAGTGAGTTTTCTGTATATAGATGTAATTAAAGAAGTACCCAAATTACTGGAGAGGTCTCTACAAATGTTGACTTCAAGAAACGGTATTTTGCCGTATTTTTCAATCTCATAGGTAAATTTAATGCTAGGATGAAAAGCATTGGAAGTGGCAAGAAGTGTAGATAACTCCTGCTCAGGCAAAATTATAAACGAATCATCAACATATCGCCTATAATAATGAAACTTTGCATTAGGCAGAAGAGAATTTTCAAGGTGGCACATAAATACATTGGCAAAACATACACTAAGAGATGATCCCATAGCTACACCATCTATTTGCTTGAATAAATGATTATTAAAAGAGAAATATGAACAGCTGGCAAGATCGATCAACTTACGCAAGTCAGCACGTTTGATGTTGCTGTCACTTAACTTGTCCTTGTAAATAAGGTTTAGAATAATATCTCTGGTAAAAGCTAAAGGAACATTCGTAACTAATGAAGTTACATCGATACTGGCCATTATATGTCCACCTGTAATGTAGATGTTAGAGAGTTCAGTTGCTTGTGTAATATAGAAAACCCACTCATACCGGTACAGGAAACCCACTTTTTTTGAAAGTAAAATCGTTGCAACATTGCATCTCAAGAGAAAGGGCGGTTGTACAGATATTATGTACTGAATGCAAGAACCTATTGTTCAAATTTTTGGTGGAGGTCAAAAGTCGTTTGGGGTCAACAGGGGTCAAACCAAAAAATGTAAATACAATACGTAAAATATGCTTTTTGAGAGTGGATCACAGTATACTGAAGTTATCATATAATTCCATTATTATCGGGAGAATCTGGTCTTCTATGACATCATGGGCTGGTAAAATAAGGATATCATCCAAGAAAGTTTAAGCACAGTCCCAATGTTGGTAGACTACTGTCTATGGTTGGTGCTGTACATGAAACGTTCATCAGAAATCTTTTTACATATTTCTTATTACTTTGTTAGAAGATGCCAGACACCCCATGTGTAATCATATCAATCAAATAATCCAACATACTGGTAGAATGAAGCCACCAAGGCTGAATTGGACCAGTTGCAATGCTGGACTCTATCGGAATCAGTCCTGGCATGCAATCAGGTAAATATTTTCATCTTTGTAAGTTTGATTAACCAAATTGATAATACTGCACAATTACGTTCATCAATTGATCAACTGCCTTGGCCTTATTTAATTTAACATTACTTTGACTTGATGACACTTATTAAATACTTTACAAATTACTCAGGCTTCTATATGAAAACATCACTGATTTGATTCATGAAAATTATACAACACAATTGTTTCAAACATTGGAGTGACCGATTGCCTGTCAGTTGATGGAAGAAATTTTGTGAAAGCATTTAGCCTACACCAAAGAAGAAAAATTCCAGGGGAAAAAGTCACAATTGTGTCATCACATGAAAGTTATTCCTAATACACAATAGCTGGTTGAAAACCGCATTGAACCGGATTAGTTTAACTTCAACATGCAGTGTACCACGTGAGTATCTTGGGAGAACAGTGAATAACAGGAAGTCGTCCTTGCTTCGACTGGTTGTTGGTACTTCCTTAAATACATACAGTACCATATTTTCAGTTAGAATTGAACAATAGACGGTTCAACCATCGATGGTTCAACCACGGTTCTGTTAGTTGAGTAACTGGTTGAACAAACTACAGACCCGCACACAGACTGAAGGAACAATTCGATATATTTACAAATACATATACCTGAACGATTCAGTTGAAATTCTTCAACATACCCGTTCAAAAAATCAGCTGAATCCTCCCAGTTGACTGTTAACATTTCAACTTATTGTTTGATAATAGAATTTTTGACCCAACTACTTATAGTATTGAGTTTAATCAGTACCGTCATCACTTCATGCTAACCTTTTATTAATTAACGTTTACTGTAAATTAGACTGGAAAACTCATACATCCTTGGTGACTCTCACTCTTCTATTATCAAACAATAAGTTGGAACGTTAACAGTCAACTTGTTAGCTATTGAACAATTAAAAATATGAGAAAATTCACAAACAAGAGCTGGTATGCATTAAAAAGAGATGCTTCTTGTAGGCAGACAACCTCATCCGCAAATAAAACAAAATTTAACTTAGATGCCGACTTGTAAGTATCATGTATGTACGAAAGGAGCAACTGTGATCCCAAGATTGAACCTTGAGCAGTCTTACAACGTTGGTTAAATAAGTTAGCCAACACTGGTAACGTATGTCATATTGGCCGTGTTGGTTAATAATTACCAAACTTAATGTTTTACATTTAGCAATAATGGTTGCTGTGCAAAGTTTTGACTAATACCTGACTACATCTGGCCACCATCTTGGTTAAATGTTTCACCAATATGTCTAATTTGACATAGGTGACCAGTGTTGGTTAACTTTTTACCCAAGGTTCTAACAGTGAGGGACAGATTTTTTTTTTTTGGAGGGGAGGGCATATTGGTTTTCCCTTCAGCAGAGGGGAGCCCATACGCCCATGTAATATGTTACTGTATTCTGTTGTAGATAAGAAACAAATGGACTATGTGTCATAAACTTATTAAACATGTTGTCAAGCTAACAAATTTAACGCCCTGCGACGGGACGGCATGAGGAAAATTTAAGATCCAAAATTCATAATGATATTTTCATTACTGCAAACAAATTGAACTGCTGTCCAAAATAACAAGTTTAATAGCTACAGTAACTTCTGCTCAAGGATCCAGACATCGTGCATAGGCCTACATTAAAGATCTGAAAAAGAAAAACAATGGAAAAGACTTTTGAAAGGAAGGAATTGTTACGGGACGGATTATTATCGTTTTATTTTTATACGTACATACAAAGTACTCTGCAAAATGCATAAATGTGGATTTTACAAATTCGCCATGGGGAAAAAAGCAAAATTTCAGGATGTTTTATGTAAAAAGTAGATGTACTTTTTACACTTAAATTTCGTCGGTGAGGCACATGGGGATGTCCTTTCTCCCCCACCAGCCTCAGGTGACGTCACTGGTCACTTGAAATCTGAATGTACTATTGCTTGGACACCTTTAGGCTTAAAACTTGGAAGTGCAAGCTGCATGCGTTTTAATTCGTTAAAAGTTAGTAGAACACTTTTTTTCAGCGTTTATAGTCGATATATACACGCGATGCTCAAATTTTAATGCAAAGTTAGGTCTGTGTAGTGCTATTTCTGGCTCACTCATTGTTTTAAAATGAAATGTGTGACTGAACGAGACGCGCCAAGATTGCTACCACTCATCTTTTATTAGAACGAAGAAATGTTCAGATTTTCCACTCGAGGTAGGCATCTCTGAATTTTTTTTTTAGTTTGTAAGGAAATTATAATGGTCCCGTAAAGGTACAGGACCCAAGTCAGAATTGTTCTAATTTGAAGCACTACATTACGCTTTATTGTAGATTATTCCATCCAGATAAACATAATGCAATCAAACAGCAGATTCAACCAATATTGGTTAATTGATTCTATAGTAATCCACACTGTTCTGGTTACACTTGATCACGAGTCATAAAACAGGGTCGTCGCAACCGGGGTTGTCTCAGTCCCCCCACCAGAAAAAAAAAAATGAAAGTCTGTCAGAGCGACGGCAGTCGGAAATCTGAAATATTAGTTGGAATATTTATACCTCAGTCCAGCTCATTCTATGGCATAAAAAGATGCCAAATATTGCACCAGATTGTGTTTAAGGCTACATGGTAATTTTAAAAAAATTCTTTAAATCTGAAAAAACATTTGAACTTCCCAACTTTCAGTATAGTAGCGACAATGGTCGGAAAATCTGAAATACCAGTTGGAATTTCCCATACTCAGTCTAGCACATTTTATTACATAGAAAGATGCTTACTATTGCACCTTGTGTCTAAGGTTACCTGGAAATTGAAAAAAAAATCTCAGCAAATCTGATACCGTTGGAATTTCTCATATTAAAGTATCGAAGCGTGATAGTCGTAAACTCTGAAATACCAGTTGGGATTTTCATATCTCATTCTAGCACATTTCATGCCTTCAAAAGACTCCAAATCTTGCACCAGATGGTATTTAAGGTGATCTGGTAATTGGAAAAATTCTCAATAACTCTGAAATGCCAGGCAGAATTCTTCATATTTCAGCCTAGATGCGACTATAGTCGGAAAACGTGAAATAGCAGTTTATTTTTTTTCATATCTCCGTCTACTATATTTTATGACTTTAAAAGACGCCAACTATTGCACTAGATTGCATAGAAGGTTAAACAGTGGGTGAAAAAAATCTCAAAAATTGATGACACTTCTCCCATTACAACCCTCCCACAGACCAACCATCAGTCATCTCATATTTTCTCCATACTTTCTCCATACTCCATACAAGAACTAGCTTTGTAGTTTACTATGCAATTATCTTCGTTTTTAGCAAAGTAATAAAAACCTATTAATCGCTGGAGAGTAAAATTGTTGGAACTAGACTATACTTTTTTGGGAAAATTGATTGCAATAAATGCAAAATATTGCAGTAGAGTTTGTCTAAGGTTAGTTACCTGGAAAAGGACAAAATAGAACTGTTATGGTTAGAAGGTAAAAGTTGTTGAATTAACTTTTCTGGAAATGACAATAGCATAAATATTCTAGATAAGATCAATCCAAGTGATTACCATTTTGCTATAAAATGTTTTTATCGTTGATTGAGAAATTGCAGACGTAAGATCCTTTTCTAAGGTTGAGTACATGCAACTCAAGTACACCCGGGAAGTGCTGTTTCCTACAATCTAGAGGTTTTGAAAAGCCAAACTTTTCTTGTGACACTTCAGGAGACAACCCCCCACCCCACCCAAAAGAAAAATGTAATAATCTAGGCACTGACGGCTAGTGTGTTCAACCAAAAAGTATTTGTCAAGTGTTCAGAAGAAAAAAAATAAAACAAGAGGATACGTAAGTCATTGCGATTGTTGTACCACCTTAAAAAACATTATATGCACCACCACTTGTAATTGATTGATTTTCCTTTTCAACTGAGTTGAGAAATTGTACAAATGATATCCATTTTTCAATGCTGCTAGCATTCAGCTCAAGTACACACGGGAAGTGCCGTTTCCTGTCATCTGGGGGGGGGGGGGGGGGGAGTTGTAATATGTCATTTTTTGTGCCAACCAATGGTGGCGCTCCGCTTCGATAGTTCTGCCGTTACTCACCCCCCACCCTTCCCAAAGCTAATTTTTTTGTTTGTTTTGCCGATAATTTTTTCCCCTGACGATACCCTTTTTGTGAAGACTGCACCCCTTTAATTCTTCATCCCCTCCTCAGAAGCTATTCCTAGTGGGATCATCACGTAGTTGAAAAAAACACCGGCAACCAGTAGGAATTTTTTACCGTTACACCACGTGACCCTAGCTACGGCCCTGCATGCAAAATGAATGGATTCGAATTAACAAAATGACTCAATGTAATTACTCTCTAGTTAACAATCATGATGGTTGATCAACGGTAATCATATCTGTGGCAAGCTCTGCAAGTTGCGAAAAAAATATATATATAAAACGGTACAAAGTCAGTTCAGATGCGTAAAATTCAATCCAATTTTTGTAGGACAGGCTTTGTCAGTAAAGGAGGAAATGGAACCACACCTTTTTCTGCCGTTAAGTTTATATATATAAATCCCCAAAATGGGCTGCTGGTAGGTGTGTGAAGGGGGTTGGGAGCAGTCGGGAGGAGGTGAAGAGGAGAGGAGTGCTTTTGATATTCTAGGCCAGGGGTTCTTAATTATTCTCTTCAGCGTGCCGAACTCTTGGGATTGTACACATGCCTCTCGCGCGAAAGATGCTGGACCGCACATCTAGTCGAGCCATGAAGTGATTTCGCGTGAAGCACACATACAACTGCTGTCCTCCCAGGTTAAGTGGACACGAGAAACTTGGGGCTTACTTTCTGGACACTTCAGGCAAACCCAGCACTAGCATATTGGATGTGCTGGACTAACATACCTCTCATTTTGTCTTTAGTGTTAAAACGTTTCATAATCTGATACATTTGGCGTCGATTTGATGTTGAAAGTGGGTGGAGGACATCTGACCAATTTTCTTTTCCTGAAAGTGGTGTAAGCCATGGTGTAAGTCGGTGGACCGAAAAAACAACATAGCGGAGTGTGAGTGCTGGAACTACTATCTAAGCGGAGCGCCACCATTGGTTGACGCGAATAGTACAAGAAAATTTGGGGCTTTGCAAACCCTCCAGATGGCCGGAAACGGCACTTCCCTCGTGTTGTAAGCTGCATGCATCCGACCTTTAAATAGAGAACGTATGTCTGCGATTTCATGTTTCCTTCTAGCGTTTGTGTACCCTATAACGGGCACGCGAAGAGTGCGAGCAAATTTACGCGGTCCGCCTCAGGATCTCGGCTGGGGCTCGGCTCTTACAAGGGTCGAGGGGGCGAAGCGTCTTGCATACCAAAATGGTGGTCCAGCTGCACAGGTACAATGGGACTAACCCCAACGTTTTCCTCCACTTACAATAGTCGCAAAAGTGGAAAATATTTTAAAGTTGTGCACACTAGTTATGTCCACAACTCGTAGTCACAACCCCCCTCCCCTGTTTTGTTGATTAGCCATAACTGCGGTATGTTTAAGTTTTATAAAAAAGAAAGCAGAATTACATAAGCTACAGCAGAATACACGAGGCCCCATGTTCCCTGCCACAACAACGTAGACTTTGAACGAATGACTGAAATGAGTGAAGTAATGACTTAATTAAGGTTGTATACTTTCTCTGCAGAGACTTGCGTAGTGTATCGAAAAATCCTATTTCGTCTCATATTCTTTGAAGGGCCAAACTTCGGTTCGCGGGCCTGATCAACTTTACTGGTGGGCCAGATGTGGCCCGCGGGCCGCCGTTTAAGAACCTATTTTATAGGCACTTGTCTCAACAGTATTACAATAATCTTATCCTCAGATATATACAACTAACTGCGACCTCCACTGCAGACTACGAGGGTTATCAGCGAGTTACTGCCAAGACAACCTTCGTGGATATCTCACTGAGGGATAAGAGGAGTGGAACTAGGCAGAAAATACTAGAGTCGGATGCATGTCGGAGATCGAGAGGAAAACGGAAGAGAGGTATTGGGGAGGGCTAGCGTATTGAGTGAGACAATCTCAGTGGTGAATTAAAAATTATTCTCCTAAAAATGAAGAGGACCCTGTCGTAAACGGCACTATCCTTGTGGGAACATTGATGCTCTTGAGACCCGATACGGAGTCTCTGACTTCTGGCAGCCATATTACCATCATTTTCATCTGAACCCCCGATGTTAGTAGTGTTACCATATATGAGAGTGGTTTCATCTCACCGGGCCCTGCCGTCCAAGACAGCTGAAATATTTTTTTTTTTTTTTGTGAATCAACTACTTCTGCCCCCTCTAGACCAGTAAGGACATAAGTTGGAATGAAAACGACCTGGGTCCGTCAGTGGGCCTGATAAGCGTATCATGGTGGAGTGAGTTGGCCAAGAAGGGTCCAATTGAAAGAATCTGCTTATGGAAAGCAACAGTGTGTGTGTGTGTGTGTGCGTGCGTGCGTGTGTGTGTGTGTGTGTATGTGTGGGTGCGTTTGGTGTGTCTGTGAAGAATGTATTCTTTTCAGCATATTTAATACTCTAGAACCGGATTCGTCCTTTGCGGGTCGCATCAGGCGAACTAGGCAGGAACAGACTCACTAACCTCAAGCACCAGCTCTCACGCTTATAGCTGGCCTACCATTCATACACAGTTCTGTGCTTTTCTAACATTGCATGGTTTATTTTTCTGTACAGTCTGCTACAATGTCAAGGGATACATCCCATCTATAAAGCAAATATGTTTACATGAAATTATCCCAAAATGAGATAAGTCATAGAATTTATGTATTAAGTTACATATTTATAGATGCTAATGATCTTTTGGATGAAAGACAATCGAACCTAGAAAACTATCACCCACACTCTTGAGAAATCCCACTCACTCGTAGATCGGTTTCGTGCTTTTTCGTGGACTCTTCAAGAGAAGATCGGTGGCAGAATTGTATAGTCGTCACTGCTTGTGCAATGCCTGAGGTTAGTGGTTGTAATTCCTGAGACACTATATGCAAACAGAAAAAAAAAACAGAAAGTCATAGATAGGACTTTGTAATTCCTTGCCAATATTTATGACGAACAAAGGGTAACCAACATACCATATATACAATCACCTTAAATATTTTATTTAAAATGGCTTGAAAGTACAAACATAATTTGTGGGGGTCTGATTGCCGGCAGGATATATGGATCCCTATATGCAGAAACCCTATGGCAGGAAGTCCAAGCGGAGTGCCACCATCAGTTGGCGCTTAGCGTCAAGTTTGTGTCTTTACAAGCATCCCAGATGACCGGAAACGGCACTCCCTGAGCTAGTTCTAAGTTGCTTGTACTCAGGTTTATATGGATTTCATGCCTTATGTCGGTAGTGTTGTGAGTAGAGTCAGCCTTCAACACCAATATACCAACTACGTGCGCTCCCAAGATTTTCCCCCTTGGCTGTTATCTCTCTCTACTGCACCGTGACTATGGGTAAACACTGTGACGAAAATGACATGAATTCCTGTAAAAAAGGACCTAAGGCAATTGTAGATCATTATTTCTTTTAAGTTCAGAATACATACATGGCAACGGGTGTGGTGCCATTGTGAGTTCTCCAACCCCCCCCCCCCCCCAGTTAATTTCTCTAGGTGTACTAACATCATTCGCTGTCAGTCCACATGATGTTCTAAATCACCGTGGTAACTAATCACCTATACGGGGTACATTGGGGTTGCTTGTAACAATTTAATTACCCTTCAACCTCCAATGCTGAACTAATGGTTCCTGCAAAACAACTGAAAGTCATGTTGAGTCCAATGAGCTACAGCTAGGTATTATCGCTGCACAAATGCCAAACGCACAGGGCCGCAGTTCATAGTTCAAATTGTTATTTTGACAGCAGCCAAGGTGTATGATCAGGACAATTGTTAATGGTGTTTACGTTGTTGTGAGAGCGTGTACCTTCGACCTTCTAACGCCTTTCAGTAGGTACAGTTGACTTAAAATTTTTTCAAACGTGCGAATAAATTAGGTTCATTGTATTTAAAATGTGTTTGTTGTATCGTTTTTAAAACAATAGACATGTACTGATATCTATGCATGTACATGCAACTAATTACGATTAATGATGATCAGTTGTATGGACTAATGCTGTTACTGGAGATTCACAAAACAACACATAGTAGCAACGGTGTTCGAAAGAAGTAAGAAACCTCTAGCCTGACCAAGAGATCCACAATCAAATCTGCTTACACCCTCTCGAGACTCTCTCCTTCGATCCTCCTGAATCGATCTAGAAGCATTCCAGGGTATATGGATTCTTAATAAAATTAACTGACCACTGGGGAGGGGGAGGGGGTGGGGGTTGTATATTCAGAAGTTGTCGGTTGTGTTCAGTTGTAAACAGTGTTTCAAGCTGTATGGGCATGATAGTTCCACGTCTTGAAATATGTATCTATTTCTATAAGGACGTGAAAAGCTTGAAAAAGAACAAGTCGATCCTAGCTAACAAAGGAAGAGTGACGATAGGGTGATGAGAGACCTACAGTAAGATTTAAATCAATTGAGCCATTATGAAAATAATCACAGATTTAAACCAAAACGAAAAAAAAAATAGTGTCACTCTCCCCAGCAGCCACCGGGTGCCCCTAAATACTTCTCAATAATTTCAAGTAAAACCTCATCTAGATTCATTTTTGTGAGCTGCAACCGTTGAAATTCATACCAACTTGCGAATCTTATCAATCACTCACGCTCTAAATGTTAACCCAACTGTGAATATGCCCTTCACGACATGCTCCATGAATGACCATACAATTAAGCCTCAGTGACAATAAGCTCCTGCTCCTATTTCGCAACAAGGTTTCCCAAAAGCGAAAATCACTTTGTTATTGATAAGTAATTACATGAACAGTGCGCAAGCGTGACCTTATAACTTTCCGTAGATACAACAACTCCATTGGGTGCTGAACTGCGAACTGAATATTCACAAGGCAAACTTGGCGAACTCTCTCGATTCTCGCTACCATTGTGCAAGATGCATGACTTTTGATCTTTGTATGTTTGAGGACCTTGTGTCCGTTGATAAAGGTATTAGCAAGAACCTCGGTAGAGATAAGAAATTGGATATAAGCAGTTGCCTGGCAGATGACAAGTTACAGCGAAAGTCGGCGGTTGTAAGGAAAAGACACCGCACAGAAAAAGGATTTTTTTAATTTTCAAGAAAAAACCGTCGCCATGAAGTATTGTATACTTCTTCTCGTTGTGGCCACAGCACTTGGTGGTAAGTTTATTTCTGCTTCATTCTGTCTTAGATTGTTTCTGTTTTTATGTGCTAGGCACAAGCCGTAGCTTACGTAAGTTCCAGCTTTACAATTTAAAATTCTGTCAGTAGCCATAACCGAGAATTACTGATTTTAACCGATGTTAATTAATCACATTTAAATGTGACAAAATAACTTGCTATCTTTCTATTCAAAAAGAAGAAAGTCGATCTGGCCATGAGCATATTAAAGAATAAACCAAATTGGAACAAGAATCAGTTCAAATGTTTAATGATTATTGATAATTATGTAGATGATTTACTCTGTGTCATTTAGTTATACGTTCCGTTTCTGCAAAGAATTTTTTATTTTTTTCTCAACTACATGTCCTTCTGTTTCACTCAATATATGAGTTATAACATAGTTATAGCACATGATACAAAACAAAGGTTCTCTATTTACTGGATGCAGTAACATGAACTCGTCCGGTCCATTGTTTTTATTCCAGATTTTTTTTTTCTTTAATCCATGATGGTATGTTATTTCAGTTGTAGAAATTAACAAATTTAGAAAATTCTTCATGGTTCCTTACTTAATTGGTTCACTCTAGAAACTACGGGCGCATTTTCAGCAATTATGTCAATTACACCCAATGGAAGTGACTGTGCAGGGATTTGAAATTTTATTAACTTTAAATAATTGTGAATTAGTTTACTTCGGCACACGTCGCGATCTTTGAATCGCTGCCAAACATATGTTGAATGAGATCCCCATTTCAGGTCAGCTGTAGTACTTAGTCACCCCAAATAAAAGAAGTTGCTGAGGGGAACACGCTTGCGCAGAGAAGTTTATAACTTTCCTTTTTGTTGATTGTATGTAAATATGCGGTCTCTGTTCAGCTGTTTGTCATGTGATCGGTATACTGGGAAATCACAAGTGGCGCAATATATTGCTGCATTATTATTGCATTTTACTGGAGTGGGAATTGAAGTGACTAGGCAGGGAACGATGATAGTATGCCTGTGTACTATTCCTAGGGTAGCGCATTAAATGAAGTGTTTGTTGTGTTGTATGGTTACACGACCATACAACCACACTGTTGAAGCCAGATGGACATTTGTAATATGTTTAAAGGGTCAAACGGATTCTAGTGACAGAATGTTATCTGCAATAAATTCAACTTTTAATTCAATGTGAACCGTTCTATTTGACCCGATACGGTAACGTTACTAAGGATTTCGTGCATCCCCTCATTTTGAGCACCCTATCGAAAGACCCATCTACTCTTACGTGAGAAAATAAAGTTTTTACCTGGCAAGTAGTACGACTTACTGCCTAACCTTAAGTTAAACTTTTCAAATGAATGAAAATAACGGATGTTACTAATGAGTGCTGTATATTGTCACAATCATCGAAGATCACTTCATTGCAGCCAAGCCTAACATGATAATTGATATCGTATATGTTTGTCTCTTCTCGAGAAGAACCTATCCTAACCATTGTGGTTTATCTGGCTGTCACATCATGTCCTGTCATGTATGAAAGGTGTTCCTGAGACATGATTTTAGCACATTATGTGGAAATTCTCTTAGGACTACTGGTGGTCATTGCAGTTTCCTCATGGATATGTTAATTTCATCTTAGTTCTGCTGCCATGTCTTTCAATATTCAGAGGGGATGGACTAGGAATTTAAAGGCTGTAATGCATGACCCCAGACAGTTTCAATTCTCCCAACCACCTACCTCTAGTCCCTCCCTCAGCCTGTCTTACATTCCTCCACATGTGTAATCAAAACAATGGATCCCTGTGTACGCTGTGTAATACGAGCTGCTCTGCATCTTCCGAATTTGCTGGCAATCTAAGAGTACTGTAACTTAGAACCAGTTGAGAATTTTCCTTTCAGGGAGGTAAAAATATAGCTTAGGGTGATGCAATACAGCCTTTAATAGTTTAGCAGTAATTAACTTACAGGTGCATGCATGGGTGCTTATTTTGATTTTTTCGATATTGGCAAATGTGCATCTATATGTAACTGGCCTTGCATGTGTACATGACTGAGGATAATGCATTGATCTGACTGTACAGTAGGCCATGACAAAACTCACAGTAAAATCTGATCAGATCCTTACATTGATGCAGTATGAATTTTGTGAATCAGTTAGTTGTGATCATCCCATAGTGGTGGAGCTGTATGTCCTGGATGTGTGAACATGCAGATTAACTGACACACATCATAATTTAAGAGGGAGAAGAAGTTAAGCAAAGACTTACGGACAAGTCTTTAAAATTAAGCCATTTTCAAGTTGTTCAGTGTTAGGCTTAGCCTACTGCTGTTGGTTAAATTGTGATGAAGTGTGAGTCATTTTTTTTCATGTATGTGCTACTTTTCTCCTTTTACTCTCAGTTCCCATCATCCAGGATGCTGAAGATGTGCAATGTAACAGTAAGTTTGCTTTGAATATATCTTCATCTACCTCTTATTGTATGATTTGATGTGTCTAAATGTCTCTGATTCTTAAATTTTCGACACTACTGACAGTTAGAAATTATACTTTCTAAATATGTTTGCACTCAAGTGAAGACATCCCATAGACAGTGGGATTCTTGTATGGTTACAGAGCTTAATTATTGAACATTTGATGGCTGATCACAAATTTTGGTGATTTGTGATATTTAACATATGAGAGCAATATAAATAAGCAAAAGTGAGATCAAATACACAAACTACTGTAAAGTGAGAAAGTTGGTGAAAAGCTCTTTAAATTGCAGTCAACTTTGTTTATCTCTGCCTCTTGATTTTGTATTGAAGTAAGTCCTACAGGTCAAACATTCATTTACAAGAGTACAACTCGATCTTCATGATTTCTCTTGTGAAGTATGATCACTAATTGGATGAAATTTGTTCAATGTTTACAAAGATATTTTATCGCACATCAGATATATGAATCGCACTTGACTTCACTGTTAAAGCTTATTTTCTTTTGTTTTAGAGTTTCATTTATCATGAACATGAAAGAAAATAGTGTACATGCTCTGGTATAATACTGACCACGTTTCAGAGATTTGTCTTGGTTGTGTAATAATCCTTTGAATGCCTGTATGGATGCTTTTGTCTTTGTTTGTACCAAAAACAGTACTTGTGTGGTTGAATGTTGCTTGATTCTCTTTGTGTGAAACCTTTTCTTGCTAACAGGTCTTTTCCAGACCAGGAGAGAATATGTATTCACTTACACTGGAACCACAGAAACAGGAATCATTGGAACCCATGAAGATACCTCAGACACAAGGATAACCTGCCAAGATGTGATAGTCAGGGTACCAGAGAGATGCGTAGTCGTACTGAACCTAAGACAATGTACCATAACACCAGAAACGCCTGAGGTAAATGGTCAAGCACTTGGCTGATTGCCAATCTTCATTGTAACCATTATGACAGTCTGGTGGTGGAAAGTTTAACACCAGAATTGCCAAGATGAATGAAGCGTACTCACAGCGATAACTGATTCCGTTGTTGTCACATAGTCAATTTCCATTTTCAGTTTGCATTTGCTAAGTGTGCACAATGAAACAGCTGCCTTGAAATGTTATTATTGTTATACAAAGTGCTACTTGAAGAATGTCTTTAAAGGACATTTTGCTGTCATTTTCCCAACAGACAAGAGCATTCACGCAGTTGCTGGAGCGATATGAATTGATGGGTCATGTTCACAATGGCTTGATAATTGAATTGTTACCTCATGTTAGTGAGAGTATGGAGGTTTTGAATGTAAAGAAAGGTATTCTCAGTGCCCTTCAAATGGAGTGGACTGGCTCTGTGGTACCAGAGCTGGTATCTCACCAACTCTCTGTACATGGAAACTGTTCAACCACTACCAGCCATGTTGCTACCGATGATGAATACTCAGAAGAGTTCTTGGTGACAAGGGACCTTACCAGCTGTAGTCAGAAACCCTTTAAGACTCCTCTCTTATGGTCTGGATTTTCCTTTGTTCAGAACATGGTAAGTTAATGTCAGTATTGAAATTAGCTGATTCTTTAGTGCTATTGTGAAACTATTTGCATCTTCAGCTGCAATATTACATTTATATATTTAGCATGTGATGCTATAGGCATCATAATTGTGTGTTTGAATATTGGTAAATTGTATTTATGTAACTTGAATGTTGTTAAGTATGATACATGTTTCCCCTTAGTACATCTGATCCCAGACTTCATATATAACTTACATATTACTTGCATAACTATTTTCACTTCAGAGCATTGGCAGCAACCTGATCAACTCTACGCAACAGTGTCACTATGAGACTTACGACGCCAAAGGACTCTACATACAGAGAGTACGATGTACAGAAATCCACTCTTTTTGGCCATTGAGCTTTTCCAATGACCGTGGTATCATGACCAATATCACTCAAGTGCTTGAGAATAAGGATTTTCTGAAGTTGAATTCATTGGACTATGATGCAGTACGATGTAAGTACAGATTTAATTAAATAGACATTCAGGTGGTAAAGAAGTACCTTCTAACTGTCTAGTGTTGTTTGCCTTTACATGCTAATTACATTTCATTTTGTTGACACAATGTTAGGAAAGCAACCTTGAAAGATTTTAATTTAATGTCTCATGTATTGCAGTTGAGTGATTGATAACCAAAACAGGACATTCTAATGTTTTGAAGTAAGATGCATATCCCTCATCCCTCATAGATATGTTACTAGACTTTGTATATAATTTATATACCTTGCATAACACTCCATTGCTTTTGCTTCTAATGACGTTTCTGTTCAATTCTGGTCACAGATGAGAAACGCTCTACCAACATCATTCAGGAAATCCCTAAAGTTGAGACTTTTGAGGAATTGTCTGTCGATGAAGCTATGTCTTACATCAAAGACTTGGTAAAGTCTACTCTTGATGAGGTCAAGATGGAAACTCCAAGGAAGTTTGGCTACTGGGTCAAGGCTCTTAGGAGCTTGAGCAATGACACTATCCATGAAGTCTTTGAAAGGACCTACAACTGTGAGGAATACTCTGAAAAGTGTGCCAACACTGTCGGCAAGCCACAACTTGCACGGTAAATATAAATACTGCATGGCTGAAGTCAGTTTTAACTTGTATTAGTAAAATCACTCTAAAATGGCACATTGAATTGATATCCATAAATTGAAACGATTTTGAAGGGTAAAATCAAGTAACAATGCTTATAATTAGCATACTTACTCAAGTTTCACATCCACCGGTTACGAAAATTGTCAGTTTTCTAATTTAATACTCTGGCTTGCCTATGTGCATTAAATAAGTGTATGACGTGTCTGGTCATGAATTTCCAATGACCAACATGAATCGCCAATTACTCAGTTATGTTCATTTGTGTGTGACACAAGGGGATTCTCTTAGTTTGAACATTTGAAATGAGTATGTGAAGCATCCTGGACTGGGTTAGGAAAAGGTGAATTTTACAAAACAACTTAATGTGCCTCTTTTATCTAGATATTAAAACTGAGAGGAAGTCGGCACACGTGCAATCACACCTGGCAATGGCTGATCCTTTACTTCAATGAATGAATTATGAAATAAGCACTTTTGTTCTTCAAATGGTCCTGTAAACTATACATTGTGTGATACATCTTTTTAAAGATACTGTGAAGAAAAGTCATGTTTTCACTGAAGAGTCACAAAGGTTGTGTAGGGAGTGTAGTTGCTATGAGAGGTAATTGTGTAGAACTTAAGACACATACATATGGATTTGTTAGGCAAAGGTTAGACCTGTATTTGTTGTAAGAAGCAAAGTGATAGCTATAAACTGTGCCCTTCAATAAAGAGATTTAAATTTTACCATACACCATGCTTAATTCTACATTTTACCAGACAAGTAACTTGAAACTGTTGAGTAAGAGAAACCTTCTTCCTTCCAGTGAGTACCTTTGGGATGGCTTGATCCAGTGTGGAACTGTTCCTTGCTTTTCTGCTTTCAACACTGCCATCATCAAGAACATTATCCCCAAGCCTCTTGCTCATATCATGATGTACACCATGGCCTTCAGGGATTATCCAACTCTCGATATCATCACCGAAGGTGTCAGGCTTGCTCAAGTAAAACGCACCAGATCCATCTTCATGCCCCTCAGCACTATGATCTATAAGTACTGGCTGGACCACCCAGAGATTCACAGTGAACGTGAGGTTAGTGCATTACTAGCTGTGCCCCTGTTGCCGGCGATTCTTTGGCAGAATGCAATGGTATTCATAATATACCAAATAGTCTACAATGCATAAACACACACAAAAAATCTCTTACATCATCATTGAGAGACTTTGGTCCCCGAAAAAAAAATAAATTTGAAGCAGTCAGGATGATAAGCTACAGTACATGTATGCATGATATTGTTATGCGTAATATATGGCCAACAGAAAGAAGAAACTGGATTAAATATGTACTTTTTATTGTCTGTAGCTTCCTGTTGCCATTGGTGATTTCATGGAGCTCTTGAACGACATCATCAACAATGATTGCTCTTTGAGATCAGACCCCAAGACGATTGAAGCTGTAGAGGAAGAAAGTCAGATATTACTGGCTATCAAGGTTAGTGGTAGACCTGTACACTTACTTACACACTTTAATTCCTTTTTTTTGAGAGAACTAAATATTGCTCTAAGATCCCTTAGTGCTTGTAGTATGTATTTTGCAAGGTATGTTATTTAATATTTGTGTTTCAGGCACTTGGAAACCTTGGCCCTGTGGCTCAGAAATATGATGAAGGAGAATTCCGTAAGAGGCTCCACTTTGAGCGTGAATTGCTGAAGTGTTCAGATAATGACAAGGTTACCTTCAACATCTCACTAAGTGCTGTTCAAGCTCTCAGACGTTTCAACATGTCTACTGTGAGCAACTTCGTCATTACCAGCCTGAAGGGAACTTTCCTTAATGTTTCTGTGGATGTTGAAATACGAATTGCTGCCTACCTTATCTACATGAAAGCTGATCTCAGTGCAGCTCAACTTGTTGATGTGTATATGACCCTCAAGGAAGAACCTGTTAAGCAGTTCAAGGCCTTTACCTTTTCTCACATCAGAAATGTCCTGGAATCAGATGATCCTTCTGTACAGAGGTATGTACACTAGATACACATCCTCCAATTAATCAAGTCAATTAATTGTCAATTAAATTGCTGACTCTGAATTATCTATTTACAATTTGGTGTTCTTAAAGTCTCTTTTCTAATATAGTAGAGACTGTTCAGGATGGTTGCAAAAACATTTGTTAAAATGAGATAGTAGTTAGGTTTGGTATGAGTCACAAGTCAGCTGAATTAAACTATTAAATGTTGGTGAACTACATATACATTCATGTTGAACAGCTGGTAAATGAACATGCTTTAGGTTGAAATTTGATTGTTCTCTCATAAGACCCAGGGTAAGACTTTGTTTTGCTGTATTGTTACAATGTTTCTTCATTTAAAACTGTTTTTTTTCTGAGAATTTTGGTGTAAGAATTTTCATCAGCACACAGAGAATGAGACTTGCAGCTAATGAACATTGTAATTAGATATGGTACATGAAAAGTACCTTGACTTGTTATACTGTTGTTTTACCCTTATAACATCTTCAGGTTGAGGAAAGAGCTTGCCCTTGCCATTGGTGAGACAGAATTCCCAGAGTATCCCAAAAATATCCTCAAATATTCAAGGAACATGGAGATCTCGAAGATCCTGACTATTCCATATTTCAACAAAACGTTTGGTGGATCCATTGAGAGTAACATCATCTTCAACCCAAATGCTCTCATGCCTAAGTCAGTGATGCTTAAATATGCAGTCAATGCTATGGGCAAAGAATGGGAACTCATTGAGGTAAGGAGTGTAACTCTCATTATGTCATTATTATTTTAGTTTTATGATATTGCTATTGTTAAGCCACCAGTACTATATGCATCAACCTTTTAAACTAAAACTATGTTATATATCATGATTTCAGACTGGCCTAGATATTCAAGGATTTGAAGCCATTTTGGAAAGTGTGTTTGGACCAGCTGGTTTCTTCCCCAACAATATGATGCAGTCAATGCTCTCTGGTGCTGACGAGCTGATTATGTCTAAGGTGCGCAATGCTAGTAGCCCGTTGAGCTGGCTTGCAAGTCTTATGGATTTAATTATGTCCGATACACCCGTCAAGGATCTCCAAGCAGCTGGAGGCAAGGCCCTCTCTGACACCAAGGACAGTGCTACAGACTTTGTGAAATCCATGACCAAAGTGCCTGAACCAGTACCAGAACCAGAGGTGAGAAATTGTTCTATACAGGCCACTAAAATTTCAAGAACACAGTATATTGTCAAAGGAAGTTTAAGTCACTATGAGTCATGATCGGTATAAAGTTCTGTTTATCAATAAGGTTCTCATGAACTGTGACATATTTATTTTTTTATGCAGTATGAGGTTGAACTGAACAGCAGTGTTCAAGAGAATTTGGATCGGATGCACGAGACTATCAATAAGCAACAGAAGGAGCGCATTGCAACCATGTACCTCAGAATCTTGGGCAATGAACTTGGTTACTTATCCCTTGATGATCTCAAGAGTTTAATTCCAGTCCTTGATAGGAAGATGATAACAGACATGGTTCAGGAGGTATAGTTTCACATTTTCCTGTGAATGAAGTTGACTTAATGAATTACCATTAATAGGATATTGAAGTTAAGTTAATTACGTCATGTAAGTTGTAATATATGAAGTAAGAGCATAATATTACAGTCTGTTGGTTTACCCTGTTGTACCGTAATCAATAAAAACAAAGTGTAATACATAAGTAGTTGAAAAAGTTTGAAATGGAGCCAAGAATTTGTAGTTGAACTTACCAAGTGGTTATCCTGTTATTTTAGATTGGATCAAGGTTGGAGGAAGGTGTGGACTTGAACACTACACGATCTATCCTCTTCCTGGAGCGTGAACTTGTTCTTCCAACTGGTCTTGGTATGCCACTTAACTGCTCTGCCAATGGATCTCTGGTTGCATCTGTGCGTACTCGTGGACAACTATCCATCAATCTACCTTCTGCCACCGTCTCAGGACGACTTGCCCCGAGGTAAAGTGTGATATTTGTTCAGAAAGGTAGGGCATGTGACCTTTCTTGGCTTGGAACTCC
The DNA here is from genome assembly GCA_021234535.1 of Stichopus chloronotus. NCBI lineage: Eukaryota > Metazoa > Echinodermata > Holothuroidea > Aspidochirotida > Stichopodidae > Stichopus > Stichopus chloronotus. The sequence goes on along the minus strand of CM037838.1, from coordinate 3,362,705 downwards.
TAATTGCAGAATTGCAGGTTTCAAACTGTTTGCATGTTTTATCTATACACTGATGTTTTGGACCTTTATACTTAAAGCACAATTTTGGGGAAAAAATCCTCAGCACAAATTTAAAGTGAACTTAAAATGCAGGTCACCATAAATATCTGATACAATGTGTATAGTTAAATTTGTGCAACTTCTCTACATACACTTGTGATTTATGAATTGATGAGTAGGGCCACTGATGTTAATATTGGCTTTATAGTCATTAGTTATAGTGTGGAATAACTTGACCTGATAATGTATGTAATGTCATCACTGTTTATGTGTCTCTATGGTATGACGTGCCTTTGTGTAAATTTGTTCCAACATTTGCTCAGAGGAACCCTTGAAAACAGAGAGGCAAACAACAGCAAAATTGACCTCCTTTTTGTAATTGATATGTGTCTTCCACACAGTGGATACAAGAATAGTAGTGTATTGATTTGAGTTCATTAAAGCATTTACACTTAAAAGTTGTATGTCCTGTTGAAGAAGATTGCTTGAAAGAGCATTATTATTGACTTTAATGGCCAAGTTTGACAATCTACAGTGCTTGCCCTTAATGTGACCTGAATGCTGGCCTTGATAATCTGAAAGCTGACCTCCATCAGCTTGACCAATTTAGGGACAGATATTGTGCCCTGGATTTACATTTTGTGGGGTATTGCTTTTCAGTTGATGTACTGATACACAGCATATTCTGCCAACTCATCTACACTGTGATGATATTTACCTGCTTCTTCCTTTACACAGTGCTGGTATTGAAATTCTGGGTACCATGGGTGTTCATGTCCCAACTACCAAAGTCCATGCTGGTGTGATGGCAAATGCATCTGTGTACCACAGTTCTAATGTTGAGGGAAATCTTACCATTGATGGTCCTAGACTGAAGGTTCAACTGAAGGCTTTGGATAAACCAGTCAATCTCCTCAACTTCTCTGTGAACTATTTCTTGTTGAAACCAAATGGCGAGATGAGCTTCATTCCAGGAATCATGGACGATGCTGTCAGGGTAAGGAAGCAGTCCTTACTGTTAATTTTAATGTAATCTCAGTTTCTCATATACTTATGCTCTTCTTATGTCAATTATTGCAAAATTAAAAAGTTTAAATGTTAAATAGTAGGTACATGACCATAGCATCTTATTTCCAATGTCATTAGCATTTTGGGCATTTTTTGCTTCAGTGTGTATAAGAGTGTACAGAAAATTTAGAATTGTTGTGCATGTGGTCGGCAATTGACTTTTGGTTATGGAAATTCCTTTGCTCCGTGTTTGTACTGTGGATGCTAATATGTTCCATCAGTCCCCCTCCAGCAAATCATGGAAGTACTGCTTGAGGTAGCAGTTTCATGATCAAATGAAGAAGCAGCAGTGCTATGGGAAGCACTGTAGGTGATCATACCAGACAAGTCTGGCTGGATCAGTTTACATCCTCCATAAGCTGCTGAAGATTTATAACATAAGATTGAATAGTACAATATTTAAATCTGACAATTAATAAATATAGCTGTAACTAGTATCTAGAAGTCAGTCATATGTACTATTGACCAAGCAAGCAAGTTGCTGTCCTCTCCTCCTCATTTCCAACAAACAAAGCAAAAAAAAAAAATTTTTTTAAACTAGTTTTGTTTACAGTGAGAAAAGCTGTCATGTGAAGGTTTAAAAATCAATATTTTCTTTTGTCTACTACATTACTATCATTTATTCTTTTTAGTATGAACAATGTGCTAATCCTGGCAAGATCCTCGGTGCATCGTTGTGCTTGTCATTTGCGTATCCAAATGCCAGCTATGTAGAGATTGCTCCAAGGTTCCCATTGACAGGACCTCTCAGTTTCAACATCACCCTTAACAACACAGATCAGTAAGTACCTTCTTTTAACACGTTCTTTAGTTATCTTAAGATCCAGAGAAAAGTTGCATGTAGCAGGTTAGCTTAAATTGATGTCTCTTTTCATCAGATCTATCATTGATAATTCACCCTTGTCTGTGTACAGCTAGTTATCTCTCTGTCATAGACAATTAAAGTGTAGCTTCATACAGACAGTGCTCATAGCAATACTACCAGCTATCTGTCACATGCATGTTTTCTTTTAGCTTTATCAAGCGAGTTTGTCACAAAACAGATGTTGGTCGAGAGATTTTGCTTCACACACTCAGTACTGATATAGGTGTATTGTATTGTCGCACATGTGTAGTGTACCCATGCCATTCTACAGCTTCTGTATACTTTCACTACATTGCCTTCTTATCAGACTGAAATTTCACTGAATAACCCTGCATCTAATTAAAATTCATTTTCCTTCTTGAAGGATGTGGTTGTTCATGATGATTGCATTTCCTTTGAATAGATTGCATAGATTCCATGCCGAAGGAATGCAAAGGATCTATGCGATGGTGATGGTGTGTGTGTGTGTGTGTGTATGTATTTGTGTGTGTGTATATGATGCCTTGGCTTGTTAACACGATATCTGAAGAAGGGAATGGTGCTCAGACTTTTAAGTTGGTGTGTTGGTAGTTAATCAGTAGTAGATGATCCATATTGTTTTTTCTGTAGATCAAAGGTCATTTTTGGTCTCCAGTGCTTAATGTGCAAAAACCTATCAAGGGAGAGATTTCAGCAGCGGAATGTCGCTAGAACGTCAAACTCACATCATTTGTAGCAACTGACAACATGATGATGTCTGTCATTTTTTATGGAGGGCAAAGGTCATGTTAGGTCAATAGAAGACATTGTTTGAAAACCTTGTAAACACAGTATTCCAAAAAGGGAAAAGTGCTGGACCTCAAACTTGGTGTGTAGATGATGAGTGAGTAGATGATCCCTATTGTTTTTCATAGAGGTCAAAGGTCATTCGAGATCTCCTGAGCTTAAAGTATGAAAACCTATCAAGAGAGATATCTCAGCAACTAAATGTTACTGGAAGTTCAAACTGTTATCATTGGTTGCACCTAATGTGTAGGTGATGTCCTGTCATTTTTTATGGTGGTCAAAGGTCATGTGAGGTCAAAAGAGGGGATAGCAGGACAACCTTGTAAACACAGTATCTTAAGAAGGGAAAGGTACTTGAACTTCAAAGTTGGTGTGTTGGAAGTCAAGGGTAAGTGCATGATCTTGATTGTTTTTTCCTGGAGGTCAACGGTCATTTGAGGTCTCCTGAACTCAAAGTATGAAAACCTATTAAGGAAGATATCTCAACAACTGAATTCATGTAGAACTTGAAAGTGTCAACATTGTTAGCACTTGATGAGCAGCTGATGTTTGTCATTTGAATTTGCCACATGAGAGACTTGTCATCTCTGTAATGTGACATGATATGAATATAATAAGTTCTATCATTCCAAAGATCTGTCCTGGATTTAAAAGCCTAGCATGTGTTACTTAGAGGGTTTTACATGTCCTGAATGTGAACATATGAAGTGGTAAATGTCACTCATAATAAGAAAGTTATGCATATTTCTTTCCTATTGAAAACTTGCCAAAGTTAATATGGTGCCTTCCCATCTCCTCTGGTAGCTTTTGTTTGTAAGTGATTGTGTGGGTATAAGAAAGTGAGATATTAGCAAGGAATCACATAGTCCTTTGACTTTTTTTTTTAAATAGGACTCTTGGTGCTTACACCTTTGAAGCGGAGTACCGAAAGATTGTTAAGGGAGGAGCTAAGCCCAAGAAGACACCCACTAAGAAGAGTTTTGGCAAAATTGGTAGTAAATCCAACACCTATGTACCTCCCGATGAGGTTATTGACATAATTACTGTCAATTTCACTGCTCCAGGTTCGTACTGAAAGAGATTCAGAGCCTATTACAAACATTGAAAAATGTTATAAAAAATGATACACAGAACCAAAGTTGAGAGGTGATGGATCATTGTAATGTGATGAACATAACTGTTGGATGACAATGATAAAGTGATGAATGTAAATGCTGTATATATATTAGAACTGTCATACCTGTAGTTTAACATCCTATCAACTACTTTAAAAATAAAGCATTGTTTCATTGGAAATGTCAAATGTGAATCTGCTTTTTCGTTGCTAAAACTTGATGGCTGTATAGTCTACTACTGTATGAATATCTCAAAATACTTCTCCATATAGTAAGCTATTGAAAGTTGAGAATTAATTAGTCAATATTCAAGGACTTCACTTTAAAATTTTCAGGCGATTCCATCAGACGAGACATCATGACCGTTCTTTCGTACCACCGAAATAAGACAGAAGCCAAATGGTCCTTTGATATCCCTGAGATGGAAGGACTGAAGATCTTTGCAGGTCTTCTGAATTTGAGTGATGTAATTACTGGGGAGAGAGGCATCCACCTTGTGTGGAATGCTACCTACATGGAGAGAAATGCATCAGTGTCATTTACCATGAAAAACTCTTCGATGGTTGGAAAGGAGAACTACACTGCCGTCTTCAATGCTTCAGTAGAGAAACTTCACGTCGCCACCGTCTTGCAACACATTAAGACTGATACATTTATGATCACAAGCATGAATGAAACATTCTATTGGTAAGTTATGTTCAGTATATGAAAAAAAAATGAAATCAAGGGATTTATTGCAGTTATATCCCTTTCAATTCTATACTTGTTGATTAATTTATTGATTGATTGATTGTAGAGTTGTTCTCTGTCCATTTGATAGTAGTAGATTGATTGATTTTTTTCCTGACAATACCTTAATCAATTGAGCTCGCCCTTTTATGAAGGATATGTAGTTTTGAGAAATACTTCCATAAATGTCTGTGTTTTTTTGCTGACTAGCTATATACATCCTTCATTTAATATTATTACAAAATGACTTACAACTATCATCCCGTCTTTTTTTTTTTTCAAACTTTCTCTCAGATTCATATTTCTGTTAAAATCAGTTTCACTTTATGAAGTCTTTGCAACATTCATGTCTCTGATATAGGGGAAAAAAGACCCTTATCACAGTTATGGTACATGATCATCATTAAACATTGAGAAACTTGTATTATGTTCAAATTACAAGGCTGGAAATGAGCTTGAAGAAGGGCACAGCCAGGATAAGCAAATTGACTCTTGAGGTACTAATTTCATAGCTCACTTACTGAGGGGGACCAATAAGGACCTGATAGCCATGGCTGTCTATGCTGCCCTTTATTTCAAACTCTGATATTAGTAGAACTATCCATCATCGTCTGATATCAGCTTGCTGTAAGTATTAAGGCAGTAGACATGTGTACTAATTGTAGATTTTTATTTTTGCATCTCGCAGGGATGATGAGACACCAATCTACGAACAGCTTACATGGCCTGTCTCTGGTTACTCCATCAACCCCTCAAAATACCGCACTTCTGTTGCTTTGATCAAATCTGTCTCTGAAGGGCCACGAACTGACACGACTCTTTTCATCAGCTCTCTAGGACAAAACTTAACTGTTGAGAGTATTGCTTTGAGTTCCACAGAGTCTTACAGAAATGAAATCACCAGCAAATTCGAGAACAGCTTTGTTGTAAGTTAGAAAGCTTTGTATTGGTGCATTCCATGAAGGAAAATGAATTTTTCAGTAAGAGAATATAATCTTCTTGTTAGAGATTTAAAGCATTGCATTGGGTAACCTATTGCAGTCTACTGCACTACAAAACTGAAATGTTTCTTAAAACGATAAATTTTCACTACATTGCTGTATGCAAAATATGTGAAGAAAGTGTGAAACAATTTAATTTTTGTTTCTCGGACTTGTCTCAGGATTTGCCACTTCTTGACCTGTCCTACCAACATGACAAGGCCATTCGCATGGGTGTTGAGGAAATCTACAGGTACATTGATGTCCATCGTGGTGATAATTCCATATTCTATCAGGAGGATGTTGAGAGGGAGCTTGAGTCGAACACTATGAGCCGCAACTACACTATTGGTGCTAAGGGTGTCCAGCAGGTTCTGAAAAAGGAATTTGCTAAACTTCCACAAGATATACTCGGTAAGTTTTCTTTTACCAAATATCGTAGCATCGGCATCACTTACTCCCAAGTTTTATTGTCAAAGTGAATTTCTTTTAGTTTAATTGACCTTTCAACAGTCTTATATCTGTTGACACCTTGAATGTAAAGTTTTTAAATTTTGATTCCAGAATTGTTTATTTGTTCAGATGTAATTACATTTACTTTTTGAATTCTTCTGCTTTTAAGATTTTGTATCTTCTTATTATTGTCGTGTTTTCCCCTTTGCCTACAGACAAATACGATGCCAGTCAGATCCATGACTTCAAGCCAGTCAATCTCAATTCAACACTTCACTTATATTTCAACAACGAAACCATCCTTACTCCAAGTTACTTTGCTGCCGTGAATGTGACTGCTTCCATTCCCATACGTTTGGACCTTACAGAGCAAACCAGATTTGGTCTTGGATTAACTACTCGTTTCATGGAAGAACCAATCACTCCAGATCTAAGATTGGGATATGTCCTCCAGTTAAACAACACAATTCCCTTCCTCTTGGTGAGTCTTATGCATTTCTACTAGCTAAATTTTGTCTAAGAGTTAGCGTGCAGTGAAGTCCCATATGTAGATGTATTAGGTTTCTTATAAAAACTTGTCATATTTAGAGGAATCATACTGGATAATCAAACTGTTGTATGAGGGTTCATTTTGTGGGTAAATGTCCATTTTTGTTCCTAAAAGGTCATTTGATGTTTAAGTCTTAGAACTTTCTAATACACTGCATTAAGAAGTAGCTTTCCTCATTAAAGTTTGTGTGGTAGTATTTATCAGCGTATGTATGATCTTTTTGCTGTTTCATGTGGTTGAAGATCTTCTAAGGTCAAAAGTTTGAGATGTTGAAAACATGACATCCCAAGAAGGGAAGGTTTCTGGACCATGAAACTTTGAAGGAAGTCCAATATCAATTTATAGATGTAGCTTTTTGTTTAAACGTTGAACAGTTATTGTTTGAGGACAGAATCTGCAAACATTGTTAACACAGAATCTGAGAAAGGGAGAGCTGCCTGAACTTCAATGCTGGTGTAAAGATAGCATACATAATCTCTTTTGGTTTTCATGGAGATCAAAGGTCATTTAAGGGTTTGTGGAATTCCATATCTTACAACTTTTTTAACTTGATACCTCATCTCAAGCATAGATGTTTGTGTGGACTTCAAATTCAGTGTGTATGTAGTGCCTCTGAGTGAATTTTTTTTTCTGGTTTACATAAAGAATAATGTTATATGAGGTAATAGAGGTCAAAACTGAAGAATGTCTGTGGGAGCGACATCTTTTTACACTTCAGTGTTTGATTTTCTTCTCATGAAGAAACAATTCTTAATGTTGTTAACTTTTTAGAAGCAATCTGTCTGGAGAAGATCTGCAAGTTAACAGCCAAAGTCAAATAACTTTACCCATGATCTTTGAGCATTCATCAGTGAATGAAAGATCCTTGTCCACCAGTGTAGCAATATGGTAATAGGTATTATTTCAGTTGAGTGAAGTACCACTTGCAAAGGTTGCTCTGTTGTTCCTGGATTTTGATACAGTGTGTATGATGCGAGGTTTTGACTTGTAATTGATATCTAGTCTAATCATACATCTTTGATGTGTCATTTATGTGGGGATTGTTTCTTACTCTCCAGCTTGACTTTACCAATGAACTCAGACTGAGGAACACCACGTCAGAGGGACTGAGTGTATCATTCAGTCACCAAACTTTGGAACGCAAGTATGGCAAACATGTAAACCTTGATATGTTTAACCTCATTGATGTCACCAACCTATCCTTGAAGAATGGCTTGAACTTTACATCTCCTTACTACAACTACAGTGGTGCATTTTCAGCAGTCATCGATGATATCCAGGGCTTAGTCATCAAAAACCACATGGGTCAAAATGGAGGCATAATTCCCAACATCACAGATTACCTTACAGACTGTAAGTATAATGTGAATAAATTCAACAAAGTAATTTGACATATTATTCTTTACTATTTATGTTTTGATGAAACAGACAGGAGGAAACAAACATCCCATTATTACGCTTCAAATTTTGGGGGGACAATTTGTCAGAGCTCCTGAATGCTTGGTAAAATCTTCTTCTAAGATAATTTTTAGAAAAAGTTGAGCAAACACATCCACTTAATAGAGAAGAAGTTGAATGGTAGTGCTGCCTTAATTAATCCCAAAATCAAAATATATCGTGGATGTAGTGCATAGTTTGTTTTGTCTTTAAGTTTGCCTGTTGTCCCTGTTTGTCTTGCAGTTCATATGAATTGATATGTTAGGGATGGAAGACTATGCTATACACTGAATTAGAGATTTATATCTAAAGTCATTATACATTCACAGTACAATTGATACAACTATCGATTCCAAGAATAGAATACTATGGTAACATAAATATCAATGAAATAGAAGCAACTCATTAAACATCATAATGGCTAGCTTACGTTTTCTTTTTGAGATCACCACACATGTTACTCATCATTTCATGACCTTGGTGTTTTTTGTATATTTTACTTACAGACTATTTCACAATGAAATTGTGGCAGAACAGTAGTATTGGCTTCCACCTAACCCACAAGCTTATCAATGTGTCTACTGACCACTTACTTCGTGTGGATGGTCCAATCACCAACTTTTCATTGAGTGCAGTACCATTCTTCTTGCAAGATCTCATGAACAAAACGTATCACTCTGAAGTTGAAGCCATCAAGACTGCTTTGTTGGAACTATCTTACAATTTCACTAACTCCAGCCTTACCATTGGTAATGACTTGCTTGTTAAATCACCATACATTTTGAACATGACCATGGATCATGACTTCTTCTTGGATGTGAACAGGGTAAACCATTCACTGATCTATCTTATGAAGAGTTCATTGGCAAATTTAAGCATCAGGCACTCACTTAGTGGTCCTGATCAGTCTTCTGTGTATTTAGTCGACAGTCATGTTTCTGGAAATGTTACCGAGTTGTCAACCTTCTCTGCAACGGTTACTGGTAAGGCCAAGTATGGTAAATCGCTTAACTCTAATTTGGCACTGGTCAGCACATTGACGACTCCCAAGATTGCCAACATCACAATGTATGGTAGTTTCATCATCAAAGGGATGAAGAATTTCCAAAAATTTGATGAAATTGAATTATCTCTTGAGCAAGAAGTCAGTTCCATCCTTGGTTTGTCCTACCTTGTGGGTACTGCCAAGTTTGATACTTTCAAGCGTCTCACAAAATTCTCCAATAGTAAACTAGCAATGGGGGCATTCATCAGGTCTCGTTTCTTGAATTTTACATCTGCATCTGGTATAGAGGCAAGTGGTTTCATCGACATCCTTGAGTTTGACCGTTTGAACACCTCTACAATGGTCAATGTCACATCTCCATTGATGGGTCTCAGCTTCAACTCTTCAGCTGAAGTCTCCAGTTCTGACAACTCAGATGCCTGGAATGTTAAGACTTCCAACAAATATCAATTGGACTCTATCATAGGAAATGCCAGTTACAACTTTGGCTATGACATTAGTGAAATTACATCTCCGTTGAACTTCGGTAAGATGAATACTACCTCAGATTTTAACCTCATGTCTAAAATGATGAATGCTACAACATCGTACAAACTGGATTCCCTCGGTTTACGCAGTCTCTTAAGTTTTGAGAAAGTTAATGGCAGCATGATCTGGAATGTCACCTCAGTGTTAGGTAACGGATCTATGAGCCACAAGTTCGAACTAAACAACTTCCAAAACCTGACCATTTTTGAGAGCGCTACTGTTGACATGATGTATGGTGTGAGAAGCAAGTTTCTGGGTGAAGCACTTCTTGTTGAGAACTATGGAGTCTTTGGCTCTAATGGATTCCTTGTATTTGATGAAGCAAATGCTACTGCTGATGCACGCATTACAAGTAGTTTCTTGAATACTTCTATGACATACTTTGGTAAGATCAAGAAGATGAAAGGTCTCTTGCAATCCAACACTATCCTTGGAAAGGTGAACTATGAGACAATGTCACGCCTCATGAATATGACTGGTTCCATGCAATCCAGTGTGAAGGGTATGAATGGCTTGTTCAAATTTAAGAATGTCATTAACAATTTCAATCATGAATTTGTAACTCCATACACCCGTATGACAGTGGACGCTACTTCAAAGTGGATCGTTGGAAACGGCTTCATGAAACATGATCTTGCAACCAACAACTTTGTGTTCAACTTTACTACACCTATTGCTAACTTGAGCTCAAATGTTTCACACATTTCTGAGAAGTCTGAGAACCTCTTTGCATTTGAACAACTTAGTCTCTTGGTAGAGAATGTTTTAACCAGCAGGCTCTTGAACATGTCATCAGCAGGATCAGTCCTTGGAAGTGATTTTGAAAGTCTTGTTAAGTTTAGTACGTTCAACATAACTTCTGAAAGTGAAATGAAGTTTATGACTGTTATGAACAACACTGCTAATATGAGCCTCTCCATCACCAACATGAATGGCTTGGCTGTTGATAGTTTCCTCACGTCAATGAATGTCAGCTCAGCTCTCCCAGGTCTAACTGCAATTTTCATGGAAGCCACAAATATTACAAATATGGCAAGCATGTTTGAGTTCAATTCTGTTACAAGTAGAGCCCTCATAAAGATGGACAACCGATTCATCAATTTAACCAGTGAAATGCTTTCTGAAATGCGAAACAGTAGCAAGTTCCTTGACTTCAACCACCTGTCAGTTGGCTCCAGCACTAATCTCTCGTTGCCATTTGTGGTGTTCAACAACAGCATTGGATATAAGATCACCAGTATGAGAAGACTGACAGAAGTAAAGAAGATCGAAGCTGGAGTGACGACAAACGTTAAGAGCAAGTTGCTCTCTTTGGACTCTGCTGCTGATTACAGACTAAGTGGCCAGACTGCTCTCTTGAAGTTTAACAGTACTGTGATGGGTGCTAATGCAAATCTCTCAACTCCATTGGCCAACATATCTGCAGCTGTTAGTAGTAAAATGATCAACTCTACAGGACTCTTCAACTACACTTCTCTCAGGTTGGGTGGGAATGCAACAGTCAACACTACAATTGTCACCATGAAGTCAGAATCAAGCTTTGAAGTTTTCAACCAAACACGTCTTTTCAATGTCAGCAAGATCTCTTTTGGAGCCATGTCTTCAGTCACCAATAGAATTGCAAATATTACCATAGGGACAGCACTGGAAGTTCTCAACCATGAAAAATTCCTTCACTTTGAACTCTTCTCTCACAATGCATCAATGAGCCTCATGAGCACTCCAGAGTCTATGGAACATGGATATCAAGTTACAATGACAAATTCCAGCGGTCTCTTCAGTAGTGACTTGTTTGAAATTACTGTTAATGGAACAAACTCAGGATTGTTCAACTCAAGCTATAAAATGAGATCTGCAGTTTCTGGCAATGCTGGATTTGGTGTATATCATTCTCTTAAGCTGAGGCATTTCATGGACATGAAAACCAAGTACCTGAATGGAACATCTACCAATGACTTTAATATTTCTTCTGCTAAGGGTCTTTTGACTTTCAAGAATGGAAATGGAACCAGTGTATCAGTGATCAGCACACCTCTAGGAGAAGTGAAAATTGTTGGAACTGCAAATATGGATGACCACAATGGTTTCATGAATTTCACTAACATGGATCTCCATGGAAAACTTGAAGCTGGTAAACTATTGAGAGGGTCAGCAGATGCAGAATTTGTCAACTTTGAAGGACTGTTTGTGTGTGAACGAATGAATACTACTACATCTCTCGAGATCACCAACCCTGTTATCAACTACACAGGTGAAGTAGTTATGGAGGTTTTGAACCGTACCGGTCTATTCAATATTTCCAAAGTACTCCTCACTACTAGTCATAATGTCACAAGTTCCCTTCTGAACCAAACAATCATGTTGCATCTTGAGGCAAATGATGTTGACAGCCTGACCAACTTTTCTAGAGCTTTCCTTAATGTCACTGAGAAGATGTCGTCATTGTTTGTCAATGGTTCTTCATTGGTACACCTGGAAGCCAACAATGTGGAGAGCTTGATAAAGTTTGCTAAAGCTAATGCTACAGTTGCATGGGACTTGAAATCTGCACTGATGAACACTACTAGTAACTCAAATCTGCTAATCACCAATTGTAGGAGTCTCTTTGATGTTGACCTCATCACCATTATCACTAAAACTGAGATTCTCAGCATTCCAGCTAATGTCACTACAGGTCTTTCCTATGCAGTCAAGGGAATCACTGGCTTCATGAATTTTAGTGAAGCCCTGATGACAGGTAACACCACTGCAACAACTCTTGTTGGAATTATGGAGAGCAGGAATAGCATGAATATCATCAACATGGATGGGCTTGTAAAACTGGATAAGATGGATCTTCATACCAACACCACTGTCTCCGGATACCTTGAGATGATGCAACTATTTGGTGTCGGTAGTGTACAACTGGAGAAGATGCTCAATGTGACAAGCTTCAAGCTCTTGGACAGTCAGTATGACCTCAGTGTGAGAAGTTTACCTCTGAATGTCAGCTCAGGTGGTGTGTTCTATGTTAAAGACTCAAGAAATATCTTTGATGTATCATTGATTATGGGCAACATAAGTCACAATATCTCCATTCCTTACATCAGCACAAATGTATCATCATCTGTCTTGCTCCGGGAGATGACTAGCTTCAACTCCTTTGATGAGATGAAAGTCTTGGGTGACATCAAGATGCACACTCCAGTAGTAAATAACTCAATGGCCCTCTCTGTGGCTGGCGAATCCAATTGGCAAGAGGTTACAGAAACCCTGAACACTTCATTGGTGACTCCTCAAGTCACTGTTGATGTTGCTCAATTGGTTGACTACGAGAATGCGAAAATATCTGTAAATGTTCCATCCTACGGCTACGTGCACCTTCATGGACACCTCAATGAGTTTGGTGATGAGATGACAATCAAGATGAAGCATATTCTAGAGGTGAGTTAAGATCCGTCATATGATACACTTAATAGTTTAGCTGGAAACAAAGCAAATTAGGAATATTTCTCATGAAAGTAACTGAAATCACTTACTTATGGGTTTATTTTTTGTCATACAGAGTTGAAGCCAAATTATTTGTTAACTGCTACATGTATAAGAAGCATGACAAAAAGAATAAAAATAATAAATGTGAGTTTTGTAGAGAGTTAAGTTATGGCAGTGGACATCTTTTTTTTTGTTGAGAAGATTTCTCTGACTGACAAACATAATGGAAGTCTCATATTCCATTTCTCAACTCACCTAATTTCTGTTTTTTTTTCTTTTCTTTTGTCAGGGTGATGAAGACTTGGTAGAGGATTTCAGACTCTTTGTCAAACTGAACAAGAGTGATGTCATTTATACTAACTTCAGCTGGAACCCAGAAGTCCTTGCTGACCTCCTAGACATCTCAACTGAAGCACTGAACCGCACTGTCAACTTCACAATGACTCTGGTAAATCAAACAAAGGACAACTTAGAGAAGGTAAGGGCCTTTTCTGTTGAGAAATTGATTGAATTCAATGAGACTCTGAAAAGCATCATCCAGAACCCAAGATTGTTCCTACGAAAGTATGTCAATGTTTCCAAATATGATGAAATCAGAGATAAGCTGTTTATCATGATCGAATTTGCAAGAGAGAATCCCAAGGAAGCCCTGAGAAATGTCTATGATGTTATGAAAGCAAGTGCAGAACAGGCTGTTAACATCACAGTTGTGACCTATGGTAAACTAGATGAGAAGTACATGTTGCAAGAAAAGATTGACCAAGTGAACAAAACCATCCAGGACATCATCTTCTACATCACATACCCCAAGGAGACCTGGGAACTTGTGAAACCCAAACTTGAGGAAATGTTGACAACAGCGAAAAACACCATCAACTATGATCTCATCAAGAGCAAGTTCAATGAAATTGTGGATGTTCCAAAACTTAATCTTACCATCAGAAAACAGCTCAAGGAGATCAACAGAGAAAATTTGATGATCCTCTTCAATGAGATGAAATTGCTGATCAACACCACTAAGTTTGCTGAAGCCTTAAAAGCACTTAACTCAGTCGAGGTTAACGTCAGCTGTGCAACCTTTAAGGACCTTTCAAAGGTTGATATGGAAGCTATCAACAGTACCTACATCAAGATTAAGGACCTGTTGATGCTGGACAACCTTAAACAGTTTATCAACATGTCTCAGGTAGAGTTGCTCATCAGACAAGTTAACCAGACACTGAAGGAGAACCTTAATCTGGAGGCCTGGAATGACACTCTTCATGCTTACGTAGATATACCACTGCTAAACGAAACCATGATTGAACTCCTAGACTACATCAAAGAAGAAATTAATACCACCGTAGAAGATATCAGAGAGAAGGTCAATCTGGAAATGATCAAAATGAAGATCAGGTATGAAGAATTCAAGGTTGTTGTAAAAGATGCCATCCAAGATCTCAGTGATATGCTGGTGAATGTTTCTGGTATGAACTGGGTTGAACTCAAGGAAAAGGTCAGTGAACTTGCTCTACAGCTCAACGAAACTGTTTATGAGAAGATTGAAACTGTCAAACTTAGAGAGTTTCTGGAAGAGCTGAAACAAAATGTGACATGCAGAATCAACTTGACCAAGGTAGATCTTGCAGTTGCACGACTGAACTTAACCCTCCAAGTCATTGTGAATGCTACCAAGAATGAAACACACCCTATCAACATTCTTCCAGTCAAGTATTTTGAAGTCACCATTTTTGAGTTCATAAACTCCACTGTACGAGATCTCTTGGACGAAACTTTGGTTATTGTTTTGAATGTAAGTGATGTCTATGGTGAGCAAGTCTTTGAACTGTCAAAGAAGTATGGCCAACAAACTGTTGAATTGTATGATGCTTGCAATGTCATAGCAGTGGAGCTGTTCAACCATTACAGCAACATCACCATGGAAAAAGGCTTGGAATTCTATGAGAATGCAACCATCTTGTATGACATTTACAGCATGAGACTTACAGCAGTCGTGAAGAATATGTCTGAAATTGCTGTGAACAAAACAGAAGAATTGCAGCTTGTCATTATGGACTACATTGAGAAGGCAAACCAAACAGTCATAACAATGTTCGAGGAATACTATCCAGTGGTATCTGAATTTGTTGCCAACAACACAGAGAAAGGCTTGATCATGTTCCATAACATCAGCACAGTTCTGGTTGAGAAGAGCGAGCCTTATGTTGTAAAAGCTGTCGATCTTCTAACAAGGTACAAGAATGATCTCCTCCTGCAATCCAGTGATGTTTGCATCAATGTTACTACCTTTATTGAAGATACCATTGAGAGGTTGCCTGAATACCAAGAACTGATGCTGAACCTTACAGAGAAATACACTGAAGTAGGCAAACAGCTGGGCCAAGAACTGATTGAAAATGTAACCATCTTCACTGAAGAAACCCTGAACATGACCAAGGATCAACTTGTGCTTCTGAATGGATGGCGCCTGGAAACTATGAGCCAGATCATAGACATAACTAAGAATGAAGAAAACTTGCTGAATTATTACCCAGTTGAGTGGACAGGTAAAACTGTGAATGTCCTCTCTCAAGAAATTGTGAAGACACTAAATGAAACCATGCTCCAACTGTTGGAGAAAGTGAACAGCACCACGGGAGAAGCATTGGATCAGTTGAGAATTATTCTTGCAGATGAGACACATTCCATCAACAAATATCCTGTTGAATTGCTTGGCAAGACTGTCTTCAGTGTGAGTACACTTCAGTTTAAGTTGTTTTACACTAGTGTAAGACTTTCAGGAATCACAGCAGGTCTAATGTTTCAACTGAATTAGTCTTCTCTTTGACACATAACTCATTTTCGAGAGATTATCCTGCAAACGTTTGAGCAATGTATTTTTCACTGGATTTATTTGTTGTTTGGTGACATATTTAACATGGATTAGGTCAGTTGGTGAAATCTGTTTTATCTGTGTTGAGATGTGACAAAGTAATTGAGCAATGTGGTTTTATGTAAAAATGTCTTTACATAAGCTGAGAGTAAGATATTTACATATCCATGATTTTGGAACATAAGCTTTCTGCAAGAAGTAACTCATTGTGGGAATCAGTGTTCTAATAATAGTTGCTGTGCGTACACATTGTTGTGAGTATTAATGTGATATTAGTGCTTGTATTATGACTATTGTGCTGATTTGGTTGCTGCAAATGTATACATGCCCATAGAGCATATTTAATCATACACTCTCTCAAATGTTTGGTAATCTGCCAATAGAGAGTTTATATTTGGCACTTGAATAGCATACCAATTAATGTTGTCATCTTTCTAACTCCTTTTAGATCTTTGAAGATGTGAAACAGAATGTCACTGATTTGATAGAACAAGGCAAGGAATACATCAAAACTGCTGAAGTGTTTGTCAATGAGTCCATAACGACCCTCAATGAGACCCTCATCAGGTATAACATAACCCGTGAACGCCTTAACGACACTGTTATTCAGGTAGTAGCGCTCATGAATGAAACACTGACCAACCTAACCGACTGGATTGAAGTGGCCAAGGATCAACCATTAAATGTTACCATCGAACAGGTGAGAATTGCTCTATTTATGACAAAAATATCTAAAATACAGTTAACTAATTGATGCAGATGTTAACGTCAGAACTGTGGTATATTTATGTGTAGTTTTCATATGGATTTAGACCTCCAAGTAGTATTTACTCATTAGTAGGATGCTGCCCTCACTTGTTGCTTTATGACAATCAGTTTTTCAACTTCCTTTTTACTCAAAATTCATGAATTTGTTTCCAATTTTATCATAGATTGTTGACTTTGCTAATAAGACTGCCCTTCAAGCCTTGGATTTGGGAAACCAGACTCTGCTGATGACAGTGGATGTGGCCAACAAAACTCTTAACCTGACCATTGAGCTGTGGAACAATCTTACTCGTCAAGAGAACCTGGAAAATATCCCCATCTATGTAGAGAATGTTGTTTTGTTCCTGAACAACACCCTCATCCAAGTCAATGAAACAGTTCAAGATGCCATCATTCTATCCAAGAAATTCATCAAATTCCTAAAGGAAGAAACAGAGGTGGTCCAGAGGTTAGACAAGTACAAAGCCATTGTTGAAGAACTAAGGATCAATGTCACTAGATACTTGGAGAGAACAAGGGAAACAACCACAGAGATTATTGTGTTGACCAAGGACACTCTGCTGTCTAGGTCAACTGAATATGTGGAGTACCTGAACAATACCCTACCAGGTATGTTGACTGATATTGGGAATTCAATCGAATGTAATTGATGTAGATGTTGTGGAGGTTCTGTTTAGAGGAAATGGATGAGCGGGATGATGCTACTTACCATCTTCTGTGTCAGATCTTTTGAATATGAAATTCTTTTTGTTTTGATGCATTTTTTCCCAAGCTTGATGTATTTATACTGTAAAATGTTTTTATGCATTGAATTTGTTTATTATTATTTAGCAGGCTTGAAGTATCAATTCTGTAACATATAGTTGTGTACTTACTGTATCTTTTCAGACCGAATGTATCATTACTATAAAGGGACTATAATGCAATAATGCATTGAATTTGTTATGATTTTTTTTCAGGCTGGATGTACCGATACTACAAGGTGGATGCACTTCCCTACCAACTATGGAACTACACATCTGTGAAAGGAGCAGAAACGTTCCTCGAATTACGTGACACCACTAAAGAGTTTGTCCAGGAGTTTGTAAGCCGCTTTGTCCACTTCAGCATGGATTGCAACAGTATTACTGTCAACTTCACCCATCCATTTAACTGGACCACTTTCCGATCTTTACCAACGTTGACCGACGCTCAGCTTGAGGCTCTTGTGCTGACCAAAGATGAGATTCTTATCCGCCTTATCCAGCCCAGCAAGTACCAGATTACGCGTTTGACTGAATTGATCAAGACTCGTTTTGGTGACTTGATGGCGTACATTAATTCTCAGATTGAAACCAACAGTCCCATTATTCAGAAAAAACTCAATGAACTAAGAAAGAAGATAAATGACACCAGGGAGCAGATTGAGTTAATGAGGGCTGAGTTTAACTGGACTGAGTTCAAGGAAAATATCACCAGTAAGTACCAAGAAGCAGAGGACTATGTACAAGGGAACTATCCTACCATTATGGAAAATATTAAAGCAAATGTAACTCGTGTTATCAATGACACTAGGGTGAACTATCCACAGTACATCGCCAAAGTCAAGGAGATTGCCCAAAACATCATGGAACATCTGAGGCAATATCAAGAAGAGTTTCCAGAGACTGTAGCTGCACTTCTTGACCAGATTTCCGATTTTACCAAGGACTTGTATTTACCAACTGATCTGCCACCTATCATTAAACCTTGGACATGTAAGTACAATAAGCTACAACAGTAATTACTGAGAACTGAAGTAAGTTGTGTTTATATTAAAACCAGTATGCATGTACACAGAATGATAATATTCAAAATACGGCAGGACTGTGGCCTTCTTTTCAAGAAATAAGTTTCTCACTGATTCAAACTGAGTCATTTGTTGCTCAAGGATAATCTCTTTTCTCAAACTTGATAAAACTCAAATGATGCATTTGCTGTAACTCATCTCATGCCTGAAGTCTTGAGGAGATGAGGTTATTGCTGAGACGGAATGTTTTACTGATTGAAGTTGTTTTCTTTGAATACCATGTCTGTGCATGTTGTTATGTGCAATAGTCCAGTGTAAATAGTGGCTTGTTAGTTGGTCCAGCAGTAATGTGAGAAGTTTTAGCTTAGTTTTCAGTTCCAGTTTACTAATAAATGTTCAGCATTATTTAATCAACGTCCAGTATTGTTTAGTTGATGTTCAACTTGAATTTGTTTTCTGCAGTAGACAGTTGATTTTCTGCAGCAGACAGTTGAAATTCTTCAGTAGATAGTTTCTATTATTAAGTGGACTTTCATAGTTTAGAATCCTCTTCTGCATTTTGTTCAGTCTTTCATCTCATCATGTTCCAGTGATTATAACCAACAACAGTAATGACTTGTAGTTGGCTCTTCTTTTACAGACACAGGAATGATCTTTGGCACTGATCATGTGATGACATTTGATGGCCATGTCTACAAGTTCCCATCATACACAGCCCCCGAGTGTACATATGTTCTGGCTCGTGACTTCATTGATGGAAATTTCACCCTTCTTGTCAACGAGTTGAGCACTACCTTGGTCCTGAACTCTCACACAGTTGAAGTAGACCACCATGGTCTTTTCTTCATAAATGGTGACCCAATACCTCACTCACCACCATATGTGTCACCTGAAGAAGACGTCATTATTACTCGTGATGGGCCATGGATTAATGTCACCACTGCCTATGGTATTGACCTCCACTGCCATCATGATTATTACATGTGCATTTACAAACTGAGTGGCTGGTACTACAGTAAGACACAGGGTCTCCTTGGCAACCTGGATACAGAACATTTCAATGAGCTCATCAAGCCAGATGGCACTACTGCATCTAATTTGATTGACTTTGCAAACAGCTATGAAGTCACAGGTTTGGGGGATTGCCACATTCCTCTTGATCAGACAACACCAGAAGATCCATCCTGTTTCACATCAGACAAAAATGAACTCAAAGATGATTGTGACACTCTCTTCAACCAGGAATCGTACCTCTCACCACTCTTTGACATCATTAACCCACAACCGTTCCTAGAAGCCTGTAAGGAGCATGCTGAGAAGTGTATTCCTGCACTTGATATTGTCAATCCCTACATCACCCTTGGTCGTCTTGAGGGCATTTTCGTTACAATCCCAGGATGTGGTAGGTCAAATATATTGTCATATTTCTTGTCAATTTGTTATTTATTTATATCTTAGGTTTATAAAATGTATTTTTAAGAAAGCAAGATTTTGGTATTTGCATTTAAGTTTTGAAATTGCCATTTTGAAGATTTGAAAATAAAGGTTTTGACATTTTCCTGTTTATAAATATTTGCAGCTGATCCATCCAAAGTCACTGGAGCAAATTGCATGTTTGAGAGACCAGAGGTCACAGAAGCTGATGTTGTCTTCATTTTATCTGAGAGGTGGACTGTGAACCAGGGTATTTCATGTGAGGACCGTAGAGAAAACCTGAAGAAAATTGGCAAGAGCTTCCCCGCAACTTCCAACTTTGCTCTGGTATCATATGGTGGCTCAGAGAATTACAATTGTAAGCCACATCTTGGCAGCAATGGAGTAGAACCAATGGGTACATCTCATGGCAATCTGCTTCGTGCTCTAGACAGCATTTGTTGTTGTGCCAGCCTGGATGAATGTCCTTGTTCCTCATCAAAGGGTGATGCATTAAAGGCGATCGCTTATGCAACAGAACTGAATTTGCGTGCAGATGCCTTCAAGACATTCCTTCTCATTGATTCTGACAATACTAAAGAGGTTTGTCTTCTTTTGGATATATGTGTGTTATGCCAACTCTCTTTTACATTGCAATATAGCAGTTTCATTCATGGCGAAGAATTTACTTAAAATACAAGATATATACTGATGATTACTATAGTTTTGCACAAAAATGTTCTACAAGACATTATAGGAGACTCAAACATAAAAAACCCCCAAAGCAACCCCAAGCTCCTGTCACAAGTGGAAAAAATGATCATTCAGAAGGCTTTTTACTCATGACAGTGACACCTGCTTGGTACACACACAAAAAAAAAGAATTGTAGCTCATTTTGCAATGAATAATGTTCCAAGACAGCCTCACGAATAATTCATAATTGTTTCAGGTTGATGTCCGATTTGCCCAATGATATTGTTTGCTTTTGTTCCTGTATGATTTTTACACCATAGGCTTAGTCAGTCTTTGAACATATTTTGGCAGTTTCAAATTATCCATATCAGTATACAAAGACTCCGAGCAGATTGTGAGTTGTTGACATGTTGTTTCATATTATCTTTGCTTTTACCAGAAAATTTTGAATCATGCCTGGACTATTCTATTAACTTTCTATTTTTATTTGGCTATTGTTGACTTGTTGTTTATTGTTTTTACAGTACACTGAAGAAGAGCGACTTGAGGCTGCTGACTCCTTGATCAACAACACAATTACCTTCAATGTTATTTCAAGCTACAGTCAGTATGAGAAGACCATCGGCAAAGTTCCTATCATTGGTGTCAAATCCAATGGTGGTGTACTTTACAACAAACGCAACAGTGAGGAAAGCACCACTGAGATTCTTGACACACCAAAGGGAACTTTTGCTAAACTTGCCACCGCCACAGATGGTCAGTGCTAAATTAATTCAAGTATTTGTATATCTTACACATGCAGTAATAATTAAACTTGCCGTTGCATTCATACCATCCTTAAAGGTTGTCTGACATTCTTCTAGATAAGAGCACCCTCCTTGCCAAAGAAAAATGCTAAGTGAAAATCCATTGGATTTTTGTCTATATCTATTACCGTTTTTGACATATGACTGTTCAAAGTTTGAGAAAAATGCAAATTAGATGATGTGGAGTGTCTCACAGTTGTCAATTTTTCTTTTGTTAACCCTATATATTTTGCCTCTTAATTACTGAGATTCACATTGGTAAGTGATATCAATAGTTTTGGAAAATATACATGCTTCCAAAATAAAACCTGGGCATATAAAATTCTCAAATGTCCTTGAAATAAAGGTTACATAGACAAAGGATTTATTGACAAAATCATGAGATTCCATCTCTTGACATCACAAATTTGCATACTTAGCCAATGTTTATTCATAACACAGCTATGAGACACTAATTTGCCTGTAAATTGGTCATTTTTTATGGATGTGGATGGAATTTGTGGCTATTTTTAACATTTTGAATGTACCCAATACTCCAAAGTGTCATTTCATGTCACATGACCTTCAAAGAGTCAATGTGTATTATAAGTATTACTTATGGAGAAGCAGAGACATGGTTTACTTGCTAATCTCACTCAGAACTGTGCTATAGAATTTGATAATTTCCAGGAGTTCAACAACATCAACAAATCACTTACGACAATTAATATCGTAAACTGCTATGGTGGTTAGAACTGAATAGCTTCAAACTGAACACCAGTTTGTATCATATAATAGTTACATATCACTTTGTCAATTAATATGATAAGCTGAGCAATTTAATGTTTCTGTCAGTATTGGTGCTTCTGCACAGCTATATGTGGGAGTATGTAATGTCATGAATGTGTGTAGTTACCAACACTGTGATTTTGTATTTCTCTCAACAGGATACATGATCCACTACAAATATGTGAAGGATGACATTCGAGTAGGAGATGTTGCACAAGTCATGAAGAAACAGTTCTCGGCACAGCGTAGAAAATACTCCAACCAAAACATCGTTTGTTTCAGTGTTCGAGACATTTATGGCCGTGCCAGCTCAAGATGTGAAGAAGTGTAAACTAAAACCGACCACCATTTAACCCCATGACAAGGACTACCAACTGTTTACATATTTACATGAAACATGTACAAATGTTTACCTTAAGTTAATTGAGTTAAGTGATTGGAAATGATAGAATCCCCTTTTTGAACTCTCAGCAAAGATAAGATGGAGTTCTGAACAGGTCAGCTTTGTCTCTTTGTGGACATTTGCATCTCCTAGCAACCAATGTTGAAAAATGTTGAAAAAAAAAACACCCACAAAAATCATTCCATTCAGTATATTTTGTTTTGTATTGCAACTTTTGCCACCAACCTGTACTTACAACACATCTCATCTATATGCAATTGTTTGATAAAATATTTAGAAAGGGAAAAAAAATTACAACCTTCTTTGTGTGGAAATCCAATAAAAGTATTACAGATCAAGCACTTAAAGCAGTGAGTCATCTTTTTAATATTTGTTTGTTTTACTGCTGAAGATGAAACGTCAAATAGTATACAGATGGGAGAATGTGTGACAAATTTATAGTAGAACCTGATTACACCTACATGGATCAATTGGTAATTTTTAAAGGCTGTAAGGCATCACCCTGAGCTATATTTTTACTTCCCGGAAAGGAAAATTCTCAACTGGTTCTAAGTTACAGTACTCCTAGATTGACGGCAAATTCGAAAGATGCAGAGCAGCTCGTAGTACACAACGTACATAGGGATCCATTGTTTTGATTACACGTGTGGAGGAATTTAAGACAGGCTGAGGGAGGGACTAGAGGTAGGCGGTTGGGAGAATTGAAACTGTCTGGGGTGATGAGTTTTTGTCTTTAAGTTAATTACGAATGTTTTGCATGAACCAGTCAAATGTGAAAACTACATTTAAGGTCTCCATACTTGCCAGCGCAACAGCAGCTGCAACCTGCTCAGGGTGAATCCCACAAAACATTTTTTTAAAACTGTAAAATGTTAATTTTACATCAATATTCACAAGTTGTGGATTGAAGCTTCTATGATTAAAATCTTTGTTGCAGATTATGTAAGAATGTCTAAAACCCTCAAGCCTCAGTCCAATGGGATGGTCGTCAATCTACTGTTTTGTGTAGAAGGATGGCACAAGGAGTGAACAATATATCAGATGGCTCATTCATCGATGTACAATGTGTTAAAATGGTCAGTCTCATCTGATGCTAACTCTAGTTAAATTTCAAAATTTGCCTTTCTTCCATCCCTCTGGAATAACACAGTGTGCTCAACTTGTCTGATTTGAAATAGTCCCACTAACGTGCAATTAAGCACTCATGATGTATGCAACAAATAACCATAAATGGTTCCATTCTATAATTGCATTGAAAACATGTAAGAATTTCAATCACATTTAACATGTAGGTTCAAACTAGAACCTTGCTTTGGACCTGGTCCTGCCAAGTATTTCGGATGAACTTACACTTATTTAAAGATCCTTGCAACCCCCTGCAAACTAAGTGCTGCCAATTGTGAAAAGAATCACACCCTAAATGTTATCTCGTGTGATAGTATGATGTCCTATATAAATAGTTTCAGTGAAGACAGTACTCTGTGATCCATTTGACAGCAATGAGATCTATTAACTGCGAATGTGTCAATCTACCCTTAATGTCATCTGGATTGACAGTGGACAGTTAGTGTAATATGCATCAGGGAAGAAGCTCTGTTTGAGAGTGAGGGTGCGTAGACGTATATGGTGTAAATGTTGATTTGTAACTGTGAACACATAGGGTGCTCCAAACCATGAAGCCCAAATAGGTGGGCTTTAGGGGCTTGTCTTAAGGCCCCTGGTGGGGTCCAGGGGCAAAGCCCTGGTGGGACCCAGGGTAGAAAAACCCTGAAGCTCAGGGGATTTAGTAGTTCAGAAGCTACTGGAACATAGTTTCAGATGAAAGTTTGATAGTTGACTAGCTATTGGTTTTAGTACTAATACACTTGTCAAAACGGTTGCAGCCCTCTGTTCCGACGTCTGTGTTCAGACACTCATGATGGTGCTGTACATCCATTACATCAGACACTATTTGAGGCCTGCAGACTTGTCCAGAATTTCAGTACTTCGGTGCCGCTTCTGGGGGTCAATCTAGCTTAAGTGCCGTCTTGGACAACGTGGGTGCCGTCTTGGACAACGTGGGTGCCGTCTTGGACAAACGGAGTGCAGCATGCAGTTTACCTACGTGCATGTAGTGGCAAATATGTCCTTGATTTGGTGACCCAGGCCCACATTAATGGTCAAGATATTGCCAATGTTTCCACAAGTGGAATTAGTAAAGCCAAACTGATGGGTGGCGCTCCTTTGAGATATATAGTTAGGGTCTCTATATAGGAACCCTGATATGTAGTATATGCAGGCCATAAGATTTTCCATCTGGGAACTTTTAAAGACAAAAATTTCCTGGTGTGTTCCGCAACAGACAACAGTGGCGTTCCGCTTAACTCTGTGGGCACAAATGGACACAAAAAGGCTACACCGTTCCATGGACCGCCCTTGGTGATGCATCTACAAAGGTTTGAATGCTCTGCTGTACGTGCTGGTCACTTTAAAACATGTCGCGTACGTGGTAGATTCTAGAAGGAACTGGAATTTAGCTCTCTTCTATATTTAGCATTATGTTACTGAGTACGTGCTCTTAAGGAGATTCTCGTGTGGAAGGGTTCTAGCAAGTGGTTTTCTTGTATACATCCAAGTCGATTGAGAGGTTTCGAATGATACTTCCACTTGATCTGAGAAGAAGTACGTCGTCCCCTTTCCTGCCTGTGCATTTTATGCCTACGCAATAGCGTCTACAGTGACAATCGTAGTCATCGCCGAATCCAGCCTAGCCTGTTGAACCAAAGTCGACGGTACTAGTTATATTCATCACATAATGTCAGCCTAGTTTACACTCTGTATACAGTCGTTGTTGTTGTGACATTCCTATATCTTGCGACACTGTTTTACCGATCATCTCCATCGCCGAGGCTAAGTTACGGTTAGCCGACGTTAATCTCCAGTCGCATTCTACGGTAACATGATATCCGCTCATTACATTGTTGCAGTTACGTCCAACCGGCCGAGGTCCAAATTTGCTATGTACCAGGTACCACCCTAATAACTAAGTTTAAATGTTAATCTTTAATTGATTGAACACCCTTACCATTGTAGTTTTGGAATCAAACTTGTACATTGTGATCTGAATCTGTCTGAACCTGAAGTCTGAACGAGTAATTATATTTTAATTGAGACTTAAAGGAACACTCTTGTTCAATCTGTCGTCTACTTAGGTATATATTTATTAACATTCTTTACTGTCCCCATTCCGTGGCAATGTATATCATTGCATGTACATTATCAGTGTATATACATATTAGTGCGTACGCATGCATCATTAATGCACATGAGTAATTAATGTACACACATAATTAGTAAATATATGTGATTAATGAACATACATGATGAACGAACTTACATAAAAAGTGTACACATATGCGTCATTACGTTCACTGATAACTATCATACACACGAACTATTGTAACTTGAGTCGATCTCCCAACCGAAACAGTGTTAGAAAAGATTGATAAAATGTAGTCACACAACGCGTTTTCCTCCCAGCTGCACAAAAGGCTATATCTTTGTTGGACAGACTAATAAATGTTACAAATGAATTTTGAATTGAAGATCGTTGGATGCAAAATGTTACGCTAATTCTTGTAACGATATCGTTAGTAGATCACTAAGTAACATGAAACCGTCCGACAATCACTGCTATTGAAGAGACAAAAAAGTCAGACATTGACAACAAAGAACAACTAATTGTCCAATGGCGACATACATTGCATCTCTGATGAAGGTGACTCTTCGTTCAAATACACCCACCTGCCATTATCGATACAAAATACTGATGGATTATGAAATCACTAATACATTGTTACATTCAAGTTGCTTAAAAACTTGTTTTGGATGATACTGTGGATCAGAAATCCCTCAGCACTGTTCAACTGCTTTTTCTTCTCTTGTTACAATCGAACGATAGTCATTTATCTTTCTCGTTACATTGTGAAGATATATTTGTTGATAATTTATTAGTCATCTGGTCTCAGCCTCGTTTGGTACATAATCTTGTAACCCTCGCGAAACTCTGCGGCATATCCTTCACATTTATCTGGTACTTTGTCTGGTAGTGGCTTTGTTATTGGTAAGAATGAAGAGGAGAGAAACGCAGCATCATAAACGCCCTCGTTTTTACCCCATACCATTTGTTCCAGAGCACCGTGGAAGTATTTCAGCGATTCGTCACTCTTTTCCCATGTAACGTACTTCTTCTTAAATGGAATACCGACCGCCTCGCAATATTTCTTCAACATTTGTTCCGGATTATTTTGAAGATCATCTGCATCGATCACTATCGGATTTGGATCGATATTTTCACGAACGTAGTTCCACAGTCTGAAGAGTGGATCTGGTGATAACTTCTCCCAGGCCATAAACGGATGACCAGAGCTCAAGTCAAAATCATCTGGGGCACCTTTATGTTCGTAAAGATGCATCATTAATCGACGAGCAGAGAACACTACTCGATGCGGGTGTCTGATGATGAATGTGTGTTTGGCTTCAATCTAAAAATCAACAGTTTGAAGATAAGGATTATATATATGACGTCATATGTTACATGTAACATATGGAGACTGTATATATGATACACCCTCGACCATGCAGCTAACTTGTTCATCTCAACTTGTCAGTGATTTAAAAATTGTCACAGATAAGGAGCCTTTATATTCAGTTTAAGGTTTAAGCTACCTATTATGATTGATATAAATAAATCATACCGCATCCAATTAACGCGCCTGTCTCTCAACGAGAGAAAGACACGTAGCGTGTAAAGTTATTTTGATTCTGACAGTACAAATTTGTTGACTTCTATGTTTGTTTTGCAATCACAAATGTCTGCTTAAAGGTGATAGATCGTCTTACTGATGTCCCCTGTGACGTCATTCTCTTTTGATAACTTTCTGTTTATGTCACTAGGTTTCGGTTGCTCTTTGCAACTGGCAATGAAACATCTCCAGACTATGTGAATGCATATATCGCTTTTATAGCTTATCGTGATTCCAGTATTCTTTATTGCGCACACATATGTGCAAATAAGTTGTACACTAGAAGCGTTTAAAGATAGTTCACGAGAAGAGACTGAAGTCACATGAAAAATTCATTAAACGACCAATCACCTTTAATAATTGGAAAGAACTTGGAAACCAATCACGTCATATTCACGTAATTCACTATGTAGAGCTCATTACGTTAAAATTTAAATTACGTTGGAACTGTATAGTCGCAGGTGTGGATCCCGGACACTATTTTTCATACCTTTTTTGCTCATTTTGGTGAAAAAAATCGTTGGTCAATGAAAAAAGGAGGGGGGGGGGGGATTGAAGGGTGTACCCCACCTGGATCCTGATAAGATGATTTACATGAGCAGCATTACCGATAAGGAGCAAACATTTGGACATTTAACCAGTCATTTTTGAAAGATTTATACGTTTTTAATGTTCGTTCCCTAAAGCTGAGTAAAGGCGCCGATTCGGTTTGAGAGGAGCGTGGGGATATGACCAAAATGCAGGAGGAAGGCCGCGGTTTCTGAACACCGTCCCCTGGAGAAATTTTAGCGGAATTGGTTGACGCTTCCACTGATTAATTATTGCTTATGTAAGGTGCTTTAGAAGCAAAGAAGTGGATAACACAAGAGCAACATTATGCTACATATTCAGCCCCTCAGGCTGAGTAAACTCCGTCTGTGGGGTAAAATTTTCATGATTGTACATGAACGAGACCTGATAGACGTAGGTAGACCCATTATTTACGTATGTGTAGTAACTGCACTCTACAATCAGCTGGGTAAAAAAAGTTGGGCAGACTTCAAACTGCTCAACTTGTGTAAATTATTTACCAGAAAATTGGCATATACATTAGCAAACTGTTGTTTGCTGGTTCAACTTGGGTAAAATTTGCGTTTTACAGCTCAAATGCGGCAATGTTTTTGCCCCAGGATTGGTTACAACACTAGAATTCCCCGCCACTAGCTCGCTCAGACGAGAGACAGAGTTATTCGAGAGCAAAGTGAATTACGGTAGAATCAGTCAGACAGAATATTTGTGCAAATTCCTGACAAAGCAGACATGTCTGACAAAGATGTAGAGGAATTGCTACACTGTTGAGGTATGGCGGGATTCGTTGTCGTTTTCAGAGGTCCGAATAAGCTAAAAATGATCAGATGAAGTTCATTATGTGACGTTGATGTTGAGGTTGTGATGTTGACGACGACAATGGATAAAATGGGTAAAATTTTACCAAGCATTTTTTAGAGTGTAACACACCAAACTAAGTAGGCTACATGAAGAACAGAATATAGATTCAACGAAAGTGAAATATATTGTCTTCGAGGAGGAATCGGAAACTGTTGGGTCGAAACATTGATGGGCAAACTGAAAAAAAATGAATAATCAGGTGAATATATAACAGAAAACTACGAACGTTTGGGAGCTTATCGTAGAATCCATCAACGCCCATAGCCGTATCCTTGATGAACATTACATTCTTTCCTTCTTGGACTGGTTTCTCTAGCTGTTCCTTAACCCAGTCATGTCTGTAAGAAGAAATGGCAATGTGGTTTCATTCAGCTTCATTTGTTAATTGAAACGACTGCAGCAAACATGATCTAAGAACTGTCTGGATGATGTACACTTCCGTTACTTTTTCACGGATATGGTATTCTGCTAATGTAATCACATGGGGTTGGGGTAATACAACCATGCCGTATATTTCCAAATAACAGTTATAAACTCAGCGCAGTCTGTAGATGATATAACAAAAGTAGAACCTGGAAAGCGACGTTCATTTACTTTTCTGATTCTAGTCCAGTTTACATCAGGATAATGGTCATGTAGCAAGAACGATATCTAATGTTGATTGTGTAACGTTGACCCTGAACCAGGTTGGTGAAGGAGTAGGGGGGGGGGGAGGATGAAAACCTGGAGAGGTAGGGGCTGGATAACACCGATGAAAACAAATGAGTACACTAACAGAGCATGTTAGTTTAGAAAACATAATTGAAGTCATCACCACTGCCGCAATACCAAGCAAATGAAGAAGTGATAAAATAATTCAACAAGTTAATAAACAGCAAGTGTAGTTAGTTAACACTCATACTATGCTACACAACAGACGTCTTAACTTACGCGGCGTAAAAGAGTGAAAAGTTATGCCATGCCTTGCCACTGAAATTCTGCGGCTGAAACGCAGCGCAGCTGAAACTCAGCAGCTAAAGTTCAGCAACACAGCTGAGAGACAGCAGCGGAAAAATAATACGGAGCTGCATCCGCTTTATCAGTAAGTCAAAAATAAAATAAGTCCGTAAAAATCGCCATCATCAGATGGATAAAAATTATTCATACATGCATAGATTTTGCCTAGTAACAGTGTATAAATACTCACTTAACTACTGAATAAAATCGCACTGTGTATGGCGTTATCGTGTAAGACACACCATGACGACTATACAAAACAAACTTTCCAATTACGAGACATCAAGCCAGATTAACATATGTAAAAGTCTAATCACAGGACGGTAAAGTGAGTCTACCCGGTGCTACATAATCAAACTAACCCACTAACCCACTGTCGCTACATCCCCAGCTCGGGAGAGCAAAGCCGGAAGTCTGAAAGCTCTGGCAGCACTGCAGGATAACCCGCTAAACATATAAGCACAAAGCTCAAAATACGGTTCTCCTAGGAAATACCATCTTGCTTAAACATAAAGAGATGCAATTAGTTACAATAAGCTGTTCCAAGTATAGGAATCTAAATATACGAGAAATATTTTTCTCGCAACAATATAATGAATCGAAACTTGTAGAATATCCTCTTACAGTACGATAGCAAAGCGAAACAAATAATTTTCTTTGTAGTAAGAGAAGAAACGACTGGCCCTACAAGTCTACAGTCCATCATACTACATATTTGTCATTACGTTAGAGATATACAATGAAAAGGTCAACCTTATGTATCTTGTACCTTCAACTCTTCCTTAAAGTGTGATATTGTCGCACCAGCTATAAAAGGTACGCTCGAGTTACCAGGTAAAAGCAAAATGGCGACGACGATGGGACTCGACTACCCATGCGTCCAAAACACAATTTTAAAGAGGGAAGAGTATGGCACAGTAGGAAACGACTGGACCTACCATTTTACAGACCATAATTTTGTATCCATACTTCTCGTATTTATCACCATGCAAGGAACTTTCGGGTTGCGATATTTTTCAACACGACTGCCAAATATGTCGTATGTTTTTATCTTTACGTAATTATGCGGTTAAGTCACCATCGACAAGTCTGTTTAATGTGAACAAGAAACTGAACAACGTTCAACAGCAATATTTTTTAGAATTTCTCAAAAAGTCACTAACATTTTTAATTTTGACAATTCGAAACTTAAAAATAGGTCTATCAGAAGTTTACAATTCCACTAAGAATAGTATATTTTGTTAGTTCTTTGTTTCTGGTCACAATTTTTTGTTTTTTTGGGGGGGGGGGGTGAAAATGCATTTGTGTCCTCTTCACTAATAAAAATGGGTCCATCAAATCGATGTCCAATCGTTTACACTCAGCTTCGCAAGTAATATTATAACAATTTAAAAAGATTAGAAATGAAATTAATCTTACGTGAAATTTGCAGTCGGTGTTAAGTTGCCTCCTTCGTAAATATGTTGACCGGTTTCAAGTGACTTCATTGCGGCATTGAACTGCTTCACAAATGTATTCATTTTTGGAAACTTTTGGAAAGTCTCGGGATCCTTGAAGAGGAGATTAAAGTAACATGTTGTATAGGGCTCATGCCACGTCTGTACGCCATCCATCAAACCAACACACTTCTCAAACGAAGTTGACAAACTCCTTGGGTTGATCCACATGAAAACCTTTTTTGGTTTGCCATCACTTACCCCGTTAGCCGTCATCTTTGTTGCTTCTCCTTGAAAGTTGGTGAAAGAATAACATTTATTTCCAGCCTCAACATTTTTTTAAGTGTACCTGAAAGTGTAGACTTTGTACCCTGATCATGATAATTCAGAGCACGCCCTCATCATCGATAGGCTTGATAAGAACTCGTTTAATATTCAATATATACAAACCTGATACAGATATGCTTTAGCAACACACGATTCCATTTTTATCGTTAGCATATACCTGGAATTTAAACTAAAACATGAGTAGAAAGATCAGATTTGATAGTAACAATGACTCTATGTTGAATGATAATGATTATGATGTTTACATGACTAGTGGTGTGTCTAGTTATCGAGCTCCATGTATTTAAGGTATACCATCTCTTCTCATATCTATTTAAAACATACAAACATCTTTTTGACCGTTCTTACTGTCAGGAAATCTCTCACAAACTTCGGAAAATGAATGACTTAAGTAGATACAGCAATGGGAGGCCTGGCACAACAAATCAATCAGTTGTGATGTAGTGTGCTGATTAATCTGTTTTGTTCATTGTTATTGATATAGTGTGACAGTTTGGATTACCATTGAGCGGCATAAACCTACATTTTAAAGGAATGTTCTGATCCCGCTAATTCATTTGTTTATCGATTAGTTGACATAAATCCTGTTGTTTGTGATTGATATTGAACTGAATGGAAGAAAAGAACAACCTTTGAGCCAACTACACAGCCATATCTTTACTCGAGTTCGTGGGTCTAACAGTATTAGCAGCACCGGTAATAAAAATCTCTGACCGATCTCGTTTTCAATAACAGCTGACTTGAAGTTTGGTTCATGCACGAAAAGTATCTTACTTTTTTGTAGATTTTCATGAGGTTTCCATAATCGATAAAGGAAATAGTTTTGGTAACATGACATACTCAATTCGTTGCATTACACATTGCTATTACACATCACAATGACACCTTACAAATAAAATATTATTACAGCTTCGTAACAATGGAACCTGCAGTTGGAACGCAATTGACATTTCATTTTGTACATGCGTATGTTAATGTGTAAACAATAATAATGTAAGCTTCATTTCCTGGAATGCGTGAGATAGAAAGGGGAATGATGGCGTATATAGCCCTTAATTAATGCCGCTTGAAAATGGTCACCGTAGTCCCAAAATACTTTCCAGTGATTTCCATAGTGCCTAGACTTTTATAGACTGTGCATATAGACTGAACCGTATTAGTACACCTTCAAGGTTCAAAGTCTAATTTGAGATTAAATAAAATCTTGATTGTTGTTAAAATGTTAAGTTTACAAGGGACTGAGTTACAAGATTTCTATTCTCAGCACAAGAAGTTTCTTTAATAGCAATGTGTTTGTTAGTGTAAGATATATCCTTTGATGTCCATCTCTCTGCCTACATCGAAAATGATTTGAAGACATCTTTCCTCTTTCCTGTTAGGTATGGCAACTGGGACTTCAGTCTGACCTAAGACCATTGTCAATAACAGATAAATGACAATGATATCTATAACAGATACGTCACCATATAATAAAACCGTTTTTTTTTTTCAGTAATACATTTTCAAACATATATTTGTCACATGGGTATCTAAACCTTAGTCCAAATTTTATATGTGCATATATGGTGTAGTAATGATAATTGTGTGGGACACAATTGTGTGGGACTCAATAGACCACACAATGTATGGTCTATGGAATCCCAAAAGGTAAGCATATACGTTGATGTTTAAACTTACTTTGATATTGACTTTTAACTTACTCTGAGGTCTACAGTAAGGTTGATGCCTAAATTTACAATGATGTTTCAACTTTCATCGATGTTTTAAATCAACTTCATGTCCAAAATTACGTTTATGTCTAGAATTATATGATATTTTAGCTTATATGTCTAAACTTACCTTGATGTGTAATATGACGTTGATGTCTAAATGCTGATGTGAAATTTACATTGGTTTTTAAGCATAGAAGTTATATCATCTTTAGTTAGTTTAATTTGCTTTGATGTCTGAAATACGTTGGTGTTAAGATGTGCTGCATATAGAAGCTATAGGTAAGCACTATATTTGAATAAACCTGTTCGTAATTAAGTTAAAGCTGTCGATTCCAAAGAGACTTTATCGACTTTACGAGGTGTAAGGGTTTCTTTCAGTCGTGATATGACTGCCCCAGCGACAACGGATGTTCTAGATGTTAACAACACAGAAGGTTCCAGTTACAGGAGTCAGAGAGAGAGAGACAGAGAGAGAGAGAAATGTCAGAAGAGAAAATCGAGAAAGATGTGCGATTCAACTTTGATCGATCAGAGTTAGATTTATTCGTTGATTCGAGGCTCGCATACACTAATTTGATGAATTAAGTTGACGGAGATGATTTAAATCAGGGGGTATACAGATACATGACGATAAAAAAGGGAGAGGAAAAAATACGATGACACAGTTGACTTACATAGTATGCAGAGAGAAACGTTTACAGTTTCACAGCCAGACTACCAGTCGGAAGGGCCTCATGGTTTGTCAACGCTTCGCGGAGTACACATTCACGAGGTCTACGATGACGTTGACCAATCAGAATGACATACTGGTATACATCATCGTATGCAAATCGTTGTTACCCATGAATTGACCAATCATGTAATATTACAAGATCCTTCATAGAAACACTGAGGGCTTGGCCCGTTCCCGTGTCATGTGTTTCTTTATTTATACTGACTGACGGAAAGGAATAAATAAAAAGCTAATAAACTCTGGTGAACACCGGAAACTGAACTTTGTATGACCTCTGAGTATGGTAGAGCGTAACGTTCACCATATACAACATTAGACAACAACGTTAGTTTAAAAGTCAATGCAGGCCTAAGTTCAGACCTCTAAGTGATTTTAGACATAGATTGGACGTCAGTGTATAAAGTCAAGACATCCACGTTTAATTTAGATATCAGGGTATGGTAAGACATCAAAGTAAGTTTTGACAACAACGTTTCGGTGGCGTAGTCTTAAAAATCGACGTCAATTTAAGCTTGTTATTATATGGAAGGACAAAGGGCAAGCTTGAATTTATGTTTAAACTTAAGTTGATATTTAAACTTACGTCTGTGTCTGAAATTCCTTTGTCGATCTCTCAACTAGACAAACTTCGGGAGGAAGGTCTGGCTGAAAGTATTAGCCCCAAAGTCGGTACCCTAACAGGTACACACGCTGAATTTGCTACCTTTTCTATGGAATATGAAGTGAGTTGCTTCCTATCGAGCAAACAGAAACGTACACACAGGGTTACAGTATGATGCACCTAAAGTCTAAACATAAAGGCACATTGCAGTACAGTGTTAGGTCGAGGGTTAACATATCCCACTGGTAAATAGCTGTGTAAGATACTTTGTTGAGTAAGTTAAAGCTGGCCTGTATTCTTACGCCGAGTCAAACAATGACAACAGTGTTAGACAAACCGCCCCCCCCCCCCCCCCAAGCATGACTGTATACATCAGTAAACCACCAATGGATCTTCTTCTACATTACATTACTGTACATATGAAATTATTCTGGTCTCAATCTAGTTTTGTACATCGCTTCATATCCATCATGAAACTCTCTCTCATATCCAACACATTTTTCAGGAATCTTGTCTGGGACAGGACCTTTTATAGGTAGAAAACAGGACGATAAGAAAGCCGCATCATACACGCCCTCGTTTTTACCCCATACCATTTGTTCCAGAGCTCCATAGAAGTACTTCAGTGATTCGTCACTCTTTTCCCATGTAACGTACTTCGTCTTAAAT
Organism: Stichopus chloronotus; assembly: GCA_021234535.1. NCBI lineage: Eukaryota > Metazoa > Echinodermata > Holothuroidea > Aspidochirotida > Stichopodidae > Stichopus > Stichopus chloronotus. The sequence continues at coordinate 3,327,500 of CM037838.1, read as the reverse complement.
GGAATACCGACCGCCTCGCAATATTTCTTCAACATTTGTTCCGGATGATTTTGAAGATCATCTGCATCGATCACTATCGGATTTGGATCGATATTTTCACGAACGTAGTTCCAAAGTTTGAAGAGTGGATCTGGTGATAACTTCTCCCAGGCCATAAACGGATGACCAGAGCTCATATCAAAGTCGTCTGGTGCACCATCGAACTCATAAAGATGCATCAGTAAACGCCTGGCAGACAAAACTACTCGATGGGGATGACGAATTATAAACGTGTGTTTCGCATCAATCTGTAAATAAAATAGAAACTTGATTTTTGACTTTCGATTTTTTACATCGTGTACTATTGAACTAATTAAAATGTATGCAATACGCACATATGACAAAGAAACGTTAAGCTGAACAATATATCATCAAAGGTATTCATTTGTCGGCGATCTTACTCTAAAATTGCCCGCGTGGGTAATGCACGGTCAGCTGACTGTAATGTACCAATAGGAGTTGAGGATCCTTACCAATAAGAATGACTTTAGTATCAGCTTTCATGCAGTCGGTAATCTTATATCAACATTCTCACGGATGATTAACTTCCGTTATTTGTTAATTTCATATCAATTTTTTGTTGTTGTTGTTCCGACAGTCACGACCAAATATGCGCTTAAACATCCCCACCCCATATGATAGATTTAGAAGTTGCAGGTCACCTAACTTTTCTTGCTTACCTTTGGTAGTTTGTCATAGTACCCATCGATTCCAAAGGCAGTGTCCTTAATGAACATGAAGTCCTTTCCCTCGGCCACTGGTTTCTCAAGTTGTTCCTTCACCCAGTCGTGACTGTAAAATATCATAAATGAATACAAATTAGGTTATTCCGAAGGTAAACCCTCTCTCGAAAAAAAAAAAGGAAAACAGAAAATGACATAAAAATATAACTCGTCTACGTTGATGTCAGATATGTATAGATTAGTAGTATTTGTCTACCGTTTATGGGTCGGAAAAAGATATAAAGATCAGAGACAGGGCTATACGTTTCCACAAGGCCACGACATATTACAGTGAGCGGCCTTCCGACAGTATCATAGTACTTTCATGCATGGGAAAGATACGCGTATTTTTTCCCCCGGGCAAATGAGGGTAAGTTATGCAAATGGACGAATAAGCTTCTTGGAAATATGACACACCCCTTATTCCAAACAGACGGGAACTTTTATTGTAATTCTGACTAAGTATTAGGAAAGAACAGGCCAAGTGTAACCCTGGGCCACGCTACTCTGGTCGTTATCATAAGCCTAACACTGATCTTGAAACAATTTTTAACTTTTTTGAAAAACCGATTTACCGACGTTCGTCCTGCGAATAAAAAGTAGGAGACGCGCCACCATCAGTAACTGGTATGTTTAAACGCAACAAAAATGACCAGATCGCAGGAAAATGCATTTCGCGGGCGTATGTTCAACACTACTGATTTTCATTTAAGAAGTTGCCCGTGTTTTTCCGGTTTATAAGAATGAAAGAGCAACTTTGGTTAGGCACCTACAGACCAAATTTCGGTGTCCTCATGCTTCTCCAGAATTCATGAAAAACTAATGTTTGATTGCTTGTATAGTGTTTTGGTAAAACTTGATATATTGTATGATTTTCAGTTTGATTTTCTATGTCACATGTACTCTTACATTTTACTGGTATGTTGACTGATGCATTCGAAAGTAAACGATTTGTTTCTGGTATTTATCTCGATCTCTCCAAGACATTAGACTGCCTGCATCATGGAATTTTGCTAAACAAAAAAAAAATGTAATTTCTATGGAATTCGGAGAAACACATGTCACACAATTGGCTTAGAAATTATTCGTCCGATAGAAAACAGTTCGACGTCACTCGCAAGAAAAACTCAGGTCACCTCCCAATTAACTGTGGAGTTCCACAAGGCTCAATTCTTGGGCTTCTTTTTTATAATTTACTTGACCGACTTATTCAATGCACGTGACAAACGCCACCTTACCTTATACGCTGATGATACTAACATTTTCTGCTCTCATGATGATGCTAAGACTCTGATTCATACAGCTTATAATGAACTCTACAAGGTTCATGAATGGTTTTGTGTAAATAAGTTGTTACTCAATAGTAAAGAAAAAACGGCTTCTCTCTAGTACCCCTGAAAGATTGCCCGACGCTTTAGTACACATACTGATAATTTCTGTGGGAGTGAGATTCCCTTAAGTAACTCCGTTAAGTTTCTCGGTATTCATATTGACAAGCATCTCTCCTGGAAAGAACATATCAATTTTATTGCTACGAAAATTTCTTCGAAATTTGGTGTCATTACCAGTCCATGTCATGAGTTACCTCACGAGGCACTTGCTCCAGTGCAGAATACTCTAATCAATCCCTATTTATCTTATTGTAATCGGCTTTGGGGTGGTTCCTAGACAGCAATGATTTATGCTGTTTATGTCATCCAAAAGAGAGCCCTTCGTCTGATTCTTACTTGCCGTATTTTTTGTTTAAACCTCTCCTGGATATTTTGCGAAACACAACGTTCTCTCTGTTTTCGATATTTATCGTTACAGGTTTAAATACTGTCGTATTTCCTTAACTTAAGAATATTCTTTCAAATATTTTCAGTTCTTTTTTACATTTAGACACAAAGCTCACTCACGTCTTACACGTATCAGTCACTTTCCATTTCTCTATTAGGGGTAACCTCATCCTTACAAAACATTCGTTTTGCAGGTCTCAATACATGAAACTCTCAGCTTTCAGCTAATATTCAGAGTTGCAATTAATTGCTTTCATTTAAGAGGTCATTAAAAAAGGACTTCATTCACAAACAATCATAATTTATAATGAGTCCCTTTTTTATTTCTCTTTAATTCTGTTTTTGTCTTTTGTTTGTTTTATGGAGGACTCATTCTACAAGCTCTTCAGTGCTCCTTTTGAGTTTCTTCTGAGTCATTTTCAGCCTCTCATATTTCTCTTCTTTTTTTTTTTTGCTTTATGTTTATCATATTTTGCTCTGAGAGAATGACTCAAATAAATGTTCAAGAAAGAAAGAAAGAAAGAAAAGGATTGACTAAAGATTGACTAATCCCAAGTTATGCCTGATCATCAACTACTAAGCAGGAATAGTCCTAAGTTATCTATGATCATCAATGACTAAAGCAGCACTAATGCCAAGTTATCAGTTATGCGATGCACTGATATCATCAGTTTCTTCAAACATTCAGTGGTCGAGGATAAAAAATTAGGTATTTTTGATATATTCTTAAGAGTTGGACGTAACAACATGAATCGGAAGGCAATGACGTCTTTATACGTTTAAGACAAGATTTCAATAAATCGTGCCGGTAGTCATATACATAAAATATCAATAAATATCTATGATTACCACATTACTTGAACCAGTAACTTCCGAGTCTGGTATTCCTGATATGCTTCTTCATGTTTTAGCTCCCTTCTTCTTTAAACTAACTCTTTGTCATTAATCAACATATCCGAATCTTTGAAAATATTCAGTTTCTTTATCTATAAGCAACAATATGTAAGCTTACACGACTCTTTATGAACATACGGTAATACAGAGAATTTTATAGGAAGAGTAAAGATATTATTTGGACAATTCCAAATAATTAAACCATACATACTTGAAGTTTGATACTGCAGTTAAGTTTCCTCCCTCGTACAAATGTCCACCTGCTTCAACAAGTTTTTGAGCCTTTACGAACTGGCCGAGGAAAGCTTTCATTCGCGGAAACTTTACGAATACCTCTGGATCATTGAAGAGGAGATTAAAGTAACAAGAAGTGTAAGGCTCGTGCCATGTTTGTGCATTATCCATAAATCCAATGCATTTTTCGAATGATGTAGATAGACTCCGAGGATTTATCCACATGAATATTTTGTTCTCTTTTGAGGAAGACTTCTCCTTGACTCCGTTGGCAGACATTGTGAACTGTTATGACGAAAAAGTCAGTAAGAGTGTAATAAAGATGAAACTGCAGAATGTCTTATAATTGCATGCAAAATGCATTCACTTTTCCGGTCACGATATCCCACGGAGACACTAATACGATTGGTTAAACTGTTCTAAATGTTGCTGGACGAGAGACTGTTAAGAATATGTCGTCTAGGTTTGGTTTTATAGTTGTTTGCTTCAACGAGAAAAATTTAACCTTTAACATACCGCACTGTATTCACCTCTCAGGGAGTAGAATTTGATGGAAAATGAACTTAGTATCAACACTGGGTGCCTTTAACGATTCAACAAGTCACGACAGTTGTATTCATGTTTACAGATACATATAGCGGCCCTATGGATAGACCAATTGTCTAGTGTTAGCTTAGGTCATAAATCTTTCGATGACGTCACACCTCGAGGTCCTTTTCGTTTGTTGGGAGCAATTTAAGTGCTTTCAAGTTTTAAGTATCGCAGCATAAATATGTAGGTAAGCGCACCTACTTCGCTATAACTTTGATTTATATGAGCTATTTATTGTATCATACGAACGTCTTCTCAATCTTATCTTATCTTATCTAATCTAATACAGCCCAAGTTCAACCGTCAACGGCCATAAACACGTAAGTGGTCTCTACTCAGTTAACAAGTCTCTTCCTTATACAGGTACAATTATTCTACTGATGAACATGAGGCATTCGAGGGTGTTTTTTTTTAATAAGCTCCGCCAAGATAACTCTATACACAGTTCCAATTCACTGCCTTAAATTTCTACTACTTTGTACATGGCTTCACCATCCCTTCTTCACACATGGCTCCCAAAGGATTACTTTCCTATGTTACATAGCTCCCTCACCTTGCTGCTTCCCTCCTTAAGGCCCTTCAAATCATTCATGGTAAATAGGTACGTTAAGCAACTATAGACATACAATACTAAAATATCCGTAAGTTTACAAAAAATTAAACAGAGAAATAACTGGGAAATACCGAGACAGTTTCTGGGAATGTTTGCCAGAACATTCCTGTATTCCTTTTGTATCTCTTTATTTGCTGTACGTTTCATTTTCCAATTTTCATTTTTAACAGTGTACGTCTGCCGCTATGATGGAGCCCCCTGATAACACTAGTTTTGAACTTGTTAGGTACCAAACACAATTGCTAGATCAATCTCCAGACTTTCAAACTTTGCACCAATACTGAGTTACAGATTTCTTTCAAATGGTGCAGAACTGGCTCATTTTTTCAAGCTTTAAGACATATTAACAGAGGTTGTATATATCACACTCCATGTGATGACAAGATTTGTTTGGGAACTGACATTGAGGAATAAGAATTTAGACTTTGTGATAGATTTAGAAAAAAAAAAAACATTTATGGCGACTACTTCCAGGGAGTCAGTTCCTACACTGTAAGACGGCGTCCCAAGAAAACGTTCATATCCAGGTGACATTAAAGTATCCCCATGTAGGGAATGCCTGATATAAGACGAAGATCATAGAGCCTCTTTGCATTGAGGATTTACAATTTGAGAAACCTAAAAAGAAATGTCCAGAGTTTTAATCTTCAACTATTCTGAGTTGGTTACTTCTGTAACAGTTGTTATTGTAATGTTTTGACTTGTTCTATCAATTTGCTATAGTTGTACCCTTAGGAAATATTGGCTTAATATATTCTATTCATCATGAATTTCAAACTCATCGCTATTTCACTGGACCACTTCTGGTGGGTATATAGTTTAAGGTTGGGTTGATGTCATCCATACTGCTCAATTACCCTGTATTACTGATCAAATGCTTTATGTTTTATTCAGTACAGTAGATATTTAAAATATAGTGTAATGTTGGTAGACATTGATGGGCATAGGTATGAAGTCTATTATCTGGATAGAGAGAGAGAAATCCGTGAATACTCATGGGTCTTGTCCACTGGACTACTATAAGCTATGTGAGTCATATCAATATCATATCTTTTCATATCATATCGTCTGATCATTGATATCAGTGTTTGCACAACTTAAAGCAGTGAACAGTCCATTGTTGTGACAAACATTAGTAAACAGAAGAAGTCTAACATGCTTCATTTTACTTTTAAAAGTCCTTGCACCCACAGATATCGGTTGAAATAAAAAATACTCTGTCCACCAATTTCAAGATGGCAACCCGAAAGATCCAGAAAGTGTTTGTTAAAGAATGCATCGCATCATCATTCTCGCAACTAGTTTCAATCTAGTAAGGTGCGATATGAGTAAATAATATGAGTAAATTATGTTCAGCTATGGATTCCATTTTGAATTTCAAGATAGTAGCTTATCAAATAATCCACAATTACAGAAAAAAAAAAATGTGTCGGAAGGTCTGGGATCATAAGCTTGCTACTCGTTCCATATTTGAACCTTCTACAATGATAACAGCATCAGATACAGATCAAAATACAATTTGCTATGACGATGTGGTTAATAACAAGAAACCAAACTTTTTTGAATTCATCTCCCCAAAATTGGCTAAAGGAATTTTAGCCAATTCAATTCTGACAGGAAAATTTCACGGGATTTCATAGTAGGCCCTACTATAACCTTTGAAGCAGGTGTTGGTATGTACTGTTTTATACCATACATACCGGGAGACCCGCGATCAGTTACAGATATGGCTAATCTAAGATCCAAGATTTCTCTATCTATGAGCCTTATTTCACGTTTGAAAACATGAATGTTTATATTTTAAAGAATAAGAAGCAGTGGATGTTACAATTTTCATAGAGTACAATCTGCGAAGGTGCACAGACGTCGGTATTGTGAATGCAGTCAGAATTACGGTAGTGCATGCATGGGTAATACACGTCCGTTGTGAGGGCTACGAAGTATTCAAATACAATATACTACAAGTACATGGCACGGGTTGATAACGTTATGAATGACGCCTTTCAATGATACATTTATCAGATATGTTGATAATAACTACACTATATTGTCTACTTTAATAGATAAGCTAACCCGTCTATCATTACTCGACTCAAGATTAGTAGTCCAGGGATCAACTCAATGAACAGTTTGGGCTGTGCATGCGGTTATCATCAACATCTGTGCATCCCAGTGTATTTAGTACGAACTGAGAAATTAACAATTTAATTTGTGAACCATAATTTCAATCACGATAAGAAGAAATATCATGGAATATTTTGAAGAATCACAGTCCGGAGAGTTCTAGAAAGTGTACACTGCCCTTACAGAAGTAAAGAAAGTCCGCTGTACTCCTCGGCTGTTTGGTTCAAAGGAGGTTCACCGTTGGCAACGACGCTAATTAGTTAAAAAACTGCAAGTCTTCAAGTAGGTTTTTTCCAGCCAGTGGAGCTTCAATGGCCCTCTGTCAGCCTCATTTTCACTGGCGGCCCCCGGATATAGCTGAACTGTAAGAAGAGCACCGATAATGTACTGTTCTTACAGAAGAAGGTCAACAACCATGGGCGTCAATCCTGGGGGAGAGGACACGCCCCCCCCCCCACATTTCGATAGGTGGGGACATAATATCATATATTCCCCCACATTTCGTAAAGACAACTGCTTGGGCTCACGTTTTGAATGGTACGGGTACACTGTGACAAATTTCGCCCCACAATTTTGGTAAGGGACTGACGTCATTGTTAGGCTGATACATGGTCCTAAATTAAAGTCTACGTGACGAATGTGTTTCTGTGTTTGTGTTATGTGTTTTTATACCAATGTGAGACTCATCTACACACCCCAAATGCCAACACTTATTGCTCGCGTCGAGCGTTTTCTGTGTTTTCCGTTTTCAGTGTTTTCTTTGCCGTGTTATGTTAATGGACAAGAGAAGATAATGGATTGACTTACCCTGACGATCAAGATAAAGTTACGAGAAATACATCCGTTGATTGCGTACTTGTTGTTTCTTTTGAAGCAGCTTGAAATTAATAAAGAACGTTACCCCAGTAACCCCCACCCTAGAATTAAATGTCCTTTTCACGCTAATGGTGGACAAAAAGATTGTGGCACGTTCCCTCCCCATCAATACACCAACAAATTTCAAATTACCCGAAGAGGGGAAAGTGAGGTCAAAATTCTGTTAGTGATAGGTGCATTTGAATGAATTGTCCATACACACTCAGTGCCGTCGGGGAAGGGACCCCCTCAAAAAAATAAATACATAAAAATCTCAGAGCAACGACAGTCGGAAAATCTGGAATACCAGTTACAATTTTTGATATCTTAGTCTAGCACGTTTCAATAGCGTGTTTAAGGGAGGGGACTGGGCTGGGGCGCAGGCCCCACCTCTGAAGCCAGTAGGGGAAAACCGCTTGGTCAGGGGACTTAAGGGTAAGGGGAAAAGAAATAGACTGTAAACTCTCCACAGGGGCTGGGCCAGGTGAGGATAGGGGGAACTCCCCCAGTCATGGGGGAGTCGGGGAGACTTAATCGATACGGTACAGAATGCAGTCCTCTGCACAGGCCTGTTTTCACTCTCCAGAGGTATTTTTTTTTCTGATGAGAACCAAAATATTTTCAGCCCGCTACGCGCGCTGTAACGTAGAGTCCCTGAAGCTCTTCAGTAGTTCCATCCCACATTACTAGACAGCACGAGCCCTGACCACCCCACCAAGTAACATGAAGGTAGAACGCACAGTTTATGTGGGCCTTTTGGTAATTTTATTCCATGTCGTAAAGCCTAGTTGATGATGTTCTCTCATGTGTTGGCCATGCAGTATGTCTATAGTGACTGGAAGAGAGAAGTACAGCGTAGGTAGTATGCCCAATAGGACCCAACTGCCAGGACAATTGTTGACCTGTATAAGCTTTTAATCGGTATCGATATTTTAATATATTACTGTATGATAACGAAAAAGTTTTGAGTGAAAACTGAAAGAAAAAATCTTAGGGGGACGGATCGGTTGGTGCAATCGACCATTTTAACAGAAACGTTTAACGGATGCATCACTCGAAATAGGTTTTTGCCATTCATGTATTTTCTTTTGAATATTTTAAATGGTAAACAGTCTACAGATGGAATCCTCAAAATGTATTATCACCCCTCCCCCCCAGTTACTTTTGTACGGTGCTTTTGTACAGTCTAGCCCGTTCTCTCCGATCATTCTTTAATTTGCATTGTACGTATACGTTTCAGAGCTCAATTATTGTTGATTTTACAGATTTCCTTAAATCTGCTTGCATTGCAGAGCTACAATTTGTTTAAAACTTTTCTAAAATTTGTTATTTGAGGTTAACTAGTTTTACCTTCTTAATCTTGAATATTACATTACATTCCACGAGTTTCCGAGTGTTTATCCATTGATGGTATCCGTTGCCTCTGGATCACACCAGTTGGTTCCTTTGACCGAGAGCCCATGGATCACATAATAGGCCCCATCTTTAAAAGCTTCAAAAACGAAGGTCTGGTGAAATTGTCATTTTACAACTAAAAAGGTTCCTCTTCAGTTTGATCTTTCGTCCATGGGTTCACGTTTTGCTCATGATATTTCTGACATTATCAAACTAACAATATCAAACTAACGATATCGTCACAGCGTTAGATGCATTTGTAAGGTCTAATTTCTCAGAGCTTCAGGGGATTCACAATCTGGGTCTATTAGCCTTTAAGCGGGTTCATGGACCCCGAACTGAAGTGTTCGAGCTATGTGAAAGAGCTTGAGAAATCAAACTATGACCCAAATTAATATGTCCGGTGATGCCATGTTCTATAATGTTTAGGAGAGCGGCAGTCCATTCAAGAAAACTCGGACAATATCATTTCTAGGTGCTTATTTGCGGAGTCTGGGGAGCAAAATTTTTAGCCATGTAGGGGGGTTATTTTTACACAAAATTATCCAACCGATAGCGCCACTTCGATAGTCTCCCCACAATTACCTATACCCTTGCTTTCCCTGGACACAGCCCCCCCCCCTCACTTCCCGCCCGTCTTCATTGAGATGTCTGGAACCGCCTTTGTTACAGAAGCACAGCCAACATGTACCACTCTTAACCTAGAACAGTGCAGTCAAATTGCTGGAACCTAATTTCTTGTAGGATAGCCTTAACCTGGCCATGTGAAGGAATACAGATCGTAGTAGACCACTCTAAGCTATACAATTATACACACAATTTGAGACACAAACCGACGTCAAGTAGACTATGTGTATAAAGAAGTTACATCATTGATTTGTCTCAGGGATATATTGTTTATAGTTATAGATAGATATCTGCAAGGTCGCATACAACAAGATGTTCTTCATCACAAGTCCATGTCACCAAAAAAAAAAAAAAGAAGAAACTTCAGGCCCGTATGCAGCTTTTCCGGTGGGGGGGGGTCGATTTTACCACAAGTGAAACATTTTATCTTACAGTTATGACCAACAAACTAAAACTCATTATATAACATGTTGCTAACGTGGGCATACTATCATAGGCTGAGCGGAGCATCAGATCTTCACGGGGAAGGGGTGGGGGTGGCTGTGTACGAGCGTGGCTGGGTACGGGCCTGACTTTGAAGGAAGAAGCAGAAATGAATATACCGTATATTTGCAGCTCTTTAGGTCTGTAGTGATAGGTTTGCCTTTTATACGCAAAACAGTAATCAAATACAGACTGCTTTTGGAGACTCATGGTTGACCTTGAAAACCTAATCAGAACATTCCTATAATACCACGCACTGTTCTAAACCCCACATGCGGGCTATAGCAGCATGATGGTTGGAAGATCAAGCCACTGTGGGCGTGTGATTTTTCAGATACCATATACTAGCTCTTCATGATGTCCTAGCGTGATAGGTCATCACCTATCAGGAACGTTTACAACCTTTTGTCTGCTGTTTGTTCTGTGGGGGCAACACTCGGAACAAGTTGAAATCATTTACTTGCTGAATAAAGTTGATATGATAACCATTATCATGTACTGACTCAGTCATTTTGTCAGCTTATGTTTATCTAATCGATCATTAACTAAAACACAGATAAACTTTGAGATAAACTTACGATAGGTAAACATGTCGTCTCCAGTTGATATTTTGTTATTTTCCCCTCAGTGAGCTGCCGGAGATACACTGAATGTATACAGTTGTATGCTTGAATGTCATCGGGTGATCGCTACAGGTTGATTAGGTGAGATATCTTCAAGAGATATTCACCATTGATAATGGTCAAAGTTCGAATTTAACAAAGACTATGAATGATCCTGTCAATCACAGTAGTGATAGATGACAGAACATGTCACTATTCCATTTGTTACCAAACGATATACATTCATCGACTCACCGCACATTGAAATTATTGCGGATAATTTTTTTGGTTAGTCTTCGCTGCACACCTGCAGTCTGCGAATAGAAACTGATTACGAGCAAGAAGTATCTGAAATCATTAAGTAATCTATATCGTAAAATCAATTAAAACACCCATGCAATCCATGGTAAGGTATATGCAACTCACTCAAACCGAAAAAAAAAAACATGTTTACTAACAGTCAATTCCCCCAGCAGGTACAGTACTAACCGCGAATAAATTAACAACACTACACAGTAAAAACTCCTCTGAGTTCGTAACTTGTAACACAGTAAGGGTCTCTGTCAGACAAAAAAAGAGGGCTTTCTTTTTAATTGGGTGAGCCTAGAAAATGGGGCATGCTTTTTTTGGGGGGGGGGGTACTAAAAGGTGGAAAGCGCCATTATTTAGATTTACTTCTGCTGTGTTGCGCTCTTTTTTCTGCGGAAGGTTTTGCTTTTTTCTTTTCTTGACCTATATACACTATATTTTCTTTTCTTTTCCTTGAAGCTGTAGAGGAGCGAGAATCTTGGTGAAAAGATACATCAGTACACATTGGATTCGAGCTCATGACTCACTTAAATAACCGTTAAGCGTGTCCCCTAACCCACGAATGCACATGGAAGGACTAGGTTGTTCAAATTATTACAACCATCGTGACCGCAATAACATCTGCGGTACCATCAAACCTGTGTTATTACACAACGGTGTGTGAATATCTACCTTTAACATAAACAACTCTCAACGGTCATCTATTAGCGGCAAGAACTGATCAGGCCAGGGTAACTGGGTATTACTGCAGACAGATAGACGTGGTGTTTCGATAAGCTTGACTTATCGACCTACAAACATAGATTTATCAGCATGATAATTTGAGTGTACTGCCAAAATTCTTGATTTTCCTAAAACAGGTTAGTTCACAATAGACGCGATAAGATGCAATAGTAAAGTTGAAATAATGATATTACTTAGACCTTTTCACAAAAGGAGCGACACGATCGAATACGAGAATAAAATGAAATTTAAAAAATCACCTTCTGAAAATATTGCTGGGCAACATTTCTGTTGCATCCTTTCATATTGTTTCGTATCGTGTCGCCTGGCGCTTAGTGTGAAAGGGCATTTAACGATAAACTTGGGAGTATCAACAATAAGATTACCTATCGAAAATCCATTCTTATCAGAGAAAATCTAGCGACAATTCATTTTTGTTTGGGTAGCAAAATATGAGTGTATTTTTAGTCGATAATCGTTTCCGATTTATTAAGCACTTTAGCATAACTTAATTAAGGTAAAACTACTGGTTGGATTCTGACAAGAACTTGAACACTGCTGCTTGAAATTAGGACATAACTAGGCCAAGAAGACAGAGAATAAAGGAAGATACTTTGGGCTTCCAAGGGTAACATCCGCGTACAATATTGTGCATTGAGAGCAATCGGTTCACTCAACCAGTTACGTAACTGTGTGGCAAATCTCGGTTAACCATAGGCCGACCAAATCAGTTATTATCCGAATAAATATCATCGACCTACCTACATATATATATATTCAAAACTGTTCTTGTTAGCACAGAATGATGTCAACGTCGAGGTGCCAAAGGTACCATAAGTCACTGAGTAACTGAGACTTGACGAGGAATGGCACATCAACGCTTACGGATTGCAACCCCAGGAGGCAGGGTAAGCTAGCGAAACTGCAGCCTTAAGTCAGGCCCGTAACCAGCCCATGTGGAGGGGTGGGTCTTTTTTCCAAGATGTGGACCTTTTTCCAAATATGGAAGCGGCTGGCGTGTGCCGTAAGCATGCAGTTGCTAGGGGTCCAGAGCATGCTTCCCCGGAAAATTTTGAAATCTGCAGATCTCCTGCAATCTGGAGCATTTTAGAGGACTACCAAAAACCTTCCGTCGTCAACAATTTACATAAATAGTAGGCACTTCTTTGGTAGTCGTGGCGGGTTGCACAGGGCTTAAAACACACCATCTGCAAACGAATACAATTGAACATATTTAATCGGGACGACGGCTAACGACACAACTGAACTCTAGTCGTGGAACCGGTCACACCGCCACGACCACAGCAGACGGGGTGGGTGTCGCAGGTTGTCGTAGCAGTGTGTTCCAGGCTTTGTATTGTATCTATTTGATACTAGATAATGATAGTAGATAATGATCAATGATATCCATTTCCACAATGACATAATCATGCATGCGCGTTTTTGAGCTTATTATCTCACCACCCCACATAGTGTATGTACGTGGTGATGAGATATTGTGGTCAGTTTGGGCCTGTATACATTTTATGACATAAGTGGAAAGGTTTTATCTTCCTGCTTAAAGTGAACGGAAATTCGACCTCAATATGTCAAGAAAAAAAAATATTTCATAGCTGACCCTTCAAACACAGGGCTGGAAAATGGACCTCACTCAAGTTGGGGTGGGTCGATAATATACAAATAAAACCATCAGAGTATACTTCTTCTCAGGCTCACTCATATGAGTTACATGAAAGGTAGCTCAGCATACTGCAACATAGTGAGTTGACGACGACAATTAAATTTGGTTTGTCTCAAAGACAGGCGCCCTTCTAGGAACGTTACTTGAGGATTTTACCGTCTAAGCGGAGCGACACCATCGGTTAGCGCGTATCGTTAAAGGCATCCAGACACTCAATATTTTGAGATCTCGTGTTCTGGAAGCACTTTTTTAAAGGTAAAGTTTATATTATATGAATCATTGGCCCATTTCTTGGGTGCGGGTTGTAATTTTCCGAGGGGGAGGGGGCGTTAAAGCCCTTAACCTCCCTTATGACCGTCCCTGCTTAAAGACCACTAAATGTAAAGATGACACTAAACGCAGAAATATTGTGCTTTCGCTCATGAGATGTCATGTTTGTACAATATCGTTTTGTGATGAATGGTTTTGCTGATTAAAGAGACTCGAAGGGATAGTATCACATATCATATCTCTAAAAGTCAAGTCTTTTAACGTATCCAACTGGTTCAAAGATTTTGCTGCCCAGCTGAGGCCAAGCTTAGTTATTTTTTTTTTCCTGTGGTGGGGGACATGTCACATGTGAAACAACTTGAGGCTAGCCTATAAAAATTGCTTTGACCTCTACCCCTAATATAGCACCAACGGGACTAGAACCTCCCGAGGACCTCCCGAGATACACACAGCTGGACATCAGTTAAAAAAATGCAAGATACTCCTCCACCTCTGCAATGTTTACTGCTCAACATCACAAGAACAGTAATAATATTATTCTAAAATAATGTAAAAAAAAACAACGAAAATACAAAACTTATAGTAAATCAAGTAAACTAACGTAGAAGGTACTCAAGAGTTTACCCTGGCAAAAGAAAAAATAAAATCTGAGGAAGAAATTTAGCGTATGCTTATGAGCCAAGCAAGTATGGTATGTTAGAGAGGCCATGGATCCAATGTAATAAGCATCAGCTAGGGAAGGCTCAACCCGAAGTACCAAACAGTGTAATATGACAACGGAAAACTCCTCTCATCCGAGCCACTGCAAGGAAAATTAAGGTCAATTATCGTCACCCCGCTGAAGACCCTGGTCGGTGTACAGATATGTCACAAATTATTCTAGAGGACTAACCATGACACTCTTGCCATGGCAAATGGCAACCGAGAAGAGGGATTTTAAGGTTCAAAGCATTGAAAGGCATGTGTTCGGTAACTCTCAGAGGATTTTGAGAAAAATAAATACCCCGGGGTCATGAGAAGTTAAGTTCACCTTCCAAAGAATGGATACCTCAGCATATTGCCCACAAACACCCAGATAATGAAAGGCAAAAAAAGAAAAGAAAAAAGAAGCCGGATTCTTTGACAGATGTTTCGTGAACAATTTATGAATAATCGTTCCTACATTTATACATTTAATCTTCTCCATGGTTTCATCTAATTTATCAAGTTGTTGCATGTGTGCATTTTGTTTTAACTGTGAGCACTTCATATGAGTTAAAAGCGTTGATTTAAAAAAAACGTATAATCACTATGTAATACCTACAATATAAGTACTTTTGAAATAAATGTAATAACTGACCCCCCACCATAAATGTAACAAACTCTAAAATTGCGGAAGTCTTACTGGGTGACCTCTGTCCCACATTTCAGCAATTTATCTTTTTGAGTCAGTGTTTTTTCTTTCTGCGATTTATGCTGCGTTCTATCTGTATATCCGTATATGCTTTGTAGTTTTAGGTATGACCATATGCTTTGTTACTTACAGGTATGGCCATATGTTTCATTAGTTATAGGTAAGGTCATATGCTTTGTTAGTTATAGGTATGACCATATGTTTTATTAGTTATAGGTATGGCAGTATGCTTTGTTAGTTATAAGTATGGCCGTATGCTTTGTTAGTTATAGGTACGGCCATATGTTTTGTTAGTTAAATTGATATGGCCATATGTTTTGTTAGTTATAGGAATGGCCATACTCTCTAAATTTACTATGGTCAAAATTGACCATAGATTGGTCAACTATGCACCGACCCAAAATATGGCCAAATTGGTACACGTAATTTACGTTGACCAAGTTGACCATATTTTGGGTCAATGCATAGTTGACCAATCTATGGTAAATTTTGACCATAGTCAATTTAGAGTATATGTTTTATTAGTTATTGGTATGACCGTGTGTTCTGTTAGTTGTAGGTATGGCCATATGTTTTTTTAGTTAAAGGTATGGCCATATGCTTTGTTAGTTATAGGGATGGCCATATGTTTTGTTAGTTATAGGTATGGCCATATGTTTTATTAGTTATTGGTATGGCGATATGTTTTGTTAGTTACAGGTATGGCCATATGTTTTGTTAGTTATAGGTATGGCCATATGTTTTATTAGTTATTGGTATGGCGATATGTTTTGTTAGTTACAGGTATGGCCATATGTGTTGCATGGCATCCGTTGATCGTCGTCATTGTTGTCGGTTCAACTACATGTGCAGAGCTGGACAAGTACGAAATTATGTCACAATTACGTCTTATTGTTGGAGTAGTGGTAGGTACATGGTACTCAAAACGATCTCGACCGTCCAGCAGTGACACCTTGTAGTCGCAAACAAAACGTTGGTTCGAAATACATTCCCTTGTAGTTTAAATTCCAGCCAGCGTTTATTTCACCTGAAATCGTTTGCTGGAAAGTTAGTTTAGGCAGTGATTTCGCTTTTCGGGGACAAAACTTTCTTTGCGACGTTTACAAAAGTGTACCCGTTCTCCTGAATATGCTTTTGAATAACCCAAATTTATACGTGTGTCTTAACATCATGGCTACATATCCTACGTTTTGGATTAATATTAGATTACATATAGGTCTAGCTTAGATGGAAGGGAGTGGGGAGGGACATTTAGATGAAGGAGCGTTTAATTAGTTAACCGGACGTACAGGAGGTTGTGTTGAATCCTTACTCCTTTTTTCGACCCAGTCTTGACCCTGATTCGTTTCAGCCGTTCAAGAATAGTCATGTTTAAATTTTGTCCCTATTTCAAAAATATATATATATATTTCATTTAATGTTGCCAAAGTTGTAGATTTAGGGAAACAGACAGTAAAGGCACCAAGGGGGGGGGGGGGGATTTTCTCCAAGTCAGAATCTTTGTCCCCCAAGTTGCCCCCCCCCCCTTACTCAGCTGATCGGACCTGATAAATGCATACACATATATGTCTATTTCCTGTTTATATTCACATCTCTCTGTTCAAGGAAGTCCATGTGACTGCATTTTTCACCCAGAGATATGCTAAAACCTCAGAGCTTGTGGGGGGTCGCTTTCTGCCCCCCCCCCCACAGACTTTGCCTCTGAACGACACGGGTCGAAAGTTTGCATATTTGAAGTATACTATCATAAAGACTAAATTTTTTATCCACGGACTGAATATACGCTAAAAGCTCAGACATTTGGTGGACACCATCGGGGCCTTGCCGATGGACCCCATGAAGGGGTCCTAAGTTCTCATTTTGTCAACTAAGAGGAGACGATTAGCCGAAATAATTAGAATCGTTTGGAATCTTTGCATATAATGATGCATTTTGAACAAAAATATACGTATCCTAAGATTTAATTCTTCGCCCGCAGGTGTGCTAAGACCTCAGAACTTCCGGTGGCTTCCCAGCCGAACCCCCATAGGGACATTGCCCCTGGACCCCACCAGGCATCATAAGACTTACCGTTGGACTCCACTCGCTAAGCTCGCGTTTCGCACTCGATTTCGCGCTACTCGCGATATTTTTTATCCCCAGCGGTTTATTTTGCCGTCCATTTGCCACCCCCCCCCCCCCATCTATAATCCCCGCGCCGCCACAGAACACAGAACGGAGGAACAGAGAATTTCCCGTATAGTGCCCTATATGTAGCATAGGCCTAACTCCATAATATGTGTTATCCTGCTCTATACTGTGTCCTAAACTGAGTGACGCTCTAACTTATTCCGTGATACGCTCTCTGAGATGCTCGATATTTTCACGTCTCACCTCACACTAAATAGTTACGTTGTAAGTTCCACTAGTTAACACTCTTTCAGTAGAAATGTTACTAAGGCAAAGGTAAAAGATATGGAAGGCTCATTGTTATTTTGGTTATGATCCACCCGTTGGTCTTGTCACTTTACTAGGCCTGTCACTGTCACACGTAACTGACAGCGCATATTGAAATACTCCAAATAGCACTAACCTCTGAAGAATCATAGACCTCTATCGAAAAAGGAGTGATAAAAACTATACAAAGTTAATACATCCTTTTATCGCTACTCAACTCAGTAACAATAAATTACCTCAAAAACTGAAAGTAAGATAAGAGTAAGTAAGAAGTATTAATAAAATAGCAATTGACACCTCAAAACTGGATAGCAGGATGTGCTGTTATTCCTGCGTTTTCAAGTGCACCTACTGGCTGTAAAAACTAAAAAAAAAAGCCCTAACCCCTGATCTGCTGAAACTAACCTAGTAGTGACTGGCCCTGTGACTAAGAGTTGTTACGGCCAAACAGTAATTTTAGGAGACACTGGCCCTGTGGTAAATATACCAGAGTTTCGTGCAAATAACCCAGACAACGATTCCTCTTAGCCTAAGAGTGTATCCGAAAAATTGAATCCATCTTTCTTCGACCCCTCAATTAATACACTAATGAATAACGTTTCTCCTGGAAAAAAATGTGGGGTGGAGATATTTTCCAGGTTGATACCAACTGTGAGAGACACCTGTTTTACGCGCCACAACAGCGCATGAATCATCATCATAATAGATTGCTCGACTACAGTTTAAAGACAGAAACTCATCACCCCAGAGAGTTTCAATTCTCCCAAACCACCTACCTCTAGTCCCTCCCTCAGCCAGTCTTACATTCCTCCACATGTGTAATCAAAACAATGGATCCCTGTGTACGCTGACTTATACGAGCTGCTCTGCATCTTTCGAATTTGCTGTCAATCTAAGAGTACTGTAACTTAGAACCAGTTGAGAATTTTGCTTTCCGGGAGGTAAAAATATAGCTTAGGGTGATGCAATACAGCCTTTAACGTTACCTGATGTCCTTCTGTCCAACCTGTTTCTACAGATGCAACCCTTCAACAGCTGTTCAATGCAGCTAGGCTCGAAATTAGAAAAAAAAAGAAAAAAAGGAAATTCTAGGGAGTTAGGGGGTTCTGTACCCCTTCCCGTACCTTGAAAACACAGCAAGTTAATGTAAAAAAGAAAAGGATAATAACAAAGAGTATATAAATATTCATGCTAGGTGGGGGGAGGGACTGTTGGAGTCATCAGCTACACCGCAACATTTAGTTTTACCTCATTAGCCACGAAGGCACATTCTATGAAGAAGGAGACGCATTTCCTGACCCTAAATCGTCTTCTCATGTCATAGAGATGCGTTTTGTTGTAGTGAATTCCGCCAAAAAGTAACTCTTACCTCTAACTAGGTTGGATACGCCCCATACACAAAATCACTAAACAGTCATCACCTCCGGCTGGGCCGATGTTGGACACCAGATGGATTTCTTCTTTATTAAAAAATAAAATCTGCCGGGCCGTCGAAAAAAAAATGAAAATTTGATCTCTGACGGATTTTGCTGGCATAAATATAGGCTACAGTACCTCCCAGAATCACTCGGAGCAAATGCCCCAATTAAGAACACTCCAAGTCTGCAGGATACATGATTTACTGTATAAAATAGAAAGAACACGCTGAAAAGTTAGTGTAATAAAAATAAATAAAGACCGGACGTATGCGGTATGGTCAATGTTGAGAGTCAAGTATTTGTTTATGTTGCCTTAATGGAACCAAAAAATGACAAGGAACATGGCGCCATGACGTTCTCGATGGCCAAGTCTATTCAACGTCATGTTGATTTACAAATCATCAAAATAAAATAAGCAGGCTAAGATTGACAAAAGGTCTTTAGTATTTTACTTTCAGTTGGCCCGCACTTTCAGTTGTTTATCCCTATTCACCTATATCTTTTATAAATCAATGGAGGCCAGTAGCGGAGAAAAGCTTCTTTTTTAGTGTCTAGGTATAAATAGTTGTTAAGCAAGTGAATTACCTTTATTGAACAGAAATTGCCCTGGATGAATAACAGGTTCATAGAATTGCAAAAGCAGCCTACCACACTCTATTAGTCCGTATCTGGAACCTTTCACCGACATAGAACTCCACTTAGCATTTGTTTTGAGTGTCACTACGGAGTTGTAGTAGCTCCATTATGTCACATCATACAGTCGTATATCCCTGTTGAATCTAAAGGTTTTCCATTGCTAGTAAGATTTACCAATGTTGGACTAATGTATGGACTATAAGACAACACTTGTGCTACAGTCTTGGACAAAATACCTTGGGACACCCCGCTGCCCCGTTCAATGTTGACTATAGGATTGCTGTTCAAAGGGTACATTCACTACTATAGCGCAACATTGGAAAGGGGCGCCGGGTTTCATGTTATCCTCTCACCTAAAATTCAGTATTATATTTGCAATGTACGACAAAGTGTCCCAACAATTTTGTCCAAGATTGTAGTTCCCTTTGAATGGTTTCAGAAAGTTAACAATAAGGCCTATGTAGGCCAACTATTTAAGCATCAGCTTCAGGCAACCACATATGGGAAAAACATAGCAGGTGAATATAGAGTCACTCACACTCAGATACAGAGCACACATTAACGTAAAACACAAACGTGAGGGACGATGCGTTTTTTTTAGGGTGGTGGTGGGGGTGTGGGAGGGGTTGGCGTTTGGTGGGAGGGAGAGGGTGGGGTGATGCGAAATGTCGAAGCATTACCCTGTCATTGGAAGGCGTGAACGGCTTTCTCCTATTTTTAGAAATGTTTCCCTAACGTGCAAGAAGTGCTGTAACATGTCAGCCACATTTAGTTGGCTAAAGGTTACACGTTTAAGATTAGCGAGCCAGAAACGTACAAAGAGCTGTCAGTGCATGGTGACGTGAGCCTTCTCTTGGTCAAGAGATTGATGGCGGGGAATAAGTTGTATTACATCCCCCAACCTTTACCTTGACGGGGATACCCCCCCCCCCCTACCCGTCAAGGAAAAGGCACAAACAACCTTAACCACTCCCAATGTAAGCTTATGGGTGCGGTAGCTAGCAGAACGTTGTGCTATAAGGCAGTGCCGTATGGTATGTCTGAATGCTGCACGTAAAGATAAATGGCTCTTATCAATATTTATCTTTTCCTATACCGGTACACGATTGTTATCAGTAAACACAATACGTCAGTTAGATATAAATAGATAATAGTTACAAACATCTAGTCTCATTAAAACTGATTACATGAATGTTGTACCTATGTCACGAGGTAGTTAGCTATGTCGGTGTAGCATAATCAGTCTTAAAAGGTAAGGAATGTAGAGAGAATGAGAAACTAAACAACAGTCGGTCCCTTAATTTACATGAGTGTAATGGTTTGAGGTGAAATCTAACGTCCCTCCATTGCAACATATACAACATTTGTTACACCGTTATGATAATTCTTTCATTAGATTGTAATCCTGGTGAGATCAATGTTGTCGTTGGTGTGGTTGTGATGTCATTTCAGCCATTTTTTTTTTCGTTCTCGGCATTTCTCAGTATTATAATCCAAGGACAAGTTGACACCAATTAATCTACATCCCCTTTAAGTACTTTTCCTTCAGCAAACAACTCCAAACCTCCCAAATTATTGTAAACCAAAAAGCTATGGTACCTTTGAGGAAGCACACGTGATAATGGTATCACTTCTCATCTACTTCATTATCAATACCATCATTTGCAATAAACCATTAGTCATATTTTATCATAACCTTGTCACTAAAGGAACTTTAATGACCTGTGTATGTTACGTAGAGGAAATTTGTTCAAAGGCACCGACATCATAGCGGTTCACGGTGAAAAAATGAACTTAAAAAAACTTAAGAAAATAGGGTGACAGTCTGCGTTAGAACCTTAAGAACTGACGATAATTGTTGAAACTACTAGCATCCCCTAGGTTTAGAGAGAGAAATCTGCTGGGGTTGCGAGGGGGTCTGCTTGAGTTTTAGATGGAACTGTGGGAGACTGAAGGGACATACCATCTTTGAGTTAAAGAGAGAGATCTGTTGGGGGTGAAGAGGTGATATGATTGCATGTGCTAGAAAAGACCTCCGTTAAACTGGTAAGGGGGACATTCTTTGTTTACAGAAAGATCTTCTGTACCTCGGTCATTGTATGCAGTGGTTGCAGAGCTATTTCTTGTAACTGAGGAGTAATTCTTGGGGCAGGAGAAAGATCTGTAACTTTAAAGAGAAAATTACAGATGGGTCAATACCGTGGGTCAATATATTATGTAGGAAATTTGCTGACGTAGCCAGTATCTTTCGAAGACTCAGTTGATGTTTATACTCTGACTAAGTTCACACTTTTGCAGTGTGCCAACACAGATACCAAGACAGTGTAGGTCTATGTTACGTGGTGTCTTTATGCCATCCGGTCATATATTTTACCATAAAATGTTTCTGACAAGTGCTGATCATTTTATTACTGTTCTAAAGTAATAACGCTTAGTTCATTTCAATTCCAATGAACAAAGCAAATTTATCGATAACAAATAAAGTGATCACTAAGTTACTTGTTGCATGAATTTACATAAGGATTACTCCAATGACGTTGTTAGAGAATAGATCTATAACAAACTTAGCCATATCCTACCTGATTTCCTCTTCCACAGCGCCCCCCCCAATCTTGACTCGATAATCTCCCTTTCCTAATCCCTCTTAACTTGTCTCCCCCCACCCCCCCCCCCGTCTCCTTTTCCCAGTTTCCCCTTTCCACTCATCCTTTTCCATTTTCTTCTTCCCTTGGCCCCCTCCATAAGTCATTTTCTCCTAATCTGACCAAACTCTGCTCCTTCATTTCACCTCATCTTTCCCTCAGCTGTCTTCATTCCCCAGTGATGTACCTTTTTTAGCAGATTCTTTCCTTTCCTTCCACATATTCCCATTGCACGAGCTGTATATTTACACCATATATCCCGTATGTAGAGCTTATGTACTACCACAGTGCTGTCAAAGCAGGGACTGTTATTCCAAATAACAGGTCCCTGGTCTAAGGTACGGTACTGATCGAAAATTATCAAGCATATCAATAACTACAAAGACGTCAAGAATCTTAACTGATTTATGTAGTTTTATGACTACCTTAAGTATGAGATAAGATTTTGTCTATTTTTAGTCCACTTGTGTCGTTTATCACTCTTTGATAAACACTAATTCATCCAGTTGATAGAGCTCCAATTGTCTTTTTATTTGCTGAGTTTATGCTTATTAGTTCATTCTCATGGCCCGTCTTGGTATAGAGAGTTAAAACAAAAGTCTGCAAGTGTAGTGTTCTGTTGTAGGAAGAACATTAAAAGGAGATCTTTGGGTTAGCACTCAGAGGACCAAAAGGAGTCTGACAGTCTTCGAGAATAGCCCCCAATGGCGCCAGGTGCCCGATGTTCTCATGCCACATAACGAGCGTTACGTAAGTCAACAGACAGGGAGGCATTAACTCATTCTCACGTAGTCTGACCAGGGAGTGGCAACTCCCTGGTCTGACAGTGTCAGACCAGGGAGTTGCCACTAGAGGCAACTCCCTGGTCGGACTTTCTCCAGTCCGCAACCTCCCAAGACATGATAATGAGGGCCTCTCATGTGGAGGGAAAAACAATGTCCTCGCGGACGCATGGTCGTTTAAAAAGGAGACTTACTACTCACTCTTCCGGATATGCTACAGGCCGACCACAGATCTATTCGCAAAGAATAAGATTGCGGAACTAACGAGGTTCTACACAATGATATTTCATTCAGACCGGAGAGGGGTGGGACAAATGTAAATTTTTCCTGCCTTCTGTCGTATTCACATAGTTCTCCCACAGATCAACAGGCAAGATAGTTCACATAGCTCTTTCTGGTCGAGGAGACCATGGTTCTAGAACTAGGGAGGTCTAATAACACCTCGATGCACTTTATCATGGCGTACACACATCTGTTGCGACAGCAGGGTAAGTAGGTGTTGGTATGTATCGTGCGTGAGTACTATAATACAATGACGTCTTTTGTGCGAGCAAGTTGCGAGAGCGAGGTTTAAATTTGTGACTGGTACTTCCACTAAAGATATTCAACCTTCCACGCACACATTACATATCATCACGTGTTTCGTGAGATGACCCTGCGGATTTCGTCATGCAAAAAAGTACAAATTGCTGACTTTTTTTTTTGCTAAACTTGAACTGAATAACATGAAACCTGCAAGTCAACTATGACAGTGACTACATGACTTTGTAAAAATCCCAAATATTAATTAAGGAGGGGGGGGGGATACAGGGAGGCACTAGGTTCTCCAGAGGGGGCACGTGCCAATGCCATCCCCCACACGCCACCGTGTCAATTTCCACCAAGGGTTGGCAAAGTTCATCTCTCTACACGAGTAGCCTGACGTAGGAGCTGACATCGAGAAATCGAAAAACGGGTAACCCCTCGGAAGTAGCTTCGTACTTAGTAAGGCAATTATCAGCTAGTGTCGTCCCTTCCCTGTCGTTGGACTGCAAGGTCATCTGTGAGGGGGGGGGCATCGTCCAGATCGTCTACTGAGGCATCCGCCAACGCATGGAGCATAATTGAATTCGATACTTCCAATACTTCAAAGTGGGCTGCCCATCCTGAGTACAACTTACCACCAACAGAGATATCGCATAAAATGATACATCAAAATTACACAATGGGGTTAAAAATGACTAAGTCTCACTGGGGACTGGGGCAAAAAATATGAACGCTTACCTGACGTTGTTTGGAACAATGTTTACATTTCTCATTCCTCCGTTGATACCCCAAAATGATTCAAGAAATATCAGCTAAGTTAAAATATTCTTCACATACAGACATAAATAACATTGGTAAACAAAGACGCCTGAGACTTACTAGGTGTCAATAGCGTCAAATACGATGTTTTAGGGTTTTTTGCAGTCTTGTTATGACTACCCCAGCGACGGATCATAAACCTTACAGAGAGTTCCCATTATAGACTGAGGGAGGCGTCAGAAGAGAAAATACATAGCGAGAGTTCGATTTGATTTAATCGATCAGTGTTCCATTTTATTGATGCTCCGGACTGGCACACACAAATTAGATGAATGA
Organism: Stichopus chloronotus; assembly: GCA_021234535.1. Lineage (NCBI taxonomy): Eukaryota > Metazoa > Echinodermata > Holothuroidea > Aspidochirotida > Stichopodidae > Stichopus > Stichopus chloronotus. Next base: position 3,302,633 of record CM037838.1, on the reverse strand, counting down.
AGTTGACGACAGCAGACGGGCAGAGGGCATGAAGGAATACGATGACACAGTCCTACTTAGTTTTTCTCCCCCATTTGCACTGTTACTGTATTCTTTTTCTCCTGCATCTTCTACTTTAGTGGTCACTAGCTGACAGTTTCCTGTTTTTCTCGTGTCCTTCATATGTTTTTAATACTTATGTAACTGCTCTCCTGTGTTCCTCTGTCCATATGAGAAATAAATTTGAATTAGTGTACAGAGAGAGACGTTTCCGTCACCAGTGAGGAGCGTCATGACTGAGCCCATGCTTCCCGGGGTAGAAAGTCACGAGGTCTCTACGATGACGTTGACCAATCAGAATGACACACTTGTATACATCATCGTATGCAAATCGTTGCCACCCATGAACTGACCAATCATGTAATATTGCAAGATCTTTCAAAAAAGTGCATGTCCTTTCCATTTCTAAAGTGTTTCTTTATTTATACTGACTGACGGAAAGGAATAAAGAAAAGGTTAATAAACATGGTTTCACGGGAAGAAGGCGTTAGTCTGGTATTCCTTACCGGTATGTCCTCGCCAAAGACGGTGTTGAAGATTGGCATGATTACTCTAGATGATGACAAAATATTACTCTGAGTAATTCACCACAACAGCTTTTGGCTCTTCTGTAATTATGATCGAAAATATTAGCAAATAAGTTTCCTTATGGGTATCAGTACCATCGATGTAACCGCTAGCTACCCTTTTGCCTGAAAATGAAGTAAAATAGCTACTCTGATCGAATATGAGATGAATTACTTAATTGCAGAAGAGAACGGCAAAGTACCATTCAGTCACATGTCGGTATAAGGAGGTAATTTTACTATTGGATCACACCGCTACTAGGCCGTCCCTAAAGTACAGAATGACACGGTATTGTTCTACTACCAGAGACGCTTTTCGGTGCTACTTTTCAACACAGTTTGCAGGCAATATAGGGAATACAACTAAAGCTTGCAGCACCTACAGTAGATATCAAGTACATGCACACCATGCACACATAATTACACGAATATGAAGAGGAACACAGCATGAGTCCTCGTGACTTGGACTCAAGCCACGAACACTCACATGTTCTCATGTGATACTGTAGTAAAGTGTGATGGTGAGGAAGAATGCAACTGCAGTACGAAATTTGCAGCATATTTGAATTACTCCATAAACAAGTTCAATCAAAATATTAGAATTATTGTCACTTCAGAGTACAATGATGGCAGTCTCAGACGAAACATACAGATTAGCTTGTTAATGATAATTTCAGAACATTGCCAATATTTTGATTTATATCAAACCTTTCGTGGTGTATGTTCACTGATATGTGTTACTGGGTGGTGCTGTATGATCAGTGACATGTGTTACTAGGTCGTGCTGCATGATCAGTGACATGTGTTACTAGGTCGTGCTGTATGTTTACTGATATGTGTTACTAGGTCGTGCTGCATGATCAGTGATATGTATTTTTAAGTTATGCTGCATGGTGACTGATATGTATTACTTTGCTGTGCCGCTTGTTTACTGATAGGTGCCTTTAGTATGTATGAGTGCTGTATGGTCATTGATATATGCTAGTGTGTTAAGCTGTATGTTCACTTATAAGTGTTACTATGTTTTGCATTATGTCAGTTGATATGTGTAATTAATGTGACGACATGTCCATTTGACAAATCATAAACCATTGGAAATTCTCATTTGAGATTAAATTCAAACAAAAACTGAAGGTTTTAGAGGTGAACTGTTGTTGTAGACCTACACTGATTGCTGTTCGGTGCATATCAATATACATAAAGCAAGTCTATGAGGTAACATTGTACAAGATCAAGATATGCTGGATACCTGATAAAGAGTAGTATAATAAATTCAGTATACGGTGAATTATTCGATACCATTACCGGTCAAATCTTACTGTTATCTATAATGCATCTACCGTAAATTGAATCGTTATCGTGTTAAACTTTACGATCTTGTATAAAGATGTTAAATAGACCACTTACTTATGCAGACTGCACTGTTTGGTTCTTAATCATCTTGTTGTAATGATAACGATAAGATGTTTGACGATACAAAGTTTAAGTTGATGTTAAGTGTTATCCTTCCAACAGCAGTAAGGACTATACATCATTGCTTCTATTCAGATTTGGAATTGTAATGAAACAAAGGTTAAGGTTATTGAAAAAAAAACGATGATAGGTAGTGGTGCTAAAAATGGAGAGGTGGTGAATATAACGAAGACAAGAGAGCGTGGAAGTGTCTTCTTCAACTATATATGAGGGATCTACATGACGTAATCAGAGATTGTAGTTTTCCATTTGCCATTGATGAAGAGGGATACCCAGTAAATGTCTTGCACTATTACGTTCAAATAAATGGAGGACTTTAAAGTCAATATTGTCAAATTTTACAGCTTTATACCTCTTACTAACCTTAAGTTTGAACTCAGTAATTGGGATTTTACTATTTGATATAATATAATTGTATGATTGTACTACCCGCACAATGATCTATGGTTTCATCATATTTTCATCAAGGGCTTATCGTAGTACACAGTACCACAGCTTTTAATTCTTGCTTACTCCATGTTTCCAATATCTGACACCTGCTTAAATAACCTATGACCTCCATGGAAGCCATATAAATCATTCACTTATTATTATTTTTAATAGACCGTATCTACAGCGCTGAAATTAGACACTTTCTTAACCTTGGTCAAATAGATATTTATCATTATTAGCAACGTAGCAATTTTGATGTTAACCAATGTTTCGTTGCTTCAAAGGTTTCCCTGTTAAAACCTTATAGTCAACTGTTGACTTTCGCTTATGACCTTCACTGTATGAAAAACAATAATAAACATATGCTTACCAAGGTTGTTCTCAATACAAGTTTTGACATAAAGCAAGCAGCTATATTTGAGGTAAGGTACATAGGTTTAAGTTCACTCCCATTACTTATTTTACATTTAACATTTGTACTAATCTTATTTTATGCCCCTCCATACTAATGCTTTGTTTTTGCCAGAGGAGAGCTTGAGTCAGTCAAAGAATGTTAATATATCTGAAGTCATGAATAAAGATCGTGCATTTTGAAACTTAGTTCCAAGTATTGTCAACGCTGCTTTTGTATCTATTCGGCCTTAAAATTTTCTTAACTGTTACTACTTTTCTTTATAAGTAATGGGAGTGAACTCACACCTATTTTTTCCAAAAAATGATAGAACTTATTTTTTGAAAGTTTCTTTTTACTTCAAGTTACTTTAATCTTTACATTTTTTCTCTCCAGTTTCTTCTACTCTCCACTTTCTTCTCTCACTTTTGAGATTTGTGTCTTTTTTTTCTTATTGCATACATAGGACTGAACTTTCGTTTTTGTATTTAAGCATTTGATCTATTTAATGAACATTGTGACCAACTATTGGTGCAGATTATTAATAAGGTTGGGCGTCATTTATGCAGAAATCAATGCGAATCCCAGACCATATTGATGATACTGATAATGGTGATAATGTTGATAATGATGACATTGATGGCGACGATGATGATAAATGATGATGACAACGATAATGATAACGATGATGATAACGATGATGATTACTTTGACGATGATGATGGTGATACTTGATAATGATGATGGTGATATTGGTTATGATGATGATGATGATGATGATGATGATGATGATGATGATGATGATGATGACGATGATGATGATGATGATGATGGTGATGATGATGATGATGATGGTGATGATGATGATGATGGTGGTGATGATCAAGATGGTGACATTGCTACTGATGAGTGATGGTATAATGATGACGATCTTCATGATGAAGACATGAAGACACATATTTGTGATGTACCGGTAGTTCTGCATTTATCACTGCACAGTAAACAAACACATTGAGAAGTAAGTCTTTGCATTTTAAAAATGTATTTCGAAGTCACTCTAAATAAGTTTATGTGGATAATGCATATGCATACCTCATAACTTTGAAATAGCTTACTTTGTAAATATTTCATCTGGCAAAAACAGAGATTCATGCTTAAGCAACAAGCATGGTCTGTTTAAACATAACATGCAACAACCATAAATATATAGCATACATGCTGTTTCGTAAATTAGTTTAACTTGAACTGTTTATGTTATAACACACCAGACATTCAGAAACAATTAGGATTACATCATAATCATTCTCTTACATCATGGTAGTTTGACGTTCCACAGCTATTCAACGTAATTCAGCAAAGCATAAAATTTTCAAAAACCAGCTCGTCCGCATCACGTCCCAGTATAGTTGTTCCATTGTTTGGGGACCAGATGTACACAAAGTAGATCCCATAGATTAAGTTCATGAAAAGTGATATTCCCAGGTAAAAGGTGGTTTCCGTTTATAAAATTTCGTCCCATTTTATACGTTTAGACTATAATTCGTAATTTATCGATTTACGTAGTTACTAGCATCGCTGACGTCACTGAGTGTCAGTCAATCTATGCCGATGTCAAAGACTATCAATGTAGTACATTTAGAAACGAGGGACATTATTATTATCTCCGGTGCCAATAAACAACAGTGACCTTACCATAAAACAGACAATATATCTTTTTTTGATATTTCAGAATCTGAACTTTTCCCGAGAAAATTATCATAACAATTTACTTTGACACTAAAACGGATTTCGCGTCACCATCTGCGACTTAAAGTCTTCATTATTTACTCTGAAGACAAGTTGTTTATACAGATTTGTACCGGCTGATATCCTTGTGTCTCTGTGTGTGGGTGTGTACATGTGAGTGTGAAGTTCAAGGACACATTCTTATACTCTTATCTCTTACACTGGCGATATGGACTTTTTCAAGCAATCAAAATCAAATAAATTATTCCTGTCTTACTTTATGTCAATCTTAATCAAATTGCAAATATAATTATCAATAAAATCGACTTCAAAGTGCAAAAGTCTCAACTGAAACGTAATTATCCAGCCGACACATGTAGAATTCATGTTACGTACTTGATACATAATCTATTAGGCTCATATCACAGATTTGCTTTAAATACAGTGTAATAAATTAGATGTTGACTTAAACATAAAACAAATTATCTAAGCGGTCATGATGTTCTCCCTCGTTCCGAAACATTCCCAGAGGTAAGTGATTCCGTACAAGCAACTGAATCTGAAGGTTTCTCGGCAGAGAAATGCAAACATTGACAAGCTCTTATGCGCACCAATGCGCCGTATTGGCCAATCTCCACCGTAGTAGACTACAACTAGTCTACTAATCGTTGTCAAATCATATCGTGTTTTCGTATGCAAACCAATAACGCGGGAATAGATATGGTCGGAATATATTGTAATTATGCGATGTGTATATATCTTCATCAACTCAGAGCATTCCCTGAGAACGTATAAGGTATACTTGATGAGGTGTAAGTGATGGCATGTAAGAAGTTTGCAAAGCATTAAAAGTCGGTGACTTTTAGGAGAATTTTTAAGTGATTTATTGTGAACCCAGTAAGGTACGAATGAGCTGTGGGTTTGCTAGCGACTTCGTTGGTCAATGTATAACTATACCACAATTATCCATAGAATACTCCACAAGCCATTACTACAACATCGTTAGTCATTAACTTGGTCGAACAAGATATGAAGATAGAACAAAGATTAAAAAACACATATGATTACTACAAGACAGATAAAATAATATAAGCCTATAAGAAAATTAAAGATAAAACGTGCCAAACAAAATTTCGGTTTATTTATGGTTAGGTCGTACTCAGTTTGCAAAATGATTTATACGCTTAACACCTTTATTTGGAGACTAATTAGAAATTAAACAGATTAAATTAGAAAAATTCATACACAAAGTATAGATTACAAAGACATGGTGAAGACAATGCTGGTTTTTGTCCATTTTCTAGCCCAGTCTCAGCCTTCTTTAGCTGTCTGGTTTTAACCGTGTCTCGTACATTGCTTTGTAACCGTCTCGAAATTCTTGTTCGTATCCAAGGCATCCCTTTGGCAGTGTCTCAACTGGTTTGTCTTTTAGAGGAAGGAACCTGGATGACATAAATGCCGCATCATATATATGTTCATTTCTGCCCCATACCATCTGTTCGAGAGAACCGTTGAAATACTTCAAGGATTTATCACTCCCGTCCCATTGGAGATGTTTCTTCTCAAAAGGAATGCCAACTGCGGCACAGTATTTCATCATTATGTCCTCTGGATGGTTTTGCAGGTCATCGGCGTCGATAACTATCGGATTTGGATCGATGTTTTCTCGGACGTAGTTCCACCACTTGAAGAGCGGATCCGGCGACAGTTTCTCCCAGGCCATAAAGGGGTGATCTGTCCCCAAGTCAAAATCATCTGGTTCACCTTCATGATTGTAGAGGTGCATCAGTAATTTCCGAGCAGAGAGAGCTTGGCGATGAGTATGGCGAATTAAAAAAGTGTGCTTTAATGGTACCTGAAAATAGAAAGGACACATTTGATCAAATACACTAAATATTTATCACAAAAATGAAAAGTGAGTATGAGCATCATACATACAACTAAAGATAGTAAGCTCGCTAAAAGAGTGTGCTTCATAATCTTGCTCCTTCGCTTATACGAAGGAGCCGGGTTGCTGAACTCCTTGCTCATACAGAGTGCATGAATATGAAATTTCTTCCTGTCGCAGTTGACGCGCTACGTGTTTTCGGCTTGATATTACCGACTGGATGAAAGCAAACTTGTTAGTCTATCCTACAGTGAAACTAAAACACACATATTACACTGATTATACACTAATTAAATGCGTCTGTTGGTTAATGGGTTTTTTTTTTTATCAACGATAACATGTGTTACAAAAGGAAGCATTTCAGATTATAGTTTAACTTATTTTATGTTGGAAAAGTATTTCTAAAGGAGTCGTGATTCAAACTACAGTGTTGTTTTATATATTTTTGATAGTCAAACGGTACCATTTGTTTTCAAAATTTCTTTGCTTTTGTGTCGTTTTTGTTTAATCACTCACGAATTTTCTTTCTTAGCCGCCCCTCCCCTTCAGTTATTATACGCCAAGTCCTCAACCTTTATGTGTGCCCGTAGAAAAATACACAAGGGCACAAATGCATTGCGGTTTCGATGATTCAATTATGAATATATTTTATATACATTACTATTGCAGTAATGTATTGTCACAATCGTAAAGTAACAAATACTCCATACGCAGTAACATCTGCTGACTGGAGATACTTACCGTGATGGGCATCGTAACTCAACATGTACACCTGCATACTAAATGAGAGGTACGTCCACATTACTTGCCTTGAGATTCCACCAAATATGATAATCATTTTGTGCGTTTTATCGTGTAGCCCATTACACCTACATAACAAATATAAGATCATTACAAGGTACCCTACTTGAGAGATATTATGTTTAAAAGGGTTTACTATTTGACCTTTGTTTGAATCAAATGACCTCTGACCTCCACCAGTTTTGTGAGATATCGCATTTACAATGTGTTTACTATATTCAACATCTGTTGACCCTAAAGGACCTTTGACCGCTTACAAAAGGTATAAAATTTTGTGCTCTATAAAATACACATATGTATCAAATATCAATTACTGTACCTGCATACATAATATGGGATCTGTCCTAGTTTCCCTTCTTTAAATGATATAGTGTTTACAAGATATGTATCAAAATGTACATACCCATGAACATACACACATACATCATGAATGTTAAGGTAACGATTATCGTCAAAACCAAAAATCAGTTGGTGGAGAAACTTTAAAATTGATTAAATCAGAGAAAACATTTTAATCCTGAAAAGAGTGGCATGACCAACCTTATTTCATGGGGGATGTTGAAAATGGGCAAAGGGGTAAAGTAAAGAGCAATGACAACACCAGTATCTAAGCAGAGGGCCGCCGTCGGTTTGGGCGTGGAGTATAGTAAAGCGTTGTATTAATATGCCTCTCAGATTGAAAGAAATTTCACTAGTGTCACTGGTCTCTTGAATTATAACTAAGCATGCTTTACTTTTCAGATTAAGGGGTTTCGGTTATCTTGTCCTCGAGTGTTTTTTTTTCTTAATCTCAAGTTATTTCTCAAGTTTATGGTATTCCGGTGACAGCTGGTATCACATACTTCATGAGGTTTCTTTCTTACCTTTGGTAGTTTTTCATAATTGCCATCGATACCAAAAGCCATATCTTTAAGGAATAAAAACGTCTTTCCTTCCTCAAGAGGTTTTTCCAGTTGTTCCTTGACCCACTCGTAGCTGCACAAATAAGAAAATAGTGACACAAATATCACAATTGACTTACAGAAAGAAATCAAAGAGCACATATATATATGTACCGACGGTGTTGAGCCTAATTTGATGTGAGTTTCACATCTGGACGAGGGGAGTCTCTATCCTCCTCTTGAGATTTCTCCTCGACTCGGGACCCCGGATACCTCGGTGAGTGGTTTCATACATTAAAACTTTATGTCAGGTGAAAATATTATTATTCAAGAGGTATGAAAGCACAGAGAAACTGTTTGGATGAGTAATTGAATTATTAAAACAAAATACTGTAATTCTGAACATGGAGTGTTTATCGTAATAATGGTACAAAGTCATAAATAAACGTTTGCAATAGAGACACCTCAATAATTTCAATTACACATACCACAGTGGATTCATTATGACGTGTGCCGACAACCAGGTGGATTTAAAGCGAAAATCAGGGTTTATTTTCACAATTTATTTCACTACAATTCCCCACCGGTATCGTGCGATGAGTTACAACTAACAAAGATGATCAAGATTATCTCAAAACGTGTGAACAATTTCGAGAAACGAGTCAAATTCGCAAAAATCTGTGAAGAACTCCGAAAGTTTATAACATCCATATTCATCGAATTAAATATGAATATTCAATACTATCGCCTTTTTAAGGTATGAGGAAGTGTGGCTGAACAGTTTCATACGTAGCCTACGTGTGCTGTATGTATCATCAACTATCACTAAACTCTTGTTTACTTAGCATTGCGCAATGCACGAACAGCTTGGGAACCGTAAACATTTGGTTATGTTTATTCATATAACGTCATCTCAGTCTTACGCTGTGATTGGTCATCTTATAGAGGAGGCTGTCTTGTCTTGTACATGAACGTTTATTTTTTGTACCCGAAAAATATTAAGAGTTCTCACTCAAGAGTAATTAACGCAATAATTACGGTTTCTTCTACCTCCAAACACCTCCCCAACGTCACTATATTTTGATGAACAATCAGTTTAGAAAGAAAAATCAACTTAAGGTGAATTTTCTCAGTCAAACCCTGATTTCCCCTTTAAGTACCGTGTCCTTTTTAATGTATTTGCAGCGCAGTAATAATTGTGTTAGATTCAATCATTACATACGGATACTACAAAAAACCCCTGAACGGGACTATGGTTCCTTGCGTGAAGATTATTTTAATGTAGTCATTTAGTCATCACAAAGGTTAATCCACTATTTATCACGCTCCCCACCCCAAAAAAAAAGTTTGGGCCCTACGAGTACCCGTGGAAAAATGTAAACGTTTCTAGTTTTCATTTCTATTACGATACCAACAGACTTGCAATGCCATGCAACAGAATAATACACTAGATTTATACCATAAGATGTCCTAAGATCAGTATTATACTTTTGTGTTGTGGTTTTAGATTCCGAGCAGTACTCTTTCTCTGTTTTAATCTTAGAAGACTATCATTGGGGTTGATTATCAGGTTTAGGCTATCTTATCTTTCGTTGTGTACACAGATTGGTTAATACAAGACCCCGTTTAGTCTATTCTATATTCCGTGATAACTGTGCAAAGGCTGACAATTTAGGCCTATTTAAAGTATATAGGATGTTTATACCAGTCATGCAGCTGTTTGGAATTTCGTAGTTGTTTTCCCTGCTCTGTCCATGATGTGATGTGCGACTGCCTTAGTGCCAATCGTTGGAATGATTGGGCGGTGTACTTTAAGTGAGTGTCACAATTGAACGTCGATGGTTTAGTAGCGCTTGGTTTGGTCACGTTTGACCGTGTTGTGTTATTAATCATGTGCCCCTGTAACTTGAGAGGAAAACTTACGAGAGACGAGAGATCCGATGAACTATGACCTTACTTATATTGTGTTGCACTGGGAAATGGGAATACCCTCTGTGGTCACAGAAGCACCAAGAAAAAAAAAATGATGGAGAAAAAGATTAATTTAACCAGAGAGACTTAGCAACTGGTTTAGGAAACTACTGTAACAATGGGTTAGCATAAACCCTCCCAACGTGGTTTGTAAACAAATAAAAACATACAGTACTTTTGATCGGATATTCTGCTGCTCTTCACAACACGGCTGCTTCTTATCCATACTGAAAAACACATTCCGTCCTTTAATTGAAAAGAAAGTTGTCCTCTTTACCACCGTCACATTTCTCTACCTGAAAAATGTGACTGGACACAGTTTCTTATACATCCTGACGGAAATGTCCGAAACTGCTCCGAGAATGTACTGGTACGCTCCATTGAGCTCCCTGATCCAATTATCACGACTGGTCAACTAATTTACTGTGCTCCATAATCACCTATTAATGGACCTATAACCAGTTCCACTTTTCGACGTTTAAATAGTTTCCCATGACATATTCGGGGTGTTTGTGTCCACAAATTTTCTCATTCATCTTGGCCCTGCTTGTGCTTATAGTATAACTTAACTTTCAACTCGTAATGACAATTGTTAAGTTAGTCTGCAAATTTATCTCTTTTATTCAAAACGTATTGTGATGCTTTTGTGTTTCGATAGGCACCTTGTTACTCTGTCGTGTTATTGGCGTCTTTCGGCTCCCTGGTCTGCCACATGTGTTAAACTGCTGAGTGACTCAACTATTTTCTCTCTTTTCGTACACAGCAAAGGTTTGTGTATCTTATTCCAATTGTGACAATATTTAGCGGAAGCTCTACTCTTTTATCTGAAAAGAATCATTGTTGTTTATATTGAAAATGAGTAACTACTATAGACACGCTATCTCTTCAGTGCAGTAAGGTGTATAGTTTTAGTTTGAGAGGGTGGGGGACTGAACTGACAATTTAAAGGGGAATTCCAGTCAAGGAACATGTTTTTTTACTTATTTAACCCATTTCAAACCATTTTCATTCATATTCTTGACATTTTGAAATGAACTTGTAATGGGCAACATTGTATGTTCAAACTTCCCGCCCCACAGTGTTTCTAACACTAAGCAGGGAGGTGCAAGAGAAGGTGATACAACTGAAGCTTCTTCTTTTGAGGTAGCCTTATTTCCGTCACTTTTGATCACCTCTTGCAGATTATTAGGGACGGGAGTAACTGCAGAATACAACGTCTACGTGAAACAGTAACCCTGAAAAATCTCTGAGGCGAACTGCACTTCCAGTAGAAATCTTGTGCATAATACTAAGCTCTCAGACTATGTTGGAAGCATCTGTGCTAGCTATATTATTCCATTTTTTTTTTGTTAAGTCCCCCAGTTTAAGTTAGTGGTGGTGCAGTCGCATTTTTATAGGCACCTGTCTTATGAGCTTCCCATCCAGAGTGGAGGCGCAGTCGCAGTCCCAGTGGTCATTCATCTTTTTCCATATATACATATACGATTCACTGTGACTACGACTGCGCCTCCGGAGTCTTAGTCATGTCTTTGAGAGACGTTGTATTCTGCAGTATACCCAAACGGTCTGTCTTGATTCCAAAGAGATAGCCAGTCGTTTCGATTTTTGAGAAAGTGGTTTTGAGTTGATTGCCGGCAATGAACCTCGCATCAAAGCTTTTTGCTACACAATCCTTTTCAAAGATTATAAGCAGGTGTGAATGAAGATTACTTGGATGTCCCTAGAAGTAAGATAGATCACACAAAAGTAAAACGGCACTCTAAGCTGTTCTCATCCCTTTACGAATTGAAAGTTACCACGTCAGAGAAAATCTGACAGAATTAGCATAACTTAACCGTCCTGTTGTATCTCCTCTTGAACCTCCCTGCTCTAAGCATGTATATGAAGGGCTCAGCCATTACGATGTAATTGACTGTGATCTCTGTGGCTTGTGACGTAGTTGACGACCAACCATGATCAACGTGATTAACCTTTATAATTAGTTATTAGGCACACTGTGTATTCACTGTGGCTATCACAAGATAAAATAGGTAATCGATAAAATCGCAATAAAAACACAGAAGAAGAGGAATTTTCCATCCAAAGGGCAACATTATGCAGTGTGAGCCGGGACGAACAATACCTTGATGACAAAGAAAACGTAATCTTTAGTAAGCACTAAGTGAACCTTTTCAGAGACAATTGAATAAGCCATGTAAATTACGAATTATGTGGGACAATCAGGTTGGTCGTCGTGGATTAGAGCTGGTCGTCTACTACGTCACAAGCCACAGAGATCACAGTCAATTACATCATAATGGCCGCGCCCTTCGTGTACATGCATAGTGTTAGAAACTCTGTTGGGCGGGAAGTTTGAACGTACCATGTTACCCGTGAGAAGTTCATTTCAAAAGGTCAAGAATATGAATGAAAATGGTTTGAAATGTCTTAAATAAGTCAGAAGACACGTTGCTTGACTGGAATTCCCCTTTAAAAGAAGTGACCTTAACTTCCACAAATTTGTTAGGAAAATATCAAATAAACTCAATCCAAATATTCCACTGGTGTCAAATTTGGCAACGTTAAGTAAGCACTTAAATTTTAATGAGCAATAAAGTCTTTTCACTCTAAATTACCGTATGTTGCACTGAATTTGGTCATCTCAGTTGAGGCAACCAGCGGATATCTTTCGTTAGTAGTCGTTCTTCAAACAGAATTTCCTTGCAGTGAGTTATTGACTGAGCTATGAACAAGTTATTATTCTGGGGTTTGAAGTGTCTTCAGTGGAACTTCAATAAAAAGTGAACTGACTTCCTTTAACTGCAAGTTGTTACAAGCAGAGAGTAGGGATTTCGACGGTCAGTGTAGCCAACCATTGCTATTATCCTCTAGGTTGTTACTTTCGTCCCTTAATAATAACATGTACATTTTGTGATAGATCACAACAGATGAGAGAATGAGCATTCTAGTAATATATGGTGAAGGGGGGGGGGGGACTTCATGGAGGCCAGTTATTCCACATATGGGCACAAGGGAATGTACCCAAACACATCACAATATTTACTACCGGTACTAGAAATCTTGGCTACGCAGACGTATATTTGTAATGTCTCTTACAGCGTTCATGTATACACAACCAGCGGAGTAATTAATGCAGCCCTAGTCATTGATTACGGTCAAAGTTTATCAATTAATTACTGCTCAAAAATAACTCACCTGAAATGACTGGCTGGTTGCAAATTACCACCTTGATAGATATGACCCCCTTCATCTAGTAGCGCCTTGGCTTTTGCAAATTGTTGCAAAAAGTTTAGTAGATTTGGAAACTGCTCCAAGGTTTTAGGGTCAGTAAACAATTTATTCAAGTAGCAGGCCACGTAAGGTTCATGCCATATTTGTGCCCCATCTATGAAAGAAATACATTTTTCGAAGGCAGTGGAAAGCGTTCTCGGATGAGACCAAAGACATATTCTGTTCGGGGTAGCCGACATCTTGTCCACCTTAACCTGTAATAAACAAACTGATAAATGCACCGTCTCTCTTCACAAAGCCCTGCTGCATAGATGCGGCGAGTTTACGGTCAGTTTGGTAATAACTTTGTGGTCAAAGGGTGGAACTGCTTTGTACACAAACAGGCATTGATCACATCTAAAAGACGTCATCACCAGGTCAGCCTAATTTTAGCCACTCCGCGGATGCCGAGCTCGGACACAGGTGTTAGACCTGCAGGGTGAATTCCGCAAGATAGGCCAGGAATGCACATTGAATATAGGGTGTTAATACATTTACTTTCAAGGATTGACCAAAGTTCGTAAAGTTTAAAACATCTCCCAGTGACCATTTCATATTTTCCGAAGTAATTCCTGTGCTCTGTTGTAAGAGAGAACTACCTAATTATATTACATTTGTATTTATTAGTTTCCAAAAAGTACATGTTCATAGTATGTTGAAGTACCGTTTATATACAAGCTTACAAACACTTCGCTTCCATACAATAATTCATAGGTTCGAAATTTTTGTTTCTCAATGATTGTTTTTTTTCTTCGACATATCTTTCTTCACTTTATTCCTATCGTATTTTCCAACTAGATTCAGTTTCGTTCTTTTAGGAATAATCCCCCCCCCCCAAAAAAAAAAAAACTCTCCGTAGTCACTCCTGGGTGTTTTTATCTTTTTTCCCGGTGTTCTTTTACCTTTACTTTTGTGTAAAGCGCCTTTGAATAGCGTTTTACTAAAGACCTTGTATAAATTTAATGATGATGACAGTAACAATTTTCCTTAAAAATGATCCTGTTGCTTGCTGCTATAGAAAGACTACACTAAACTGAGTCACAAGTGAATCTGAGGAAATAGTCTCTACCCATTTTACTGACTTTGCTGAAATGGAAAGTGCACTTTGGATGTCAACAATCTTTAGGGGAAATGTTGAGTTTGTTTCTACAGCAGAAATCAGGCTTTTATTGAAGCCAGTATATGTATGGGCGCAGAACGAGAGAGCATTTTAGAAGAACACAGTACGGTCGACTCCTTTACAAGAAATTATGCATCCAAAACTTTCAAAAATAAATATGATCATGCATCTTCTGTATGCCTAACTCAGTTTATGCACGATACTTCGATGTCGATACTGATGTCGATAACCGGTGAGACTGACGTGTAATTCTTGTGTGCATGTTTTGAACGCACGATCCAAGACATCCACTTAATTATATAAAAGTACACTGGATAAGTAGTGAGGGCGTTCTTTCTGTTCGGTGTAAAGTTTTACACCCACTGACCATTGCCAATTCCGTATTGCAAGGCTTCATATTCGTTTCTTGAGACAAACCATCGTACTTCATATGGCATGTCGAAATAGGTTAGGGTAAGAGACATCAGTAATGATTAGGGAAATCGTGTCTCGATAATTACTAAAATGCATTGCATCATGATACTGACTGGGTGTTATACACCGTACTTTGTTACACCTAGTCCATAATGTAAAACCATGCCTATGTGTCGCCTTGTATTCATGGACATACGTGATGCTTTTAGGGGGTGTGATATAATACAATATATCATACAATCGTATGTTTATATCTTCGTCTGTATCGAAAAATGTATCTGTGCCATCATATCTAGTGTCTTTTTCCACTTCCAGTGTCGATAATATAGCCCCAAAATCACATTCGTATACTTACCGAATCATATGGCATGTCGAAATAGGTTAGGGTAAGAGACATCAGTAATGATTAGGGAAATCGTGTCTCGATAATTACTAAAATGCATTGCATCAAAATAGCTATCTATACCGACTTTATGGACGTTTCATTGTGACTTTGAGCTCAAACTTTGAACAAAGATGCATCCAGATGCCTGTATATTGAAGGGTGGAGCGGACTCATTTCCGTTCAATCCCCTCCCCTACAATTCTAATAAGTCTCCAACTGGATGTGTAGTTGTGACATCATCCCGAGTGGTCTTTTAGTACGTCCTTGTGATGCAGAAACAATGTTCGAGTGGTACCGCAACAGGATTACTCAATACTTTGGCAGGTTTTTCCTTCTTTTGTGTTGCATATGTTGTCGGAATAAAATTTAATGAAAGGAAAACAAGAAAGGCATCCACACTTAAAGCATGGATGGCGAACCATGATTTTGAGAGGCCACGGACTTTGCCAAAAACTGACGCTTTGCATGGAGGGGGCAAGTATAACCCTGAAGCGGCACAACGCGCCCTGTGTGGATGGCTCTATTGAGTACGCGGGAAGTAAGAAAAAAGTCATGTGACGTATCCACAACGCACTCTGTGAGTAAGCTTAGGGAAGGCCAGAACCATCTATTTACATCCATCTATTTATGTACATAAATGACTCCGGGTAAAGCCCTCAAAATACGCACTGACGAATTATTCTATCTTCAATTTTAAGAAATGTGAAAATACATCCTGCGGATTTGACTAATAACGTAAAGTTTTATGGTACAACGTCAGAACGTAGGCCATGACTGCAGCTACTTGACCTCTTGTCTTCATTCCGTCTTTTTTTGGTTCTCTCTTTTTTGTTTTTCTCAATTTGATTTTGTTTCTTTCTGAACAGCCAACAGAGGGACCAGCGGCCGTTACACCAGCCCCCCGTCCCCCCCGTCCCCCCGTCCCCCCGTCCCCCCGTCCCCCCGTCCCCCCGTCCCCCCGTCCCCCCGTCCCCCCGTCCCCCCCGTCTAGATAAGCGACCTACCGGACAAGATAGAAAAGTATGGCAAAATCAACAGGCTAAAAATTTTAAGGAGAAAATGCGATCCATATATGGAATGGCGCTATTTTGAAATTAAGATTTACTGGACTCTCGGAACCGTAGTTGAGAGGTAACCCACCTCTAAGTTGGACAGTCCTGTCTCAACTTGACGAGCACATCCTGAAATATTTTGGGTGAAACTCGCAGGACAATCACAGTTTTCACGAAGAAAACTTTGCAGACTTGACAGAGGAACTGTTTGAAATAGGATTTTGTTTCAACTGGTAAGATACAAATTTCCTATGGATTATGGGATTTATGAGTCTAACTTTCATCGTATAGCAGTACAGTTGGCTCTCTTCGTAATCGGTGGAGAATGCATATTTTTAGTACCGTTGTAGAAAAAGATCCTCACAAAAAGTGCGCAGGTCTAAATTCATCTCAAAACGTTTTAACCGCATGCGACATAAAGAGTTGTACAAACCGGTCTCGACATTCTGTAGTCTTTATTTCAGATGGTCGTAGTGTCGGGAATTCTTCCAGTCTTAACCGGCAAATGCGGGATCCAGCAAGTCCGTACACCACATCTTTTGTGTGAGCTGATCAGTGGGTTTTTTAAGTTGGTCCGTGGGGACTGTACTAGCACTGGTCTGTGCTGCGTTGGATGTTTGCTCTGTGTTGAAATCCCCTCTGTGTTTGTTCAGCGCTAACCATTTTAACTTCTTTAAGATTGCCTGTTGGTTGTACCTTTACAGGTAACTCAGTCTTACTAATAAAGTAAAGCATTTCGAAAATTTCAGGTAATATTGATAAACGAAACGTTTTATACATCCTACAGTAGCCTAATTAGGTCTAAAACCGACCATTCAGGTGAACCATGATTTCGGGGAAATTTTCACTCGATAATTGATATAGTGAACAAGAAAAATCACTATGATAAATTGTAAAGTACCTGCAAAACTAACTTGAGAGCATGTAATTGTATTTTTTTTTTTTTGGGGGGGGGGGGATATTCTCGTCAGTGACAAATCACTTGTGAGCAACACTGGGGTTCTTCTAATGCTTCCACCATTTTTTTTAAAACGATGTTTACACTGATAGTTGATGGTAAATGTTGTTCAAGATGATCCAGGGTGTTTACACTGTTATGTAAAAGTTCTTCGAATTTAAAGGGACAAGGGGGGGGGGGGGGGATTTTAAAATCACCACTGGAAGATCCATTAGAAGCAGAAATAGGCTGCCTTTCGGCTCCTTTTCTCCAGCTTGGTGTCTTAAATATGCTGGTCTCTACTGCAACAATGAAGGCATATAAAACATATATCCTAGGGTTGATTATTTATTTCTCTCTAAACAATGGTATGACCATGTATAGTAAGCGGTTCGTTGATCCGTGATCTATGCATGTTTGGTATAGGCCTAGGCTATAATTACAGGCTAACGGTGAGGCATCCACTAAAATACCCATTTGCTAGTACTCATACAAATCTAGAATGCACAAATGCATTGTGGTTTCGATGAATTCATTATGAGGATTTTTGTCATGAATCTGAGATATTGCATAAGGTATACGTCAGATTCGTGACAAAGAATCCTCATAATGAATTCATCAAAACCACAATGCATTTGTGCATTCTGGTTTTTGATGTTTCTTACACAATATGCTCTACATTTCATATTTCTCAGGAAAAGTCAGTCAATGATATCATTGTGAAGGTTTTGTTCTCCAATTTATTATCCAGGACAACTATTGCTCAAGACATACCACATCTATGAATTACTTCATCTAAGTTTGTCAAATATTCATTCTATACCATTCTTTCTAATGATACTAATTTTATACACTTTTGTACAATCTGCCCTTTGTAAAACATTTGATTCCATTTTTTGTATCCATTGTTTCCTCTCCGTTTGATAACATTCAGTCTATACTATTCTTTCATTTGCACACCCATTCGATGAATATTTTTTCTACTCTATCCTCTTTCATAATATCCACTGTTCCCCCTGTTTACTGTGTATGCAATCATTTTATGTACATTTTACTCCATCCTTTTGCAGCTGGTTAATGAATGGAGCACACCGCTGTAACATATGCTTCTAAAATCTTCATTATCGTCAAACCATATAAATTTATTAGAACGTGGGCATTGGTAGTGGTATGGTGATGGGACACTTGAGGTGGTGACGAGTCACTTGGGTTGGTGATGAAACACTTGGGACGGTGATGGGACACCTGGATTAGTGATGACACACTAGGGGTGGTGATGGGAGACTTGGGGTGGTGATGAAACACCTGGGTTGGTGATGACACACTTGTGATGGTGATGTGAGATGGGGTGATGGTGAAACACATGAGGTGGTAATGAGTCACTTGGGGTGGTGATGGGACACTTAGGTTGGTGATGGGACACCTGGGTTGGTGATGACACACTTGGGGTGGTGATGGGACACCTGGGGGTGATGACACACTTGGGGTGGTGATGGGGGTGGCAATGGAATACTTTGGTTATGTTTTATTGATTAATAGCATAGACACCTCAAAGAGAAGAATAACTAGATGGCAATGATTTCACTGTTCAACTCAATTGAAGCACTTTTATTAAAACATATGCATATCTCTTGTGTGGTAAAATCAAGTACTAAGCCTTCCTTGATACAATAGTTACCAAAACTATTTGATCTGATAAATTTCTAAATTACTGGCTGCAGCAAGTGATGTCTCTCTGCCTAACAATCTTCAGAAAATTAAATGTACATCAGTACTGTACAACATTCATATACTTCCAATTACAGAATTATGGTCTTCCGAGAAAAGTGTCAAGGATCTGTTTGAACATAATTTGATCAAGAACCAAAAGACCTTAACATGAACAAACAACATGTAATTACATGGGGATCTACTAACACCTAAATCAAAGTAACTTTGCCTCTGAGATGTTAACTTCACACAGGTGACACACACAGAAACTACAATGATTCAAAATTCAAATTGGAAAGAAACAAACCTTTGATGAGATATTAAGTAATAAAAGATTCTAAACGATTGATATTGTTAAAGCTGCGCTTTCATGTTGTTTAAAACTAGAAAGCCAAAAGGCTTAGTGATTCCTTGCCTCATGATATATATTGTAACAAACATGAATCGCCCACATGACAAGCATGAGATCCCACACAGTTATCCTACTTGATATACCATCTTAGTAAGGTCAAAACCTTTTGAAATCTCGTGACCCAAAATGACCTTTCACCTCCGCTTAAAACAATAGGTATCACCTACCCTATATGGCCATCAACATGCTAAATATGAACAATTAACAAACTAAGTATAAGATCCCTCTTATTTATCACCCTTAAAATATCATGCATACAAGGTTTTGACCTTTTGTCACCCCAAATAACCTTTGACCTACACAAACATGAGAAAACTCCCAAACGGATATGATGCTGCAGGGGAACAAATTATATTTTGTCGTGTCTAATAACTTGATAAAAAGGTAAACATGTTTATTTAATCAAAATTATAGCACTTTATTTTGTTTAGTTACAGCTATTGGTGGCAGCTCTTTCATATTTGATTTTTTGGCATGATGCCCTTCCCAATGGCTATGAGGTCCTTGAAAATTAGTAAAAACTGATATTCCTATTAAACAAGAATCTAGCATGACTTGCAATTTTGCCTTTAGTCTACTTAAAGACACAACACACAGTACAAGTTTCCCTGGTTTGATACACAATAGTCATTTGTTTAAAGCTTACCTGAACTACTGTTAAGTGAAATGGGGCGTTTAGAATACATCAACATGGCATACAAAGAAATTCGCCTTAACCATTGTTAAACCATTCAGTCTCATCAATAAATATCTGTCAAAGCTTCATCTCCTCAAAACATTATGCATGTGATGAGTAACAGATGCATCATTTGAATTTTAAAAAGTTTGGGTGAACAAATTATTGTTGAGCAACAAATAGCTAAATTTCTGATCTGTGAGAATCTTATTCCTTGAAAATAAGGCTACTGTAATTCGTTATTTTGAATAATCTATCATTCTATGTCCACAAATAATGGTTTTAAAAATATGGTTGTTTTCTGTAAAACAAACGCCCTATTTACCTTTTAGGGCTAAACAGAGACACTGTTTATACAGTAAATGGTTAAGTCCATTGAGCACCTGGCTCAACAGACTGTATGATTTATTCTGGACATTGTGGTTTCTACTGGCAGTCAACTGCGATAAATTATGTCAGATAACAGTGACCAATTTGAACAGAGGGGGGTCAGTTACAATTTGATTCATTCAATTAAGCAATCACAGTTCATGCACGCTCAAGGGTATTTGATCCAAATGATCAGTAATTTAGTTCTTTTTATGAAGCTAATAACCCATGGTATATTTAATCAATTCCAATTTACAATTCATGCATGCTCACATGTCCTTATGAGGACAGTAGCATAAGGTTTGCAAAATAGTAATCTTTGATACCAAATTTAATGCTGTCTTCATCTTTTCTTTATAAGAGACTATGTTGGTATGTCCTAAAATAAGTTCTCAAATCAACAAGAGGATTCTACATTACAAGTATAAAATTCACTAGAAGGACCGTTCTTTAAATATTGTAGATTCAAGTTTTTCACATTTTGACCTCCCATGACCCCAAATGACCTTTCACCTCTGTCAAAAAAAACAAGGATCATCTACTCGATATGGGCAATCCACACGCTAACTATGAGATCTCCCACATTTACCGTTCTGGAGATATCGTGTTTACAAGCAATTTTCAAGGTATTTACCTTTTGACCTCTGGTGACCCTTGTACTCAACAAGATACACCTGCCCACTTCATATGACATCTGCTCAAGCTTCTCTTCTTGAGATATCGTGTTTACATGGTTTTCACAATTTGACCCCTGTTGACCCCAAATGACCTTTGACCTCCACTGAAAACGATAGGGTTCCTTTACTCAACATGGTGCAACTACATACTAAACATGAGATTTCTACAAGCTTCCTTTCTTGAGATATCGTGTTTACAAGGTTTTCACAATTTGACCCCCGTTGACCCCAAATGACCTTTGACCTCCACCAAAAACAATAGGGATCATCTAGTCAATATGGGCAATCTACATGTCAAATATGAGATCACTCAGAGTTACGCTTCTTGAGATATCGTGTTTACAAGCAGGCGTCACACACGCACATACACACATACACACACACACACGACATCACCATCGCATAGATTCCTCTGCCTTCGGAAGGAATCAAAAAAGACAAGCCATTTAATTGGATGTCTAATAATCATACTTCAAACATAAATCGCTTTTCCCAACACAGTTTACACATGGAGGCTCTATTACAGGAGAAAGAGTCTTTGAACACTACTGGTTTGATTGAGATAGATGATGACAAAACAGTCTAAATCTACGTTTTTGTTGTATTCATCTGTTGGTGATTTTACTCTAAAATAAATTATCTGCAGGAAAATGCACGATCACATGAAGGTAATGAGCCAATAAGAGTTGAGTATTCTCATCAAGTATGAATAAACTTAATACATAAAGGCCTCTTCAGTGATTTCTCACTTCTCATTAACAGCTATGTGATAGGCAGAGAAACCAGAATCATTTCAAGCCAGCTTGTATGTTAAAAAGGGTGTCAACCCAGGTGGTAATCCTTTGGTTGAGATCAGGGTTGTTGATTTTTTTTTACTTTTTTAAAAACATCATGATTTCAATTCCAATTTTAATCAGCTGGATGTAAGTGAAACAACCCTGGCTGAGATACCAAAACCAAAATGATACAATTGTTACAAACCAAAAGTTTCTCTGTTAGAGAATTTAACAATTGTATTCAAGCTCTGTGACAGAATAATCACAACTGCCTTCAGTACAGTTGACAAATGCTCCAGGACATAATTGGTAGAGATGGAAAAATAGTACTTTCATCATTCAACCACTGACAGATTCGGCGAACACAGGGCAGCAACAAAAATCCATCAAACGTTGGTAAACGGTGGCCGGTTTAATGATATAGAGTATTTAAAGGTCATACCACAGTGAGATCAATTACCAACTCAACGAATGCTCTGAACTCTAGTCAAGCTCCCCATCTTAGGTTTCGTCGTCTTTTTCTTCTGATGTGGATCAGAGGCAAAGCATTTCCACAAACGAAGAGTTTCGTCTGCTGCTGCTGATATGACAGTTGAACCATCAGGACTCATACACATGTGGAGGATTCTGGCTGTGTGACCTAAAACAAGAGAAATTTTAAGAAAATAAAGAGTTCATAAAACTCCATGAACCTGGCAAACTGTCATTTCTACTCCCTTTGTTCATAAAATACATGATTTGCACCTTAATTTGATTTTTGAAAGGGATTTTTTAAATTTTTTTTATTGGGGGGATGCAATTCATGATAATGGGAGAAGCTACAGCACATACTTTAGGTGATACCACTTGTGCGTTTATATTTGATGAACTGTGTGGTATACATTGAGTATGTGGATGCGATGATTGTCTGACACGGGAATTGGAGGACAAAAACTGAAACTACTGGTAAAAATAACAAATTGTCTGGTAGTAGTTATACCTTCAAGACCTTTATGAGGATGTAGTTACATATTTAAATCAACAAATAAATTAGTTTTGAGATTGCATCAGAGAGAATGCACTTGTTTAGTCCTAGCACAAACATTAAATAATGCTTTTCTTTCATGCTGTGAGATGTTTTCCCCTTACTTGTTGTCTTTTGAATCATGTTTTGTCACAGCATGATTGATGGTAATATTTGTAAGTTACAATACATATCACCTGGGCAAATTTCTATTCTTTTGAAAGGTCTAAGTTATTGGCACCTCAAAATAAAATCAACCACCATGGGTGGTTCTTAGAGGAGATTGTCTAAACATCTGATCATGTTTAAGTTCATCTAGCGATCAACCACAATTTATGGGAATCATATTTAGGGTCACTGCTTTTCAAAGCAAAAAGTGCATGCTTTATATATAGTTTAGGTCTCCTGGATAAAATTTCTGTTTATAAAAGAAACCATTATAACGTGATAAAAAAAACATGACACACAAGCACCATGAACCCTCAGCAACCCAGCTGCATTTGTAGTAACCTTGCTGTAAATGGCAGAGATGATTGGCATATGTCTACCAAATGTTCATGGACTACATTACTGGCACAAGTCTAGAATACATTGTGTCACTAATCAAGTAAACAAGATTTTTCATTCACCAATGTACACTAATTCCATCGGTTGTAATATAGCTGCATTCTCCAAAACACCATTCAAGAATTTTAAGTTATTAGAAGATATAACTGTCAAATGTTGTTTGGTCACATAGGCTGTGTTTGAGACTCAGTGATGTATTTGTTCTACAGTGTATCTGTACACTCACAAATGATTTAACTAAATGGACTCTTACTTTGATGTCAGAAGTCGCGTTGTATTGAAGCCGCTTTCAGAGATGACAGCTCATTGTAAAACTTAATACTTTGATTATATTAGTACTGCTTGACACTGTAAGGCCAACGAAGACAGTTTTGAGTATTATTTCGTCCACATATTTTAGAACAAATATTCTCATTGCTTGCAGTAATTAGTCCTTGCTTTCACTGTATAGCACTTCCACAGGAAGACTAAGACCTATTCATTCTACATGTCATGATAACTGTTAACTGTACTGTTCCACTGAGGCAGGCAGCAATGGCTACAATCTTGGACAAAATTGTTGGGACACTTTGTCATAAGTTGCAAATATAATACTGAATTTTAGGTGAGAGGATAACATGAAACCCTGCGCCCCTTTCCAATGTTGTGCTATAGAAGTGAATGTACCCTTTGAACAGCAATCCTATACCCAACATTGAACAGGGGCTTGGGGTGTCCCAAGGTATTTTGTCCAAGATTGTAGATGTGGGAAACTTCATACACAGTTACAGTAGTCATATGTATTGTGAGAACAAATCAAGTATGTGTAATAATAAACTTGACTTAACTTCACGTTTGTGAAAGTAATTCTAGCTGATAATTTTATTTCCCTCAGAATCTTTTACTACAACGTCATAAAGTTTAAACATACCACATACTTAAAGAACAATTATATGCACAATTGGAAATAATTGTCAACTACAATACCTAATAATTCTGTCATTCTTTGCATCATGGGGTACTTCCAAATGATGATTTGATTTTGAGCATATCCGTGACCGGAAACCAGTTCCTTATATTCTTTGTTCCATAGTAATGAACACACCTGTAAGCATAAAAAGAAATGTAGATATTACTATCATTAGAAGTGCTAGCACATAAATGGGCTGGCGTGGGGGTGTGGGGGGCATGGGAAGATCCAAGGAGCTCTTAGATTGTGATCATGCAAATCTCTGGAACTGATGCACTATTTCCAAATTCCAAACACTTGATGCCATTTCAATGGTACTTATACTGTTACTTATTCAACCTGACCATGTTTGGGAGCTCTGAAATATTAACCATTAGTCTCAATCTGACTAACCCAAGATTTTGCCTATGTACTTTTCATACTAAATAGATTACTTTGGCCTACCAAGCCATTATATATGGGTGTTTTGTTGGTGTTTTGGGATGGCTATGCCAAACTGCCGGAGCAAATCCAGATTTCAATTTCATTAGAAGATTTCAATAGAAGGTTGCATATATTAAGATATTTCCTCTCTCATGGTTGACATTTGAAATACAATAAAATCGCAATGAGGAGACGAACATTACCTGTGATTTTGTATCAACACTGTTTATGCATGTGCCATTATTAACATTCCAGAACCTGATGTGCCTGTCTGCTGTTCCTCCACCACTGGCAAGCAGACTTGGTTGCCATGGACACCAAGCAAGTGCCTGAATAAGTGAAACAGGTTTGGGTCAATAAACTTAAATTTCATTGAGTGATGTATGAATATGTACAGTTTGTTCTACCAAACATATACTTTCTATTCGAGAAAAACTTTGATTTCAATAACCTGTTAGAGATAATAGTAGAGATAATAAGTACTACATTGAAAATGAAATACTGTATGTATTTTCAAGTAAAGTGGTTACAACCTTGTGGTGATAGGCAAGATGAAAAGAAATCCATGGAAAAGGCAAGCTGTTTGGAAATTATTGATTAGCACTAGACGTTACAAGAGATGAGTAATATGTATTTTAACCATTTACAGGACCTAACAGTGTTGTACAGCACAAACATTCATTAGAAGAAATGCCTATTGGCTAGTCTTCCAATGGCAACAGTTTCTGGAACATTGAGAGTGACCAGATTAGAGGCACACATCTTAGAGGAATGATCCCTTCAAGGTGCACATACAGCGACATTTATATTACATTGCTAGTGGAGCGGGACAATATCACAAGCTTGGATGAGTTCTAACAACTGGATTCTTATAGGACAACATCTGGGTCCAAAGCTTGTGGTTGATTGTTTATTTACTGATGAGTAAATTCTGCTGCAATTTTTTTAAAAGTACAGCTAATGGAAAATTCCTGTCACATTTCAGCAAATACTGGAATCTATGATAATGTTAAATGTTAATAAGTCAACATACACATGAATTATCTTCATGATAATGTTCATGATAATTTGATGGTGTGGGTTTGACCAGAGCTCATAGGATTAATGGTGATGTCATTGTACCTTGACTGCAGCTTGATGCTGAGTGAATGAATACTGAGGTGAACTACTTGTTGCAATAGATGCTGGCCAGATGTTGAGCAAGTTGTCATTAGCACCACTCGCAAGCACCCTCCCATCAGGAGACCACCTCAGTCCACAGACCTCTTGAGTGTGACCAGACAAAGTTGCTACGTGGTGTTCAGCCGCCCTGACATCATGATGATGAATATTTCCGGTCCGAGAACCGCTAATAAATGAGAAAGTAACTCAATAAACGAGAAAGTAACTCAATAAACAAGAAAGTACCTGCTAATAAACGAGAAAGTAACTTCAAGTTTCAGATCTACATTGGCATTATACATAAGAGATGTTAAGCAAAGGCAACTACTATGCAATTCTTTCATACACTTTGTACAGTTGTGAGACCATTAGATAAACAAGTTGAATTTATGTGAGAGATTGATAGGGGGCCTTGTACTGCAGCTTAAAGTCATTTTTACAGTGAGTGCCTTCATAAAATTCCATACAAATGCAGTAAGCAAACAAAAAAAAAACAATTATTTTGATACTTTCACATTATCTTTAAGTACATCTAAACTGCTGAGTTTCTTTTATCCAATGGGGGAGAAAGTATACTAAGTGATGTACTATACAGACTTGTTCAAGCCATTTATTCAAAGTGAAAAGAAATTTGGGTCATAATTCTTTGACGTAATAATAATGCACTGACATGAGGTTGTTTCAAGGTTCTTAAATTTTAGTATCAACACATCAAGCACATCTTATTAAAGCAACTTCAAAGAAAGATACATTACAGTACTGGTATCATGTAAACTATGAGACCACAGAGAAGATCGAAAGGATACCATTAAAGCAGAAAAGTAACCTCTGAGTAACCTTCTGTGAGGGACATGAGAAATGGAGTTTGATTTTAAAACAGGGATGAGAAAATCATAATGATCTGGATGGTTGATTTTTGCTATACTAGTCTTGTAATGAGAATGGCGTAACAATGGATAAGTGTTCTGCCAGGTGTAAAGGTCTCCCTAGACTACAGTAGTGCCATTAAGTAAAACAAATGCTAGTGTTTTCACTGGTTCCTGAAAATCGGAATGCTAAGTCTTTCTCATACCCTTCGGTACATCGGCTGTAACATTAACAACAGCATTTTCAGAGTACTGTACAACACATTTGTGTGAAGGGATGAAGCTAGTGTACTACATACACAAGCCTTACACCTACTCATTGTTGGGACCATCGATTTTCCCCGTGAAAGTGAAGAAAATTCCTTTTTGAACTATTTGTTGTACTAAGTCAGTAAAATTTAGCAATCTGACACAATGTGCTCACATGTTCACAAAGTACTGTGGTTGTGTTGTTTTTCACTTTATGAAAGTATAGGGTAGTAATTTGGATAGTAAGATGTCCTGTGGTTACACAGATTAACAGGATTGAAAACACTAGCAATACCAGATACTAAAATCAATATGCATTTCCACAATGTCACAATGTATATCAATTATCCTTCAAAATCTATGATCCATAATTGCCCGATGATCATATTACAGGACTTCAAACAAACCCAGTCTGTTGGCTAATGACCCACATTTGCTTTGTGCTGATCCATCCCAAGTAAGACTGGCAGTCAGAGAGGCGATACAAAGGCTAATTTAAGCCTGGCTAATTTTACTGTCGTACACTATGGGAATCTAAAATTGACGGCTCATTATGCATTGTTACATCAATGTAAGCCATCTCACAATAATACTGCTTATACCCAACTTGCAACAAGCAGTCAATTGATTAATTGATAGACTAATTGGTTAAGTAATGGAAGGAATAAAGAAGGAAAAATAAAGAAGTAAAATGGAAGCATAGATCTTACCTGCTGAGTATGTAAGAGTTCCAAGACAATGAACCTACTCTAGCAGCATGACCTGCCATTGTTCTTAACTTTTTAGCTTGTTGAACATCCCATAACTGAGAAATGAAAAAAAAAGAGAAGAAAAAAAAAGAACCTTTACAATCCAGAGTTAGGCATATACATTTGTTACTGATGAATACAATGAGGTAGAGTAATTGGTGTAGTTTCTAGAAATCTCTAATATTTTCTACAATTGAGAATTCATTTGAATAACTCCAAAATTGATTTCACGCAACAATCTCCTTAATGAAGAACAATGGCTGTGAGAAAACAATAGATCCTGCAAGTTAGTATCTATACTGACTCTTCTGATACTGCAATCCTAACCAATCAATTTTTTGATCCACTGAAAACAAGTCTGAGACTAAAACAAAAGCAAATATTAATTTATCATTTAAAGTGGGACACAATTAAGAAATTTAAAATTTCAACTTAGCTTTTCTGAGAACGAGTTGCTCAAATTTTGGCTGTTTGCCGCGTTCTCATTCTCTTTCTCTAATGCATGTTTATGGTTCATTTGAAACAAAAATGAAGAAACCAACACAATATCCTGCCTTAGTATTGAGTGCATCATAAAGTCTATCCATGGAAGTAAACAAATAATTAATAATACTAGTAACATTACAGTATGGGTTACTGCATGAACTTGTAAGTAAATGCAATGCATATTTACCTTAATATATAGTACACAGCGATATCTATTCACAGCTCTGCTAGACTGAAGTAACAACTGATTGGCTTCCCATCAATACTTCAACATATTGAGGAGTTTCACCCTTAACATTTAATACATACACACAAGGTTTTTACAGTTGATTAATGTTAAAGCTGAAATATGAGTTGTAATGGCAATTGCCTGGTCATCTACCTTTGTTCTTCTTCAGTGTTTTAGGGAAGAAAAAGTAGAGTAAAGATCACATTTCACAAAATCTGAAAGAACTATGCTTCCAGATATTTGAATACGAAAATTGTCTCAACGTTTTTGTTGACCCTACAAAATTCAGATTTTCCAACACAACCTAGCTGCCAATCATTGCTAATTTGAAATCAGACAGACCAATGGGAATGGATATGAATATTTACGTATGAAAAATGGACTTAAAAAATGCTATTTTTGTTGTTGTGGCTATAACATATTTGACTTTCTGTGGCAAAATATGATAAATTTTCAACTCAATTCCAGATTTAACACAAATGACATTTGATATTCTCCAATACAGGTCTTTTACTCAGTATTCTACATGCCTACCTTATATGTAGTATATGATTCATGAGATATTGCATAGCAGTTTTGTTGTTGCTTTAGTATTTTGTCTCAGAATCAGGGAAAAGCCTACTGTTGCATATGCAAAAATTGCTACACAATATTCAATTTGCGGAGCACTTTTATCATTTTTTGTGGCAAAATGATTGGCGATACTAAATTCAATGGATATGAAGCTATCTTTTGGGAGATAAGTCCTAAAACTTACAACCATAGATTTATAATTTGACCTCCTGTTAACCCCCTGTATGTACCATTGCACCAAAAACAATGTGAGCTCCCTGCACCATGATATTTTCATTGAGGTTTTTTCCACCATTCTGCCCAGGTTCTTGACATGGTGTACAGTATCATCAGCAATAGGTTTATATATACATGTATAGCAAAAAGCTGATTCATAATAGGCTTCTCTTCTCAATGCAGTTGACTCATATAGACCAGACTGAATTGCATGGATGGTTTTGGTGAATTCATTCAATAACATTTAGAGAATGTTGACCAGAAAGAGCTCTTGTAGGTTCTGCACTGTAATTGTATGTGAAAGACAGGTCATTCTACTGTAGCGGATGAGTCTCCATATTTTATTCCCCCAGTGTCCTGAGACGGCTTCTCCCCCCCCCCCCCTCCCCACCAAATCAATAGAGTTCATCTACTTAACAGGAAATTCATCACACAACTTATGAAAACTATCCATGCTTCCTATCTTGAGGTATATGGTGTTCAGGATGATTTTTGAGTTTCTAAACTTTGATACACCTTAGATAACATTGTTGTCTCCCACCAAAAAGCTTTGTCTCTCACCAAAAATATAAGCTTTTATCTCCATAATATGGCAAAGATACCCAAATATGAAAAGTATTCCATTTTCCTGTTTTAATTAGGATATTGTGATTACAGGATTTTTGGAGATTGACCTCTGATGATGTTTGAGCTTCAAAGACAATGGGTTGAATCCACCTAATATCTACTACTCACATACCATGTAGGAGAGTTATGACAGGTACCCTTCTTGACATACACTGGCTGCAAGGTTTCAGCATTTGATCTCTGGTGACCTCAGAGGATCATCAATGAAAATGATAGGGTGATTTTACTTGGTATAACACATTCACTTGCAAAGTAACAAAAGTTTCCATGATGCCTATCTTGAGATATTGTGGTAACAAAGCTTTTAGTGTTTGACTTATGGTGACCTCAGACGACCTGTGACCTTCACTTAAGGTTACAGGTATTTTTTTGATATAACACATTGATCTTCTAAGTATAAAGACTTTTCATGATTCCTACTTTGAGATATCATGTTAACAAAGTTTTTAGTGTTTGATCTCTGGTGACCTCAGACAACATTTGAACTCCACCAAACAACTATCTATGGTTCTTCAACTTGTTATAACACATTGATGCACTATATATCAAAAGATTCCATGATTCCTATTTTGAGATATTATGTTAACAAAGTTTTCAGTGTGTGACCTCTGGTGAGCTCTGATGAAATTGTCTTTCACCTAAAACAATACACTTTTTTAATTGATCTAGAGCATCTACACACAAAAGATGAAAACTCTGGATTGCCTGTCTCAAGATATCATGATAACAAGCTAAGTGTCACAAATACACACACAGAGACAGATAGGGATGCACCCGATCTTAAATTTCAGATTCTGCTGGAACAGGTTTCGCCGGATCTTACTTGAAATCCGGCTGGATAAAATCTGGCCGGACCGAATTTTTACAATTATGTAAGAAATAATAATTGTTAAGGGTTTCCTATATGTTTCAAAGGACAACATCTAAATTTAATGGACCTATGGCCTTGGTACATTAATTACACATCCTAAACTTAAGTTACTTCACAAATACTGTACTACCAAATTCTATTTTGTGCAACTATAGTAATAGTACTCTTATTTTTTGTGCCAAGAAACAAAGTTTTGTGGAAAAGATGCTGTATATTTTGCAGCCAAATTCTAACAAAATATATTCGGCCAGACTTTGGAAAAAGTCCAGCTGGAATTGCATTTTATTTCACTATCCTCCCTGGTAATCTGACCAGACCAGATATCCGGTGCATCCCTAGATAAAGATGTGTATACCAATTTAAAAGTGAAATCCAAAACACTCTTGATGTTTGCTTTAACATCAGTTATAAGTCCCCAAGACTAGAAAAGAGCCAATGGGTATTAACCTGTGTGATTGCAGACAATAAATGTATAATCTAACTTTGAACTCAGCTTTTTGTTCTCTTAACAAAGCTAAAGATTAATTAGCGAGGGCTTCTTCCTCTGAGGGATTTACGTTTAATTTGAGGGGAAATCCTCTTTGTACACACTGCATTATCTCTTCTAGATGTTCACTCATATTGAAAACACATTTACAGCTCTACATACACTACAATGATAACATGGCATACACATGTGGAAAAATCCTTTGCATGGTGCAAAGCATATATCACGCTAGATACATCGTGAAAGGTTGATGGCTTGCTTTTGCTCCTTCTGATGTATTTGTGGTCAACATTGCCTTTGTGTGAACATGACCATGGAGGCGTGACTATTAAAGGTTGCTGTTAGGACAGTTAGGCCTACTTGACAATGACTGACACTCACACACTTCTGTTCATATCTTTATCAGAGCTGTCAGACTCCACAAACATCCACTTTTACTAATTATGTGTCTTCTGCACTGTTTAGATTACGTAGGAATCAAATGCCATTGAGCTACTCCAACAGCTTATCTTCACTCAAACCTTTGCCCTGTCCTGCTATTACACAATCCCCATCACAACAAATTAAAGGAGTAGTTTGAAAAGCAACTGCCCAGGGCCCACGAATCCAAACAAAGGATTGTATCTATAATTTATGCAAGTACCATGTGCAGAATGATGGGAGATTTACCTTTTCCAGGTTTCTTGCAGTTTTTGGTCAATAATTTGTAAAAAGGACTTATTAAACATATTTTCTTCACACCTAAGCTAGTGACATCCTTTGCTTACATGCAAAGAAGCATGATGGCGAAGTTTGATACACAAAATTTGATACCCTGGATTGAGACCCTGACATTTTATATGAATACCAGAATGTCCATATAACATTACAAAATCTATATACATGTACATGTAATGTATTGAGATAACAAACTGGGCTTAGTTTGATCTCTGTGATTGGCTAAAACAAATTGTAATTGACATGTGTTCACTCAGGAATAATCTCAAATGATATAATTTGAAAAATCTGGACAACTGTTTTGGACGAATCTTCCTGTTAGTACTGACATTAGCAATTGAAAATCAAACACATGAAGAGGGATGGCTTGACTGGGGTATTTCGTGATTCTTGCAACAAACGGTCATGCTACCCAACTGAATAGGAGTTGGTGCAGTTCAAAGGGTATGTGCAGGGAACAATACAACTTGTGAGAACATTTGATGCTCTTTGGGACTGAAATGTTTCACTGTTGGGAGTCCAAAACTTTGCAAATATTGTCATGGCAAATTAAAAAAAATAAAACCAAAATTATTTCAGCACTACCTTCTTTTTTTAGGTCATTTTATATTGACATCGTTAACATTTTGATGAATGTTTTCAGATCAAAATTCTACCATGCCACAATTCCATACCATAATTTTACCAATCATACCAGAAAGTTACTATATGACAAATAGCTTACCCCTGCATGGTCATGTACAGACATACTGCTGTCAGCCTTAGGGTTGATTGTGCTTGCTGCATAAGTTGCCAAATATTTTATGGCTGAGGCGAACAGTAAGTTTTTATGTACAATAGGTTGAGGAAAGTGTCCAAGGGTGGGGATTTGATGAGGGCACCAACGGAAATTTTGCCAGCGGGTCAAAAATGAAAGGGGAAAATAGTGTAAGAAGAGGTGTAAATGTTTCCTTTGAAAAAAAATGTGCGTCCTCCAAACTCATAGGCCTCGCTGACTGTGAGTCCCACATAATTTTCATGGGTATTTCATACAAGGTCTTGGGTTATCGCGAGCCTTTATCATGTTGTCTTACCTGCACTGCACCAGAGCTAGTGCCCACAGCTAAGAAGTTTCCTTCTGGGATCCAAGAGACACAGGAGATGTAATCATCTGGACTGTCTAGTTGAAGCAGCTGTTGAATGTCACCACTTGTTGCATTCCACAGATAAACATTGTTGGCTAGGGCCACGGCTAGGTAGTTATTACAGCTCCAATCGATAAGATTAAGATCTGTCAATTAATGTAAGTTAAGTCTCGTTTGTATCATCAAGGTAGGTTAATGAAATCAGAAAGAATCTTAAAGGGGAATAGGACATTTGTTACACAGGAAAGATAAAAAAAAAATCATTCTCAAAACCAACATTTGAGGAGACAGAATGACAGATTATTCAAATTTAAAGGATGGTGGCGTTCTTCCTTACAAGAAAACAGTCATTCACAGAGAAAAATTAAGTTACTTGTTGCTCACAGTTAATTTGTTCACCCAAACATTCATAAATTCAAATGATATCTCCTGTAACACATCTTATGCATAATGTTTTCAGAAAGTGATATTGTGCAGATGTTAATGGATGAACTTGAATTATCAATTACAGTTATTTTCTTTGTATGTTATGTTGGTGCATTGCAAATGCTCTATTTTCTTTTAAGAGACCGTGATTGATAGCATTACAAAAGTATATACAGTACAACTGATCTATAATGTGCAACAATTTCCTTTACCTACTTTACTTCAGTAAGCCAATTGATAAAACCAATATAGACACCTTTAACAGTGTTGACAAGACAAAGCAGTCTTTGCAACCGAGTACATGATCAACAATATTAGGAACCAACTTCCTAAAATTGATACCAGGACCCACATTTTCACTAACGTACTTGAACAAGTGACACAATTCATATATTACTAATAACACTTCATTGCCATGCCTGTAAATGAGATATGTGGTGTTATATTAACATGCAAAGCAAAAGATCACTTTACAATGCAATTTTAGCCTAAGAGAAATTATATTTCTGGGTTCCAGACTGATTATGTGGGTATCCCAGTCCAAAATTTTGACGTGATACAAACACTAAACCAAATTTATTTCTTTAGGCTAAAAGCCAGCAAACAAATACCTAGTTGCATAAATACTGCCATGCCTAACTAGACATCCTGAGATTGTTGTTCAGAACTACAGTATTTCATTGCAGATTTAGTTTCCAACTAGATATATCACATAAAAATAATCTGAATACTTCGTGATCATGCTTATCATGGCCACAACATACTAGAAACATTACAACACAACTACAGTTAAACACAATTTGCTTTACCTATTTGAGTGCAACTACTTCACACACATGAAGCGCTAGCTTTTTTCCATTGACCATATACAGTACTGAACTTACTCATTTTCTAAATTTTATATCTTGCCTTTATGTGCCATGCTTAGTGTTTGCGTACGTTAAATTGGATCCTTTTGTTGAATCTAAAATTGAAGAAATTGTAATTTAATAATTGTCTAAGTCCATATTTATTCCTTTGTCCTTTTATCTGATGCTAAAGAAAAATCCAAATCTTTGGACCATGCATAGGGTTCTTGGGAAACAAGCGATGTATGTGAGAAAGCCTAGCACAATGAACATAATATGAAAGCCTATAGGACCAGAATGCAAAAATGCCTTTTCAGCAAAACACCTCAAGCCAAATTACATCTTCATGTAGCAAAAGCACTACATGAAAATGATTCCTGTGTGGTAAACATTTTATTTTGAAACACAATTGGCTGACAACGGAAGTCATTTACTTTCCGCTGTTAGTGTATAGCTCTTAAAGTTCCTTGTTTGTGTGATTGATTGGGAAATAAGGAAGACTTCACAACTCATAACTAGTGAAAAATTTGTCCAATTCTGACTAAGCCACATGGTCTTTGTGTTGTTTCTTTTTTCCACTTTCTTTAACAGTTCAGGGAACACAGTGCCAGACATTGCAACCATGGCTATGCATTTCAAGGAGTACATCAAAGACCTGGGCAAGGAAGGTCGTTACATTTTGGGATGTGATCCAGCTACTTCAAACAGACTCATAATGTTAAACAAAAGTTTAATTTGATCCATTAACCTCATCATGAATCGTTCTGAAAACGATGTACCTTCTTGGACTCTATTGATAACATCCCCACTCCAATGAGTTGATGCAAAGTTCCCTTTTTCTTAACAACCAGAAGTCACAAAAACACATACTTGCCAGTATGATGTCAAAGGTGGCAATAATCATTAAATCCAAATAATGAAAATCATCCTTATAACTCCAATTCTATAATTTCCAGACATCTGGGTATGTACCACAATGAATAATGTTTTTGGTTTTGCAACTAACTAACCTCATGCTGCTTCAAAGATATAATTAACATAACAATTGCCATACCACTTTATATGATTTACTTTTACAACCAATACAGGCTTTCAATCCATGTTTCCATTCATACATTTGGGTCATTGAGGGTCATCTTCAACACCAGCCTGTATATATGTTTGCAGTGAAGTAACATTCTACTTACAGTAGTCATCCATGATCTCTGGGGCATCTAGTATCCTCTCTGGTACTTGAGGGATATGACGAGTTGTCTTATGAGCAGAGCTTGGTGTCTTTGTCTGAGAGTACAACACTTTCAAATTATTCTGAAACCCTGTAGAACGAAAAAACCAACCCTAGACTAGCATTTTTTTCGATTCAAATTTAACAATCTTAAGGGTCAAACAGTAATCCCTGTAAATATAGAAAAAAATCTTGAAAACAATTTTCTGAATTTATGTTACATACACTTATCTGATCTTTCTGGTATAATTTGCTTCTGATTCTCACGTTTTTCTTAATGAATTACTGACAGCTTTCATTATCACTCTCTGTATCAAAATCAAATTTGAAACTACCTGTAACTGCTCTGATACTAATAATGTACTCTTTATCCTAACATAAATATCTTACTTTCACATAGCTACAGATAGTCTGTCATATAATATAAACTTGATGAATATTCACAATAAATGATATTTATTCACATTCAATAAGGACTTAACCCCACTGTATCTAATCAAGTTTAGCAACAGACTGAAACCATGAAATGTATTAGAAACTATTCTAATGAGTTAGATAAGTACCACAATGTAAAATTTATTTGCAAAGTCATTTTAATTTTAAAAACTTTTTCCCTAAAGGGTCATTTGACATATAAATGAAATTGGATTACTGGCTGTATAAATCAATAAAATGTTGAAAATAGCCACAAATTCCATTATAATCCATCCAATATTGGTATTTCAGAGGTTAATTCCTGTTTTATACCGGCTTCATGAAAAAACGTTGACTAGGTATGCAAATTCATGACGTCATGAGAGTGACTTGTATGATATGTCTCATGCTATCTTTTGTTTAATTAACCTTCATTTCAAGAACAACTGAGAAATGGGTACATGCCAGTAGGGTTTTCTTTTGGAAGCATGTACTTTCTTCTTTACAACTGATATCACTTACCAATGTGAAACCTAGCAAAAAAAAGTAGTTAAGAGATAATATAAACAAAAGAAACACCGACACTGTGCAATGCTCCACATCATCATATTTGCATTTCACCAAATTTTGAAAGTCACATTATTGCAAAATCGTTAATAGATAGAAACACAATTCCAACAAATTTTCATTCACAGTTTCACTCTTCAACTTTTGAGTCACTAGAAATTAAATGACTTTGAGATTCCTTGCCAATATTCATGGAAAAAAGGACAATATATACCAATTCTGAAGTTCAAGTACTTGACTCTATAAGAGATAACATGTCTACAAGGTTAAAAATTATGATCTCTACTCAGCTCGCAAGGTTTTTGACCTCCACAAAAATGACAGAGATCATCTGTTCCTCAAGAGCTACCAATTTTAACAGTTTCAAGATCCAGTAACAACATTCAGCAGCTGAGATATCTTCCAGCAACATTCAGTTGTTGAGATCTCTTCTTTAATAGATTTCATACTTAATGTTCTGGCGACCCTACATGATCTTTGACCTACGATAGGGATCTTCTACTCATTATGGATTACCAACGCACCAACTTGGAGAATCAGGTATTCAGGTACATTTCTCTTCTTGAGATATTGTATTTACAAGCCCAGGCATCACACACGCACACACACATGATCATATGAATTCCTTGCCTGCCTTTGGCAAGGAACCAAAAACAGCTCTTTTCTAGATGCATGTCATATATGACATTCAAACGAATCTCTCCAAGATATTGTTATCCAGTATACCATGGTGCTGTTGGTGGTGTGCAGTAATATGTTATATAGTTCAGCTTTCATGTAACACAATGTATGATGATGATGATGTAACCAGCTGTGAAGGATTAGCATCATTGATATTCCAGGTTACATTCTGTCCTGTGCTGGTCTTCATCCAAATCAGACACAAACTGCATTCTGCTCTATGGATCATGAAAAGAGTTGGCAAAAGTGCCAACACTTTGTAAAGGAATTTCTTGGATGACAGGAAACGTTGTTCAAATGCAGTTTAAATTAAGTCCAGGGACGGTGCTACTGAAACTGTGTAGGGGCATTTACTTCTGACTAAAATTTCTGGATATGGCGCTCTTTTTGACAAAACAAGTACCCTTACTGGATATTACACATATATTCAGTGTGTCATTTTGGATATTAACTCTCAAACTGTGAGAAGGTTGTTCCCTTTTAGGTAGACATTAACTCACTGAAGCTCCAGCCCCCCCCAAAAAAAGAAAAAACTGTAAGAGGTTTACGACAGCCCTGACATAATGCATCAATTTTCAAGAAAGAATAAAAACTGATGAGCTCAGATTCAGTTTTTACCCATAATGCCAGGATGTGAAGTTGTGCCTCAGAAAGACAACATCTAAGAGTATTGTGTCTTCTCATCATATGTATGTGAAGTCTACCTGCAGTAGATACTTCCACGGCTCAGAACTATCCTGTTACAGTATCAGTGTGTACAGTGTTATCCAGTTACTGATGTGTGTCATGTACACAGGACTCCTGACTACTGTACAGGTATGTGAATCTGTATATTGCTTACTTGCTACCATATATATTTTTTTTCACAACTTAACTTTGCAGCAGCTTTTGATAACATTATTAAAGACTTATGTTACCCTCTGGAGCAGATGGAACAGCTTGCTTAAATTTTAGAATTTTGGAATCCATGGCCTTTCCATTGAGGTTCTCATTCATGACTCTTTTGTACTCCAACTTGGATGGACTCATCAGTTCCTCATCTTCTGGTGATATGTCACTGACCAGTTT
The DNA here is from genome assembly GCA_021234535.1 of Stichopus chloronotus. Taxonomy (NCBI): domain Eukaryota; kingdom Metazoa; phylum Echinodermata; class Holothuroidea; order Aspidochirotida; family Stichopodidae; genus Stichopus; species Stichopus chloronotus. Next base: position 3,264,142 of record CM037838.1, on the reverse strand, counting down.
GTAGTTGCTGACTTCAAAATCAGTTGCACTTCGATTTGGAATAAACCTATCCCCACCGGGTGTTCTTGTAGGTGTCTTAGACTCTGCCAATAAAAATAGCAAAAACGAAAGAAGAGATCTTAAATAGAAATAGTATGAAAGACTAACATACAAACTGAAGTCTAGAAATGTGTCAAAAATGTTTGTAAACAACCATGGAGGAATGCATGTACAGTACTTAGAGAGATTAAAAAAAACTTCCATTAAAAAAGGTATACACAATACAAACTGTAACATACTGTATGTGGCAATGCTTCAGATGGTCCCCACAATGGCAGCTGAGACAATTATTGAAATTAAAACTGAGAAACTTCCATAAGTAGCTAATCAGACTAAGTAGCTAATAAGACACAAAACAATGTCTGAAAGTGTACTCTGAAAAGTATGGTACTGTATGTTGGTACTTTTGAGAATTCATGCAGGAGCTGAATTTAACTTGAATCGATGGAAAACAAATGGGAAATTGAACTAACAAGGCTGCACAATGATAACTTCTTACTGTGCACTGTACACTGATTTTGTGATTATAATCACCACTACTTTTGGTACTCTATGGTAGTTTTAACATTAGCTTTAGCTGAATAACAGCTTGTTGTACATTAGAGTTCAACCAACCTTACTCACCAATCAATATACCAGCCCCACACATTTATGGTTGGATTTGTATGTTACTGTAGGTAGTTAAACAAGCACTGTTTCGTAAATGAAAGAATACTGTACTTAGACCAATACAATTATGGTCTCACAAAGTTCACAAATGACAACATACAAACAAGGACACGATCAGAGTCAGGTGGAGGTCCTACAGTACATGTATGTCAACTAAACATTGCACTTGAGAGCTAATACTCATAGTGCCAGACCAACAGTAGGCTACTGCTCCATAGACGAACAGCATTCATACGCATATCCAGGATGGCGGGGGGGGGGGGGGGGTTCCGTATCCCCAACAGATCTGGAGTTCTGTTCAGCCTATGATAGGCCTTTGTTAGCAACATGCATAGTGAGTTTTAATTTGTTGGTCATAATTGTCAAGTAAAATATTCCACTTGTGGGAAAATCAAACCCTCTGAAAAAAGCTGCTTGGCATTTAAAGCAGTTGAAACTACGTACCTGTACTGTGCAGAAGTGCATCGCTAGTGCGTCCTAACTAATATCTCAACATGCATAATAAAAGCTGTGTCGTGACTAACGATGATCACTGACAGGTTTATGGTATGCAGTAGGCTAACTATGTACACTCCTGTTAAAAAAGAAATCTCTCCTTTTTGGTGCAATAACGACCTAAATATTAAGGATCTTTAATGTTCTGACAGCAGATGTGCTGTTATTCCTGCCAAAATAAGTGGCTGTACAGTACTTCTTACACTTAAAGGTATACACTAACTGAGATGCTGAACTCCAAATTTCCTTTGGAATACAGATTTTTAACAACACTGACTGCAGTTCACCTACATTTCAAATATGACACTGGTGCAAGCTTCAACACAGTACTTGAGATATGCTGTACACACAAATTTTTACTTCCCCAAAATCCTTTTACTAAACACACCTGCATACAGTCAAAGATCAAACAAACATCCATGTTTCAGTGAAAATATTGATGAGTATGAAAACAGGTCTGCAAAATTGCAAATAGTTTTGAGCATGGTCACACAGTTTCAAGCATGATGAAACTGACAGTCCAAACTATCCCATTACAGACTTACTTTTGCCTGGTGTTTTCTTGCCAGGTGTTTTGTTAAGAGCTTTTATCGGAGATCCTAAGATACTGGCATTGTGACTCCTATTGAGGCTTCTATTCATACTCATATTGAGGGAGTTATTACAGCTTGAGACTTCTTTGACCTTCCGCTGCCACCTCATGGCTGGACCACCAGTGTTGCCATCCAGACACAGTAAATGGTGGACATCTTCTCCAAGATGTGACATAGTGTCTGGCAAATTAAAGGACTGAAAAGAAATTGAGAAGAAGACTGTAATATGTTAAAAAATTGCTTCAAAAGCATTGTGCTGTAGATAGTAGGGTTGCAGTCATCTACAGAATATGGTTGCACACCTTGCAACATTACAGTGAGAGTTATGCATGGTCAAGTTACTTTTAAGTGTTTTAAGTTTTCAAGTACCTTCAAACTTGGGATCTTAATGTACTCACTAGATTTTTTACGGTAAACATCCACCCAGAATGATTCTCAATACAGTACACATGTGTTTTCAGTCTCCAGGGATAATATATTCTTTTTGCATTGTTTAAAACAATTTCTCCAGAGAGTTGGAAACAACTAGCGGCAAAGAAATGGTAACTGGTGCCCAATCCTTCCTGTCTAACCATAAGCAGCATGTATATATCTTGCGGGGTGTTTTTTGGGCTGACATTATGAGTTGTGAAACATGTGTGCAGTATCCCACTCAAGGGAGTGTTTTACTTTAGGTCCAACTTTGTTCCTGGTTTATTACGGTTGAAGCTACAGTACAGTATTTGCACAAAAGCAGGCAAATAACCTGGAGCTGCATGAATGTACCCCGTATAACCCTAGACATACAGTACTGTAACTCTAATCATGATTACTGATCGGCTAAAATTTCATTTATGCCAAATATTACATTCTACTTGCATGAATATGTTCAGGTGAAAAGATACAAAGTCAACCAGATCAAGTCCTCTCCCAGTGCGAGAGATAATATGATACTAATCTTTATGGAGATATGGGCTTGGAGCATGACCGTGATTTTGTTAGTCACCTTCAGTATATTGATGAGGTTTTTGCTTGGAAATAAACTTGTGCAACGTTGTTTTTACTCTGACAAGTACTGTACCTGATTCTCAGTTTGAGTAGGACTGCTCCAACTTTTGTTCACACTACTCTGTGTCAGTGAGGGACTATGCTGGTGCCACATAGGTATACTGTAATCTTGGGATTAGGTACAGTAATGCCAAAAATACTTGGTTTTTCTGACAGTGAGGCTTGAATGAGGTAACCTTTCAAGAGCATATTTCAGGCAACAATCATGATCAGATGATTGATTTTAGGACAGTTGTTCTTCACATCCGTCTGTTACTTGCAGATAAATCCATGTTGTGTCTTGTTATAGAATAAGGTGGGGCCTATTCCCACTATGCCTCCCTTCCTATCCATGGAATGATATCAACAATATTGAGTCTATACAAACTTACAAAGACTTGCAACCAAACTGGTTCCTGGATCTGGCCTTGGAGAATTTCCTATCCTAAACTAGGTTTTGTGATTTCAATTTGCCTTGTCTTAGGTACAGGAGATCACATGATGACAGATGGGTGAGGTGACATGAAAACTATTATGAAAATATTTGAATGGCGACATGGTTGCTGATAACATGCCTTGCTTTTTGTGATTTGCAGGAGCTTGGTCAACTGCTCTCCTGGTAAGTCTGAGGAGAGCTAATCCCTCTTCTTGCTTCGGGTCATCTGCTCAACACCTCATGCAGTTTCCATTTATAAGCACTGTATGTGTATACATCTCAGTTAAAGGGAAATAGGGCGATTAGGACACACCAACATGTCTCATCAATAAACATCTATAAAAGCTTCATCTCCTCAAAAGAATATACATGTATATAATGAGTAATGGAAGAATCATCATTTGAATTTTTTAAAGTTTGAGTGAAGAAATTGTTGAGCAACAAGTGACTGAATTTCTATCTGTTAGAAACTTATTTCTTGAACAGAAGGCTACTTTCTTCCTTACTTTGAATGATCTATCATTCTATGCCCACAAACATTGGTTTGAAAAGAATAGTATATTTGTTTTCTGTACAAAAAACACCTTATTTCCCTTTTAAAAAGAAATTATATCCTGCATTCATGCTGCCTGTTGCAGTTTTCACTTTCTTTACACTCCCTGAAATTAAGAGCATTTGACCACAGCTAACACTAACCCCAAACGAGGCTACTGTACAAACACTCAAGCAAAGAAACAAATAACAAACAACAAATAAAAAAAAACACAATTTAATGGTCACTGTCATTTAAACTTGAACTGCAAGTGGCAAAGTAATCACAACTGCATGTTCACATATTTTTTAACAACTGGTAAGAAAAGTAGGGATGCACTGGATCCTAAGTTTTAGATCCAGCCGGACCAGATTTTTACACTGCTTTTTATAACATTAGAATTAATTGTACAAGCTTTCTCTGTTTAAAAAAAAAAAAAAAACATTTTATGTGAAAAGAACCTAGGGACAATCATGCTACAATTATGCTTTAATGACTGTACAACTAACTTTTAATTCACCAATTAATTTCACTGTTAACAGATCACTACTGTTGTGTGCTACAAATTTTTTTATCACTATTTTGAGTGCCATTAAATACATTCTTATAGGAAAATACATGTATAGTTTGCTGCCATTTTATGAAATTACAATACAGGTTAGTTCAAAACTGTCTTTGCCTGATGAAGTGAATCCTCCATACATGTGGTTACCTTTTACAGATATCTAACAAAAGGAGGAAACTACAGTGGTACACTATTTTGACATTGTTGAGTTGAGTCTATTGATGCAAATCCAGGGCATAAGTATGGGGCACCTGTCTGCTGTCCCACTGCTCAATCACTGCTCCCATGTTTTCACTACATTTCCCTTTACACCTCATAACAAGTTAGGTAAGCTGTTAACATTTTACGTTGTGTTTTACACTGTTATTGTTCAACCTTTCATTTCATATCTTGCATTTTAATTTTTGAGAGAAGCTCCTATTGTACATTTTATATCAATATTTTTTGGTACAAAATGTTGGAAAAAATTCGGCAAGACCTTGAAAACTACAGTATCTGACTGGAACTAGATTTTTTCTTCACTATCTGGCCAGATAGTCCAGCTGCACTGGATATCCAGTGCATCCCAAATGAAAAGAGAGTTTAGCTACAGTAATCTGTGGACCAATGTAAATTTACTGGACAACAAAGTGATGATGTACTGTACAGTACTTTACAGTAATCTAAATTTGCAACACCGTATGTATCTTGGCATAACTTAAGTTTCATTATTCCAGAAACAAAAAGAACAAAAAAAAACATAAATTGTTGTTGCTTTGTGTGCTATATCGATCATGGCCCTGTGTACCACAAAGTATGCCATACACAGGGAATACGTTGCAGCGTACCATACTATTTTGGTCGATCGAAGCCAGAGATTTCCAACAGATGCATTTCCAATGGGATTTTTGCACTATGTTTATTCTTCACAGGCCTGATAAATTATGATTGACAGCTTTGAAGCGGTATTGTTGTAAGTATATATACAGAGATATATAGCAGTCATATTACCCACTATTTTTGGTGGCCAATCACAAGTCTATGATGCATGTAGTGGGCAGGTTCCAACTTTAGACAACAGTGGTTTATGTAAGTGTAGCAGCGACACTACAGGTACAGTACTGTACAACTCTCCATGATCTTTCTACAAATCAAAACCTTGAAGTTTACCTTTTTCAGCCATAAATATTAATAAATAATACAATAAAATACCATGTTATGAATGTTTCTTCAAATAACAGGAGGTCTGCATACTGCATTTCCCTCTAGTTGCCTGTTCACTTTGGTTATGAAATAGGGAAGCACCAAGGTGGTTTAAGGCTATTTAAAGCTGGAACATGTATTGCACTGCATAGGCAACCAAAAGGTCACCTACTACTGTAAGTTGTTCTTTGTCAGTGTTTCAGGAAAAAGGAAGAGAAAAAGATTACCTCTCACAAACTCTCAATAAGAACTACTGTATGCACTCAAGTTCCAGACATTTGATGTAAATTGTCTTGACATTTTTGTAAGCACTACAAAATTCAGACTCTAAAAGAAAGCATAGCAATCAATCACCGTTACTTGAAATCAAACAGACCACTCAGAATGAATATAAATATTAATGCATTCAACAATGGGGCTTAGAAAATGTTTTTGTAGTGGCTATGATATACTATATTCCAGCTTTAACATACCATACCATGTTATGGTATGATTATTTTAAATTTTTTGGAAGGTTTCACTGGATTTTTTCAAAATTTATTTTCACAAGATACACACTGACATAATAAAAACATTATTAAGCCCACTTAAATAACTTATTAGCTAAATAACATTAAACTGTGACAGAATGGCCACTTCTTCATGCTGGCTAAAGCTGTGTTTGAATAGGTCTCACCCTAGTACAATAGTAAGGCCTGACCTATAGCCTACACACAATAGCATATTACTGTACAGTCTAGTCTACGACTTACTCTTAACCATATACAGTGCTTGATACCTGATGGCACTTTCTTTCTTAAACTTAGTTTTACACCATATGTTGACCACTGCAACTGGACTTTTTCAGTTGTGGTTAGAACTAGCATTTCTCAAATCATAGGAACAGTAGGTACAGTATAACTGAGACATGACACAGTACAATCAGGGATGCACCGGATTTTAACTTTACGACCCGGCCAGACCAGGTTTGGCTGGATCTTAGCTGAAATCCTGCCCAATTTTTACAATGCTTTGGAAAATTAGAATTGTACACGGCTTCTACAGTGTACACATCCAAATGCAACATCTTTACGATGCACAAGACAAATGGAATATGTGAAAAGTCATGCTTCAATTGAAATACAACTAATTACTTCTCCATTAATTTCAACGAGCTCAACTAACCAGTTCTGTTGTGTGCTGACAGTCATAATATCACCAATGAGCAGAATGTTATGGAAAAGTTGCAATTTGCGGCCATTCTATACTGTAGATTACATTACTGTATAAACAGGTCAGTTTGGTAAGTGCTGTCAAATTTCTAATTAAAGTGATTTCCCATGTACTGTCAAATTAAACATGGTTAACTTGAGTCCCATGATTAAAACTCAGGGCATACTGTATCTACTCTGTGAGACCTGGTAACCACACACGCTTCTTGAAACTGAATCCTTGCCATAGATGCATTTGTGAGATTGCTTCTCAATCGGTAGGATTACTTTGTGATACTGTATGTGAAATGATGTAGCATTAAAGCCTAAAACTAAAGGGGAATGTACAGAACACACATGTATGGAAGAAAAAAATCTTAGTTGTAATTGTATGACGTACTCTAGAATCAATTCATTTCATTCATATAATAAGTCATTTTATGCTTGTGTGACATGAAAATGACATTCTGGAGTATTGAGCATTGAAAATATTAAAAATAGCAACAAATTCCATCAAAATTTTAGGAAAATTTATAGGCAAATTAGGGTCTCACAGCTGTATCATGAATAAACATTGGCTATGCATGCAAATTTGTGACATCAAGAGAGATGGACTCCAGGCCATCACTTAGCCTAGGCCTGTTAGATGCTAGACAGTTGGCTAAGAGTAAGACTAAGCTAAGTTGATGGTTGACTAAGTTAGCTCTTACTGGCTACAGTAGTAAACTGTTACTCTGTGCTGGCACTGACAGTGAATGTGACAATTGCTATTAATAATTTCAATTACTAATTAGAATTTAGAGTCTAGCCTCTATGCCTAGAATAGCTTAAGTTTAGGTCTACCACAAGACCTAGCCTAATCACGGCAGTTTTGGGGGAGTAACTGCAGAATACCACGGTCAATTTTGGATTAGGCCTAATATTTTCTTAAAATCGTGGAGCCACAGTGGAATGATCTTGTATGTTGCTGTGCATGTTATAACGATACTTTGTTCCTATTATGATAGATCACATATGTAGAACTTTGATCATTTTAGCTTGATGAGGAAGACCATGTCCCAAGCGGAGGCACGGTCGCATGCCACGGTGAGGAAAGACACGTGATAATGACGTCATGTGAATTAATGATACAATGTTGATCATACTGTGTGTACTTAAAGGGCTTTTTGAGAACGATGCAGCTATAATGGTCACTTCCACGTATGTTACTTGTTAGTATAACATACCTATAGGCGGAGGCACGGTCGCACCGCGACCGTGCCTCTAGTTCCACGATGGAAACCATTTGGGCCGTTGTATTCTGCAGTTGTACCGTTTTTGGCTACTGTAGACCGTAGACGTCTGATCGACATCGCCATCAGTCCTCTCTAGTCTAAGTTAGGATAGACCACAAGTCGTCCTAGCGTTAAGTATGCAGTATAACCTACCCTTATACTATAGTCCTAGCGTTAAGAATACACTAATAGTAATAGTACCTTTCCCTATAATCGCTATATAGGCCTAGGCTACTAAGACGGGCTAGACCAGGTTGGCGTTGTAACTTGTATGACAACTGTAAGTTGGGTTTAGCCTACACGACAACGAGTTCCATTGCAGCGGCAAAGAGCCTAACAAATCTATTATAACGTGACAAACCTTTTCCAACTCTTCTTCACGTTTTAATTCAAATTGCCCTAAAACTACTGTAAGAGTCACAATTAAATGTTTTGAAATCAGTTTGTTGTTTACCACAACATAACACACCACACTCAACGATTATGCAAATTTTTTAAACCACGCGCGGTCCTGCCCCCTTTACCTTACGTCACGATATTCTTCTCTGTGACTGGACAATCAAATTATTCACTGTACATAATTATGTTACTGTGCTTCTCTGTGGCTGTCACTCCCCGTCGCACGGATAAACTTATTCACGATTGAACCTTTATCAAATCTTTACAATAATATAACAGTATTTTGTTCATCAGCAGTGAAACCACCGTGTCCTGCCCTGTTCAACACTAACAGTAACCTGTAAATGTAAGCATTGTCTGAACTTGCACACCTATTTCAATTTTCACGTATTCATAGTGCACGTACATGATAAATGTCACCAGTAACAGCGAAAGTTGGGACATACTACTTTACTAATAAAACTATTACATTACTTTACGAAACTATGATTTCAACCATCGAGTGGCACCGACACTAAAAGTGAAAGAGGGGACACATTGCTGTAGTGTAGTACTACACTAAGGCCAAAACTTGAGAAACACAAGTTGATCATCATTACATGTCGGTGGTTGAAACCAGTGTTACATTTGCACGAACACAAGGCGAATTACGGGCGAATAACCTCCTGTTCCTCGCACGAACCTAAACCCTAACCACCAAACGTTATACCAATAACTATAGATTCGTTAAATCCTCGTGTTCGTGGCAATAATTCGTTTAATTCGCACGATTTTGTTCGTGCGAATAGCCAGAACCATTTTTTTTTTCACACAACAAAATATGTCCAAAAAATTAATACAGTATAGTTTCTCAAAGGAATGATTATGTGGTGACATTTTTCTTTTAGGCACTTTCACACTACGGTTACCTACAGTTCTTACATTTATGTTAGTTGCTGATCCTCTGCACAGTTTCATCCCACGGAATCAAATATGTTTACGTTGTCAACTTTTTTTGCTGTAGTAGACAGTTTTGCATGGAACCCCCACTGAGTAGTTCACACCATTTGACTCGACGTATACTGGATGTACAGAACAGTTGATCAACAGTCGAATTCGAAACTTTCAATAAGAAATGTCTTTCATTCGTACTCTTCTCCTGAGTATTGCTCTAACAGTTGTTCAGGCTGAATATTTTAATGACTTTTATCAGTACTCAGCAAGAGATATTCATGGAAATTATCGAAGCTTATGGGATTATCGCCATCGGGTGAGATTGTCATAAACGAATTGGACCAATTCTTTACTGTTACTCTTAGGCCAAATCATGTACTTGGCATAGTTACTATAGTTGCTACCATTCTAAATCTAACGTTAGAACAGATACCGTGCTAACGTAGTGGCCTTGGGAATGACTGTCAATTTGTCATTGACTTCACGTGCAGGCCAAGGCTATATGCTACTTGCTAGTATGGTTGTAGGTTACATTTAATTAGTTATCTTTGTGAGTTAAGCCTTTACTATATAGACATTTTTTTTTTCATTTTGCCAGTTTTTGCCATGGGGATGTCGGTTTCCTCACTTTCAGGGTCTTTTCAGTTATGAGGACATATTGCCCTTACCCTAAGTTTCTCATACATTCCAATATTTTCTAGTAGGCCTTATCCAAATTGGCGGTGTAATGGAGGGGGGCAAGGTAGCATGGATGTATGAAACATAGCGCATCTAACGTAAAATCCTTGAAATTTCTAGCTTCTGGAAATTCAAAAGGTGGGGCCTATTCACACGGAAATTTCCGTACGAATAACTATGGAAGCACAATATTCACGTGGAAATTTTCGTACGAATAAGAATACTTGAAAGCACTATATTCACGCCGAAATTTTCACATGGAAATTCCATGTGGACTAACTTGCATGTTTGGTCAAAATTGAAAAAAAAAGTCATCAACCTCTGAAATTGATTCCTGCAGGGTCTGCGTGTGAAGTGCGGTTGAATTACCGTGGGTGCATTCATTTAGGAAATTATGAATGCGAATTAGCGTAACGTTGACATGCACATCACGCACACCGTGCTGTACTCGAACATGCATCGATATATATTGCAGTGATCAGAGACATTGGTCTGTACCTAAGATAATTCATAAATTATCTTAGGTCTGTGCAAACTAACATAGCAAGCACCCCAATTTTTTTGGTCGCGTGAATTGTGACTACAGGTACGCTTATTTACACGAAAATTTCTGTGTGAATATAGTCACAACGAATTCAAAATCCATATGAATCCAATACTTTCGTTTCAGCTTTGAAGCTTCAATGATTTTACTATAATATGACCCAATCTGGTAATAATTGTACTTCAAAATGTGATATTTTACCCAACATTTACATGTGATGTAAACCTGCCAAACTTTGCGCACTTACTAATGTTTGCATGACAATCATTGCATATAAGAGGGATCCTTTTAAGCAAATCATGTGCAAAGACCTTCAGCACTGTGAACTGGTTAGCACTGAAAATGGTCATGGACATGCAATTCCACTGAATAGTCAAAAGTATAAAGGCCTAGTATGTGCTATGGTGTTGCCATCCTAGGACTGGAGGGTATGCTGATCAACTGCATATCATGCTTTGATGGCAGCTGATCTCACTGAATAGTAGACATTTTAGCACAAAAAAATGTGTGCACACTGTGGAACATGTACAGTAGTGTCCTTGGTAGCAATTCTTTTCAAATATCTTACTTTCAACCACTGTCTGTGATTCTGTAAATAGGCAGTAAATTTAACCAATTGCTGCAGGACATGTAGAGAGGACTTTGTTTTCGTAGCAACAGGTTATTGCTCCTCTTTTGTTCTCTCGATTAGCTGGTTTTGAACACAAAGTTGTTGATTTCATGAGTTCTATACATGTCTGCTATGCTCAGACAGTTCTAGCAGATTTGGATCTCATGATGATGGAGGGAGTGGAAGGGGACCATGCATGGTCACAGCAATTCAGCTACTGGCTGCTATACTCATGGCTCCATCCAGGACTGTCGATTGTAACTGGGGGTGTGGGGGTATCTCAACCCTCCAAAATTTGTCAGTCCGACAATTTAGTCAGCATATTGGAATGAGTCATTCCATACATGAAATAAACAAATAATTGCTTGGCAGCCAATTCATTTGTACCTTGTACCCTTCAAATATGGCAATTTCAATTTTTGGTTGTCACGCCCACTTTTCCAGTATTGTGAACATCAATGTTCTGGGAGTCCAAAGTTAAGGGCTGCTAATTTTTTTGTGAAAGCTACCAAAAACCTAACGCTCTCTCTACTGTATATGGACCTATTTTTGACAATAGATTTCAAAATTAAGGTCAGAATGATGATGGAACGTCATACAGATCTGTGACGATACACTCAAAAATCCAATTTTGGTAGTTGTGTGTTTCCCTGGGCCATTTTAGGCTGACTAAATTTACTTCCTACCAAAAATGTGGGTAAGCTGGAGAGGTCAAATTTTCATTGTGTTATGGCGATATAGGCAGGTTGCTTTTGCTTGTAATTATAAATTTGAAAGCTATTTATGTTATCAACTTGACAAATAGGTGAGGGGAAAAATTCTCATTTCACTTCACTTTCAGAAAAAGTGACCTTGACATATTGGGACCATTTCAGTATATCCGCAGGTGATTTGAAAGTCGATACTTTGATATGTTTCAGAACTAAACATATGAGCTATCCACAGTGAAAAGTAGTGTAGCTTGGGTACCTGATTATAACTTAGAAATTAAACTCCCCCAAATGAAGTGCTTATTTCTGCATTGTTGTTCTTAAGAGCTGCTGATTTTTTTTTTTTTGTGGAAGCTGGCAAAAATCTTTACTTGTGAAAATATTTCAGCAAACTGTCTTTGAATTAGGCTGTTTTGGGCAGAATCCTTTGGAAAATGGGGGTCAGCTGGGAGGTCAAATTTCCATGGTGCTATGGCCATCTGCAGGTTGCGCTAAATCATTATCCATATGTGTCCTTCACTTTGGTAGATACTCTGTAATTGAGGGAAAACTTATCAAGATCACATCTTTTTGAGAAAAAGTTACCTTATTGACATTAGTGCCAAAATGGTGGTATACACACCAGGTGATTTGAAATTTGGTATGTTTGAGAATTATAAGCTACTGTATATCCACATGCGAAAAATTCAGCTTTGGTTCTTGCCTAACACATAGAAATAAAAACAAACAAACAAATGAGGTGCTTTAATTTTCATGCTTTGAGATTTCTGCATTGTACATGCATGCAGCAGAGCACTATGCCACATGTGCTGTACGTATTACATTAGCGCTAGGTAAGTTGTATAGCAAGCAAATGACCGTGAAGAAGGAAAATCAAGTCTTATTTTCAACCACAGGCTTTTTGAGTGATAGAGCTCTGTTCAAAGTTTCGTAATTGAATTGGCTGTTTTGGGCAGAATCCTATGGAAAATGTGGGTAAGCTGGGAGGTAAAATTTCCATGGTGCTATGGCCATCTGCAGGTTGTGCTAAATCATTATAAGCCATGTGTCCTTCAGTTTTTGGTAGATACTCTGTAATTGAGGGAAAACTTATCAAGATCACATCTTTTTCAGAAAAAGTGACCTTATTGACATTAGTGCCAAAGTGGTGGTGTACACACCAGGTGATTTGAAATTTGGTATGTTTGAGAATTATAAGCATATATCTTGTACATACATGCAGCAGAGCAGCTATGCCACATGTGTTGTATTACATTAGCTCTAGGTAATGTACTTAGTTGTATAGCAAGCAAATGACCGTGAAGAAGGAAAATCAAGTCTTATTTTCAACCACAGGCTTTTTGAGTGATGAGCTCTGTCCAAAGTTTCATAATTGATGAGATCACAACTTAAACAGTTTCCAACTTCGTTTTAAAAGCTGTGATGAATGTAAAAGGATCTAATTTTGTCTGCAGAATTACAAAGTGTCACCAAAGTGACTGCAGTGGTACTGTGGGGAATTTGAGGCTCAGAAACTGGTTTCAATAAAATTGTAGACCTACAAGTAAATTTGGTTGAGCTGTACTCTGTATTATGTAGTGTATCCATAGTGTACTGTATGCAGCTACAGTACTTACAGTACCTTTTTCTTCTTCTGTAGTCTCGTGTGCTATAGTTTGGAAAAATGACCATCTGAAAGATGTCATTTTCTTTCACTGTGGCATTTTCAGGTTGTATCATATGCAGTATGTATGCTGTAGTTTTGTGCTGATCTGTGCATACTTTTGCACAACCAATTACTGCATGGCTGAAAATTATCAAAACTTCAATGTCCTGGTATATGTTGAACTCATCATTTACTATACAACCATAGATACAAAACTCAATGCAATACAGCACTGGCATAGTGCTCTGCACCGCATATAGTGCAGAAATCTTAAAGGTACAAAGCACATAGTTTTGGGTTGTCTAATTTCTAAGCAATAATCAGCAACTAAAGCTGAACTTTTCTCTGTGGATAGCTCGTATACACTTCTGAAACATACCAAAGTATCAAATTTCAAATCACCCGGTCACAGTCACGCCATTTTGGCCCCAATGTCAAAGTCACTTTTTCCGAAAATGGAGTGAAATTACAACTTTTTCTCCACTCTACCAAAGTAGATAACAGCTTTCAAATTTATAACTGAAAGGTACTGCATAGAAGGGAGAAAACTAATTGTGATTATTAGTTAAGTCCCTTCCTACCCCTGGGGTAGATACTACTGACATGTGGCAAAGATCACCAAGATACTGAGGTCACCAATGGGGAAAAATTGAACAATTGCTTAATTGTGCTAACTATTGTTAGGAATCTTTTAACAAATTATAATTTGTGTTAGCTGGGATGGGCTGTAAAGTACAGGATCATCAGGGGACTTAAAATCCATTTATTTTAGTTAATGCTGCTGGTTGGTTATACCAATACTTTGATTAAAAATGCCAACACACCCAGCAACAGACAATCCAGCAACACTAAAATATATTTCTTCTTGTAGTCATCTTGTAGTTTTCTCAAAATGTAGCCATTTACTGTAATGTTAAAAGTCCAGTTGGTGCATAACTATTTTAAAAATGTTTGTCTTTTTCTCTACTTTGTTTTTGCTATTTCTGTTTAAAGCCCTCACTAGTTGTCAATGTTGCTAGCCATTGTGGTTTCACAGACAACCACTACACATCACTTATGGAGCTAAGTCAGTCACAACTTGGGGAGAGACTAAATATCATTCTGTTTCCATGCAACCAGTTTGGAAATCAAGAACCAGGAACGATCGAAGAGATTCAAAACTTCATTCAGAACAAATACCCTGGAAACTATCTTCTCTTCAACAAAATCGATGTAGTCGGTGAAAATGCAGATCCAATATTTGATTTCCTTGCAGGTACGGTAATTTGAAGTTAGCTCTTTAATAGTTCTGATGGTTTTGTCAGAGGAGTGGACTGAGTGGGATTTGAAAGAAGGTTTGGTTGTTACCAAAGTGGACTAAGTGGAATTGATTGTAGTGACATTGCTTAGGAGGTAGACTGAGTGGGATTGAATTTACAGTCTACAGGTGGGATGGGTAGGGAAGTGCACTAAGTGGAATTCTTTGCAGGTGGGCTTGTTAGTCAACTGAACTGAATGGGACTAAAATTAGGTTGGTGGAGCAGGGTGGTGAGTGGACAGATTGGGGCTGATTTTAGTTGTGGATGAAGTTGATGGGAATGTGTACTGAGTGGAACTGATAGTAGCTGAGTTTGGAAGAAAATTTGACTGAGTGGGACCGTTGAAGGTGCTACAGTACTGTAGGTGTGGGTGGGTCATAGGGAAGTAGACTAAGGATTCAGAGTACTGTAGGTACGTGGCATTACTATGTAGAGTAATGGACGGCATGGTATTGATTGAGGCACAGTGAGTGGGGTAGGTAGAGAAGTGGACTAGGTGAATATAGGGCAGGTTAGGATGTTAGGGGGATATGCTAAATGGGATTGAATGACTTGTAGAAGGACTGAGTGGGATTTGAATTTTTAACAAATGTGGGTTGGTTGGTAGAGATAGAGGAATCAAAATTTGTCATGTTTAGGAAAGCCTTGTTCTTCAGAATGTTAAATTATAGCTTGGTTACCAATTGTCGATATGTTCAGGTTTACATGACTGATGACCCTTGGTGACTTGGATGTCTCCATTTTATTTCCAAACATTGTCACAAAGATACTGGTGGTTAAGTAGGCGTTTTTACTTTCCATGATACAGTTTTCATAGCCTTTTTATCATGATAGTGTCTTTGTCTATGTGTGTGTATGTGTTGTACAGTGATGCCTTACGTGCAAATATTACATCTCAAGAACAGAATCCTCGGCTGATTTCATTGTTGTTATGTATATTGAATGCAAGGATCTTATTGTTTTTGGTGCTGAAGGTGAAAAGACATTTAAGGTCAGCATAGTTCAAAGTGTGAAAACTTTGCAACCACAATATCTCAAAATGCATGCTTGTTTTGTACTGATGTCACATATAGTGTAATAGCTAGTGAACCATGGCAAGTAGAAAGACCTTAATTTTCTGGTGGAGGTTAAAAATCATTTCAGGAAAGCAGATGTCAAAATGTGAAGACGTTGTGTTGCAGAGTAAATGTTAAGGTTTGACTGATTATGGTATGATGGTGAACTGTATTCTGTACAAGAAACCTATGTTTTTGGTACAGACCAAAGGTCATTTGAGGTCAGCATAGGTCAAACTGTGAAAATCTTGGAAACTTGTTATTTCCTGAAGGCAAACTGGGACTGTCTTTTTGTGGTTTGTTAATACTGTAGATGGCATTGAGTACAAGAACCCTGTTCTCTTTGCCTAAGATAAAAGGTCATAGATTTGAGTTCAGCAGAGCTCAAATTGTGAAAACCTTATAAAACACAGTTGCTCAAGGATGTAAGCTTGAACTGATCTCCTGTGCGGTGTGTTGATGGACTACGCGAAGTGTAAGAAATGTATTGTGTTTGGTCTAGGTCTACGGTCACCATATGTCAGTGGAGCTCAAACTGTGAAAAAGTGTTCACATGATATCTCAAGAATGTAAGCATGTTGATCAACTATGAGGAGTACAAGAATTCATCTGAGGTCAGTAGAGGTCAGATTGAAAACCTTGTGAACACAGGGTCTTAAGAATGGAAGCTTGGACATATGTGTCATACTTGTGTGTCTATTTATAACACTACTGTAAGTGCAAGAATCCATCACAGTTTGGTGGAGGTCATGTGTAGCATAGTGGTGTACATTTATGACTTATAAGAATATGTAAATGTTCTTTCTTGAACAGGCCAAAGACAACTGGATAATTTTTGTGACCCAAAATAAGTAGTTCTCTTTCTTTTTACATGTTTAGATTCTGCTGACAAGGAGCCAACATGGAACTTCTGGAAGTATTTGATAGCGCCTGATGGGAGTGTTGTCGATGGTTGGGGGCCATGGGTTACAATTGAAGAGCTGGACCAATTCTTAGAAGCTGCAACGCACATGTCATCTCGGGATGAGTTGTAGGTATAATGTTACCCTGGAATGAGATTTGCTGACCTTCATGAAACTCAAACAGTTCCCAGATATAGAAGGGAAACAGCTGCTTCCTCATGAAGAAATTGTTGTAATGATTTCCAACTGTCCTGAACTCAGTCATATCATTTACATTCACTGTACAGTACTGATGCACCTCTACTTTACTACATCAACCCTTGTGAAACATTCTGACCAGGAAAAAGTTTTTGTCACCTTGATAGTGTACTTAGCAGTACACAGAGACATGAGTTTACTCTATGTGGCTGTGCTGGACCATATTTCTCCTATCTATACTCCCTTCTAATGTTTATTTGTACAGATCTTTTAAAAAAATTGAAACCAAGACAGTTTATATCAACAATTGTTATTGCTGATAAAACTGATTTTTTGCAATCTTCCCTTCAGTTTCTCCTTAGTGTCATGACTGCAAGTCTGCAATACCAATTGACTTTATGAACTAATCTTGTCACTGTGGAAAACATATCACTTTGCATAACCCACAGAGCATACACAGAATCATAAACGGACATGTTTAAACAATATTTCAAGTGAAATCTTAGGTGCAAAATAAAGACTAACTGCGTTAACACTTTCTTAGTTTTTTGAGCAAATTCTCATTATTTTCTTAACAAATTTTTTAAGTCCCTTCAAAGTATTAAACCAAGTCATCAGTAATTGAATTTCATACTTTGTAAAACCCAGAACAAGACAGGGTGGAATAACCTCAAATGTGCAAAAAAGAAAAGAATGTTACTTCATGGGAGCACATAAAACTTCCCCTGAAGTCATAGTTTCTTGTCAATTTCACTCACTATTTTTAGTTGATTGTAAGACTATACCTGAAACTGGTGCTCTCTTGAGGGAGGCCATTTTGTTCTTATTGCGAGTGCTTATTAAAAAATGCGAGTTTGAAACAGTGCATCCTTAAATTTTTGCCAGTTGTTATTTCACTGCTTCAGCTGGTCATCAGATATGTAGAAATATTGGTTGAAGTGACATGCACATTGGGGGGTCATTGTAACAATTAAACAAAACTTACATAAACTTAACTCTTAACATTGCTTGTTTAAACTTATTGTGAAAACAAGTCCAGTGCCTTTATGTAGTAAATATTGTTATATTAGCTGTACCTGTTACCTGTATCTGTTACCTGTACCTGTTACCTGTACCTGCTACCTGTTACCTGTACCCGTTACCTGTACCTGTTACCTGTACCTGTTACCTGTTACCTGTACCTGTTACCTGTACCTGTTACCTGTACCCGTACCTGTTACCTGTACCTGTACCTACTCTTGTTTCACCTTTGAATGAGTATTATCACACCATCCCCCCACCCCCACATCTGCCTAGTGATTCTACCATCATGCTATCAAGTTTTTTTTAGTAAGAACTGACTACTTTGAGAGCCAAGCGAAAATAATAGCGAAGTGTGTGCCTTGTGCTAAATTAAGTATATTTTCTACCTTCCAATTTTATGTACAGTAGTGCTTGCTTCTAGCTTCAGCGCTATTGAGATAACAAGTGGCTTTTGTGGAATTGTGCTGTTGAACTTGTATTGTAGCACTGCTGTATGCCATATCTGCAGCAAATCACATGATTTCTGCAAGACCTGTAATCTGTAAGTACAACAGATGATAGTGAAGTACTATGTTTACCAGAGAGTGGCCCTAGTTCATGGAACTCGTACATACCGAAACCTGAAAGATACCAACGACCAATGAAGGCAAGTAGCATCCACCCAATGTGTTTCGTTTTGCCTGCCGTACATCTCGGTTAAGTGATATGGGTGTTATTTAGACCTATAAATTGCAAACTTCATGAGAAATGTGGAACACTACACCTCAACTAGATCATCTTTACTGTCTTTGCCAGAAATTCTGCATTACTTCACATACTGTAGGTATGTTAAGTCTATTACTGTGCTAAAGTAAATACCTTTAAAGTTCCTTTTCTTTAATGTCCAGTTCTCCAGTCCAGTTGGTATGTGACATTGCCAGGTGAACATTGGAAGTCAGCGTCATATAGAACCTGTGGCACTGCCTTTGTTGTGACACTTTAGAAACACATGTTGACACTGCTCATGGTGTGACACTATCATGTTGTGACACTAATAACCACACTGTTACACTTCATTGTGACACTCATTGACCTGCTTTAAGTTGTTACTCTTCAGTTGAATGACAGAATACACCTACAGTACTTCCCAATGAGCAGTGTGGTAACAGTATGTCACTGAAATGTTAAATTGGTTTCGTTAATAGGACTTACATTTTAAACGATGATGTCAATTCAATTTTATGTTAAACAGGGTAATTATAATCAGTGTTGTCCTAACTTTTTTTTTTCTTGTGGCATGTGTATAATGTCAGGTACCCAGTTGTCACCTTTTTGTCATGTAATGTTTAGTTTCCCGAGCAGCTGTAACATGCGTCTGCATTCCAACTGAAACATCCCAAGTGTGGGTAGACACTTGATCTCAAAAGCTTTACTTCACTTGTATGGTGAACTATGTATTGGGTTCAGCCTTTGTGTGGTGACCTATTTATTGGATTCAGCATTAGTTTCTCTTCTACATATTTATTTTCTTCATTTACTTTTTTGTTTGTCAAAGCGTGCAAAATATCCTGCCACATTTATAGAGAAAGTTCCTTCCATGGTCATTTGTTAATATTAATTTGACCAATATTTAATTTATTGCTATTGTATCATTATGTGCTGTAGCTATATTTACAAAAGATTGAAAGTTTTCTTTCAGCAAAGTGAAGTAAACTAGGTTTGTTCTTTTATTGTATACAAGATTCAGTTTTGCAGTAATCAGTATTATTTACAATGAAATTGAAAAGGACTTTGACATGGGACATAGACTTAGCCCTTTATGCACCAAAGTGACCAAGTGAGGATTGTTTAAAGGTCATCATTCCTTGGCACATGATTACAATAACTCAATTGTTGATATGTATTGTTCCCAGGTATGGAATCAATCTCATACATCTTAGTTACACCTTGACACTGTAGGTTACTGTAGTCTATA
Organism: Stichopus chloronotus; assembly: GCA_021234535.1. Taxonomy (NCBI): domain Eukaryota; kingdom Metazoa; phylum Echinodermata; class Holothuroidea; order Aspidochirotida; family Stichopodidae; genus Stichopus; species Stichopus chloronotus. The sequence continues at coordinate 3,244,192 of CM037838.1, read as the reverse complement.
ATGATTATTAATATTATGATCATATTTATGGGAATAGAGACAAATTGTAGGGTTTGTTTCAGTGCCTTATGTAGCTATTTAGAAGTACTGTATTGCAGTGGCTTTTAATAAGGAGAGAGGGAGGCATAGATACCACTGGGGGTAATGTTTGTACCATGGGGGGGTGGGTAAATACTGATTGCCAATCCTACCCATGATCTTCTTTTTTTTTGTGTTCTTGGAGGTTTCTTCGAGTTTGATCTGACACTGTAGTGACTGTGCTGAACCATAGTGCGATAACTGTACCTGACCCACTTTAGTGTTCTCATTGTAAAGATAGATAACCCAGACGGAAATCAGGGTAATTACTCACACACTGAACAAATTAGGCCAGACTTAATTGTCCGTTCTCTGTAGGGCAAAATAGCTCTGCCCACAACATCTGTCATATATAATGCATGTATGGCCCAAGGACTTGTTAGTTTGATCAGATGTAGTTTACTACATCCTAGGGGAAAACAGCATTTCAAGGTTTAGCTGTTTGATAGTTGAATTTATCTCAAAATTTCTGTTGGATTTGAGTTACAGGGTTTTGTGAGAATGGGTTTTGCCGTACAGAGTTTAGGCTTCCACTAATTATTCCATGATGTCACTCTGGTGTATCTGTTTCTATGGTTCTCACACATTTCGCATTAGTTAATCGACAAACTGGTACAAGGGCTACAGTGTGGTCGATACTCCAAGTGTGACCTTTTATATATTTTAGAAGGGGGATGCCTAAGGTGGCTAATTGGAAAGGGGGTGGGGGTGCATGGGACAAAAAAGGTCAAAGTTGTGTGACATGACAATATGATTTAGGAATATTGGTTGTATTTATCATTAAAAATTTTCAAACTAGCCACAAATTACTAGCCACAGTTACTGTATTGATTAAATGCTATTACAAAAAAGAGGAGAGGTAGAAAACTAGTCCTAAATATATGAATATTAATTATCTTAAGTAGTCAATCACTTTGTGTAGATTCAGTAGTATACAACGGTGTGTCTTATGTATGTGAAAGAGACTGCAACAGTTTTTGTGACTTCTGCTACCTGCATATGCAATGTGATAGTTAAATTGTCCCAGTGTTTTAAATTGTCATTATGTGAATTTTCTTCATCAGTTGGAAGTCAGGATCTCTTTATCTCTGACCTGTGAAAGAAGGGAAGTGTTGCATGTTTCCTATTCTTTTTGATAAGAACATGTGTTTCAGTATTTCCCTTCTCATTCTACATAATGAAAATAACTTCAGCAACAATAAAGGAAGTAGTTGCCACAAAGATCTGGCATTGTTGATGTCAAACTGGCCTAAATCTATTCAAATAGATGTAAAATCAATTGATGATTGACAATTTTTAACTGAAAATGTATGTTTAGTGATTGGAAGACTCTGGATTACCACACTAAAACTATATTAGTTCCTTATTTTGTAATTGCTGCCTTTTCAGACATAGGCTGTGTAGAATGACTAGAACCAATGTCTATAATGTAACAATATTTTTAATGATTGCAAGTCAAGTAGTAGATTCTGTTACTTGTTTCCATCTGTAGTTTGTGAGTGTGAAAATATTAGATTCAGCAGGATTCACTGTTATCTACTACTGTATCTATGCTTCCATCAGTGAGTTTTTTTTTTTTTTATATAGTAGACTGTAGAGTTCACTGCCATCTATGCTTCTGTCATAGTGATTTTGTTTTTAACAGTAGATTGCAGGCTCACTGCCACCTACTTCCTCCTTAGTTCCACCTTTAGTGTCTTTAGTGTGTTGTGGCCTGTAGAAGTCACTGCTGTCTATTTACACCGCAAAGTGTGATATCTTTTGTATGTAGACTGCTGAGTATGGCTCACTGCTGTCTGCTTCCATTGATATTGTGTTCAGTGTAGATAATACTAGTCCACTGAATTACCCCTTTAAGTTTGTTTCATCCAGCTGAATCCATATCTTGTTGGTGTATCTGTAAGCAGTTGAATTATGCTATTTGACATTTCTCTCTGACAAATGAAACGTCCCCAGTTCCGTCCATGACCTCCTGCCTGAAAACCTTATTTGTGAGATTGCCACATTTTGCCCCAGTGTTCAATGGTGATCCATGCTTTTAGCAAAAATTGGTATCAGTTGTGTCTATTTAATACCAGTTGTCAACTCAGATAACATTTAGTCTTCACTTTGTTCTTACTTTAAGTAAATATTATTTTAAATCAATATCTTATTGTTATGTGCCATTAGGTAGTGAAAATATTCTTCAATACCAGTAAATCAAATGGATATAAGTTTTGATGTTAAGATTTCCTATACTGCAAAATTCAGTTTACAGATACTTTGACTTTTTGGTTGCTATGAAAATCTTCACCTCTATAATCATGATGTTGTGTGTGCATGGTGTCTTGCTTGTTTGCATAATACGATTTCCCTAAATCCATCTGATATAATTCATCCGTGTTGCAGTTTTCTATCCCTGTTGTAGTAATCCGTTATTGTTGTAATTCACGATTGTTTGTAGTTATTTTCCAAAATTGCCATCCACACATTGAGTTGCATGATTGATTATCCATCCAGGGAACCGTTCTTGGTCACCACCGTAACTTTAGAGGATTACCGCAGACATCCTCTTTCAGAGTATGTGAGAACATTGGCTACATTTAAAGCATAAGTGAACAAATAAACACTAGGAAAATGTGTTTCCCTGCTGTTAGACAGGAATGTTTTACAAGCTTTTTAAGGCTGTTGGTCATAAGACTGATTAATATGGCAAACTTTATTTGGGATAGGTGTGATTTCTACACTTTGTTCAGTATTAGCATATTTTCTTCAGAAGTATATCATAATTTATAACTGTTACAATATCGATCATCTTCCAAGTTTCTCCTTTTTTGTTGGTGTACTTGCCCTTTGTTTCCAAGTATACTTTTACTTCTTGTTTATTACTCGGTATTTTTGAGTCCTTTATTTGTTGCTGTTACTTCTATTTTGTCTACGTGTGCACAATACAATTTCTTGCCTCAGTTTGTCTTTGCCATATCTTTCCTGTCCAAATTATTGCTTAAATTATTTCATCCGTACTTCACAGGGTCATTTCTGCATGTAGAGTCTATTTAACTTATTACGTTTGTTTGGACTGCATGGGTTGTGGTTTGTTTGGTTTCTTTACAAGCATTTTCAATGTTAAAGTATTTATACATGCATATCTGTCTAATATAGGGCACTCTCTGAATTTCTCACACTTTTGATGTTTTATTTTTTTACTACATCACAACAGCTTTACACGTAAAGAAATCTGCAAATTCTGTGCTCTCATGTACCTAATAATTTATTTTATTAAAAAAATGTGACTATGTTTCATATACTCTGAATACTGTTTGCTTAGTCTTGCCCTATATTGCCATGCATGGTGGATCATTTCATTTCTGTCCTTCATTTATGGTTGTGTGATTTTTTGCATGACACTGTATAAACATTGAGCTGCACAAATATATATGTAGTGATAAAATTCACTGAGGGTATATTACATCTGTTGCATGTGAGTGTTATGGTGGTCTCATTTCATTGTAATGTTCATATTGTTCTTTTGAAAAATTAGTAGTATTAATGTGCTTGTTTACAAATATAACTAGAGCCTGGAAAGATAAACTTTATTGACTTATAGTGAAATGGACACTGCTGCTCTTAATGGGAAATTATTGTAATTACAATTAAGGCATTTAGTCTCACCAATATATATCTGCAACAGCTTCTAAAAAATTATTCATTGGATGAGTTACAGAAGAAGAATCAGTTTGAAAGTTTGGCAGAACTAATTAATCTTGAGCAACAAGTAAATAAACTTCTGTCTGTGAGAATTTAATCCTGAAACAGGCGGCTTCCCCCCTTGTTTAGTCTGAAAAGTGTATCATCCTGTGTCTATAGATACTGGCTTTAGAAATATGACTTTTTTCTGCCAAACAAAATGCCACTGTTCTCTCTAAGAAAATGTGTATGTCAGACTAAATGGAAACTGTGGGCACACTTATTTTTATATTTGTGATAGATCATCGAGACTAAGGATACATAATGCAGCAAATCAAAGACATTCTACTTGTACTGTAGGTGTCAGACCCACATCGCATATACTCACATGCAGTCTACAGAACATCCCCTTACATGTGCAAGACACATTGTTCACATACTCTATGTACAGAATATCCCTATAAATGGGGATGGGGGGGCACATAAATTCCATCAGTACATTCTATAGAGGATTCCCTCGATAGGTGGAAGACTGATCATTTGTTTATACTCTATAGGCAATTCAATTAATGGATGAGATACCCATCAAATACATACACACTAAAGGTCTTGATACATCTGAGACATCCAAATCACATTTTATTTGAGGTGCCCTTGATAGGTGGGAAACCCTTCAAATATAATGGCTGACAATAGCAATCTACTTCACAGACCATTGGTCCGTAATTATCAATTCATCGCATCATTAGAAAGAAATTAAAACTTTTCCTTCCAGCACCAAGTTCACAAGGTTTTCCATTTTTGTTGAGGACTGGAGGTGTAACATTTCAACCTTCAGATGCTTTGTGTCAGGTGAAATAATTATTATTCCATCTGTAGAGATATTGATAGCGCCATGCTTCAACGAACAAATGTGAAGAAAAGTGGTCTAGTCCAATGGTCATGGTTTGAGTAACAATGGCTATATTAGTTGAAATTAAGCAACTTTCCTCAAGGATTATTATCTGGTAGCGACATGTACAATCACCAAGTGTGAGAAAGGCCAGAACAAAGCCTTGGTTGGTCAGGTATCAACCAAGGCTTTATTATCACAGAGATCCAGCAACTTGTTTTCAAATTTGATGGAGCCAATTAGTTTAGTTTTTGTCATCATAAAATACACATGGAGATACAGTTATCAATGAAAAATAGGAGGTATAATATGGAATAACCATTAAAGTCATCATAAAGTGTACCTTATAGCTCATTATCACTAATCACTGTAGGACAGCTGAGCAGAGCAAGTAGGCATTACTGGGACACATTATCAGAGACATTGCTGGATTAATCTTGTTTTGAGCTCCTGTAATTTAATATGTGGCTGAATTTTCCCAGTCTCCAGTCAGGCTCTCACTGGGAGCACATTGTGGTATAAAGCAATGGGGCAAGTACAGCATGCAAGCATATCATTGGGTTCACAAACACAGTTGGGGAGGGGAGGGGATTCTTCTCTAGATTTTTTGTGTGCTGCACTGTAGGCCTGCCTCACATCCCCTTAAAGAGGCTCATTGAGTTGTTTTGTGAAAATCACTCAATTTTTCTAAACCGGTCAAGTTTTCTTCACATACTAATGACAAACAGTCAAACTAAAAGGATCCCAAAGTTTTACATACGTTGGAACATTAATGACTGAGTAACCAACGATTAAACTTGGTTTTTGAAACTTTGTGACCAGACATTTTCACATTAGTACATTCACATGCACACAATCAGAGCAAGTAACGGTCAAAAATTCGAAAAAAATGACAGTTTTCATATAACTATTGGATGTGAAACTTGATTAATTATGCTAATTGTGAGTATTGTTGTGTGTTTGTATACTTCAAAATCACCGCAATCTTTACTGATATCAACTCAATGAGCCCCTTTAATATTAAGACCCCTTGGTGATTATAGACCTAGCCCACTCTAAGTCTGAAGGGAATGAAAGCATACTGCAAGCTGCCTGAATATAGAGCAAGTACCAGGCCAATAAGAATAAGATATCTCATTGAGTCTACTAGACTGGGGATGTGGTTAAGGCATAATCTCACTCAGTGAGATATTCCCTCCCATCAGCTATACCCCTCCCAGTCCCTTGCACTTGAATTGAAACAAACCATTCAGGCCAGTGCCTATAGTAGTTGGCCTACACTTTAGAGCCTGCAGTAGCCTGCACTGAGTCCAAGTGAACATTGTTCAGGGCCATGTTTTCACAGTTGTTTCTCGACTATCCAAGTATACAGTTGAATGAATTCGACCATAATAGCTCCATTGTTCGACCACTGAAAGATTTGAGCTACAGCTACATTGTTTGAATTAAAATGCAGTTGCTTATGAAACTCATGTGCAGTGCAGTCACCACATACTAGCCTGTAGTATTTATACAAGTAGCTGCTGAATGCATGATGATAGGGCTTCCAGTATATATTCACAAAGGGGCTATGTCAGTGTTACTGAGGTTCAATGGTCCCAGGGGTCGATGTCCCCAAGTCCGATGTTCCCGTGGGGTTCGATGTTCCCTGCAAGGTTCTATGTTCTGGCCATACTGTGCACTTTGTATACATAACTTATTGTGCCATGCACTCAATCTAGTGTAAACTGCATGCAACGTTAGTTGGTCGTGGTAACAGGTGTCCCCCCCCCCCCCCCGGCAGTTTCTTTGTTTTCTGAGCAATTTCTTGCCAAAACCTCCAAGACTTTAGTACAGAGCTGGTAGTTTCTGAAAGTATACAGGGGGCGTCTTGACCAAAGTGTCTTGACCAAAGAGTAATAGTAGGTCTTGACGAAGACTAAATTCATATATATACGACGCAGCAAACTTTTCGGTTAGAGGGCGCTCTATAGGTTCTCGGTTAACAAATTTGCGATTTTTATCCACTAGTAATCTACAGAAGTGCACCAGAAGTGCCACTACTCTGAAGAAGGAATATATTCCAAATCCTTGACAAAAGAATTTATTAAACCCGTGCTTAGGTCTGTTTTGCCTAGGTCAATTTTACCATCTGATTGTAGGCTAGAGTGTGATTCAGTTCAGTGGTTTGTTAGTAGTACGGTTATTGCTGAGTTATCAGTGGGTCATGCTGTGGTCAGTAACACTGAACCACTTTTTTACCTTATGATAACGAAGCACTGATCTTTAAATGAATACATATGAAGTGACGTCGAATCATATTTTAACCAAAGCAATAAACTTGCTTGTTTCCGGCCAAAAGTTTTCCCAAAGGTGGGGCTTCGTGAAAGAGTATGTGTCCCATCATAGACGTATGGCAGTATGTGTCCCAGTCATTAAATCCTGGAGTCCCCCCCCCCCCCCCCGCCCTCCTACTGTGAATACGATGCTCATGAGGTGCTCCGTATGAACCACAATCAAAAAGAGATAGAAGAACGATCAGTCCATAAAGATCTAAGTTTCTTTTCTACAAATTTACAGATTTTTCTAGTCTACATTGTTCGAAACTGCAGTCATTTCAACCAAGGAAGATCCTTACCCATAGCAATCTTACTAAGTCAGTGCTGAGAGCTTTGGCCTCAAATACAGTAATAAATGAGCAATCAGTGAGATATGCAAACTACTTATTGACCTCTTGCTATAGAGAAATTGAACCAACTTGACTCAACAATCAAACAGATTTACAACTCCAGTGATCACCGTTTAATTGCTAGTTAACCTCGAACTATGCAGCCACACAGATTACCACAAGACGGAGTAAGCACACACGTTTAGGTAGCATAGCAGCGTAGCAAAGCTTGTACATTATCTTTCGCTCACTGTGGAACTCTGTGTATATAGTAGGCTTACGTTATGGAGGGTTGGGGTCATCCCTGAAAAAGCCCGAAAAAAACCCAGGAAACTTAAATGCACAGTCTTGGTTAGAGTGTTCATCTGAGTGTGGTGAAAAAAATAATTATCTGATATAGCCATCCACGGTCTAGGGGAAGCGTCTTCAATTACACCTGATAAGGTTCCACAAGGCGAAAATAGGCCAATCATCACTGTCCTTCGGAGAGGGGTATAGTGAGGTATCCCCTTCTACTGATATCCCTTGGATTTCTTTGTTTCTGAAGAGGCTCTGATACAAAATGGTGCAAAGTTTGTTCAACTTTCCAAGCCATTTTTTTTAAATGTACAAGCTCTTTTAACAATTTCACTCTCTTGTGTAACAAAGTAAATACTTGTAAACCTGCGAGTTTCTGAAGTAACAGATTTACTTATCTGCTTTTGAGACAGAATAATTATGTCTGCCTGTTTGTAATATGTCTCATTTTTCATTATGCCATATTTCAGGGCCATCGCGACCTGCAGGAGTGGGGTGTCTCCCTCCAAACTGTCGGACCGAAATTGGTCTATCTGAAATAGCAGTTGGAATTTTTCATATATCAGTCTAGCAGACTTTATGACATAAAAGATGCCAAATGTTGGCCACCAGGTTGTGTCTAAAGTTACTTGATAATTGAAAAAGTTTCTTATTAGGCTTCACTTCTCATTTTGGAATACTATTTGATTTCCTCATATTTCAGTCTAGGATCGACGATAGTCGGAAAATCTGAAATATAAGTTGGAATTTTTTAAATTTCATTACAGTAATGAATGACATTACAAAATGCATACGATTGGACTAGTTTGTGTCTAAGGTTACCTGGTAATTCAAAAAGTAGTGAAAGATACCATCTTAATTTCTAATATTAAAGTTTTAAAACGACGAAATGTGAAATAGCATCTGTGTGGTATGAGTATGTGGTGCTCCGCTTAGATAGTAATCCCGTTAGTTACTAACAAACATAATTCGGGTAAACAATTTTTGCCCCTCCCCATTTCTATGCACTGATGGGCCTATCTGTTCAACCTGAGAAGTATTTGTCAAGTACTCAAAGAAAAAAGTAAAAGAAGAGGATGCGTAATTCATTATGATTCTTGTATCACCTCAAAAAGCATGGCGTGTACTATCACTTTAAACATATTGATTTGAGTCCTTTCCACATGAGCTGATTAAGCGCAGACATGGTATCCATACTTCAGGGCTGGGTATATTCAGCTCAAGTACACCCGGGAAGCGCCGTGTCCTGCCATCTGGAGGTTTTGAAAAGCCAAAATTTTCTTGTGCGCTCCCCACCAAGAAATGGTGACTCTCCACGCCAACCAGTGTTGGTGCTCTGCTTAGACAGTAATTCCGCTAATTAAGCAACAAACATTATTCACAATGAACCATAAAACAATCTCTGCCCCTTCCCATTAAAAAAAAATCTACAGGTGGCCTTGCGTCTATGTGTTCAGCCACAAAATATTTGATAAGTACTCAAAGAAAAAGTGTAAGAAGAGGATGAGTATTTCATTACGATTCTTGTATCACCTGAACCCACCGGATATGTGTTACCATTTTTCAAAGATTGATTTTATTTTCACACGAATATAGGAATGGCAGACATGATATCCATATTTCAAGGCTGGGTACATTTAGTCCAAGTACATCCGTGGGAAGTGCAATTTCCTGTCATCTGGGTGTTTTGAAAAGCCAATATTTTTTTGTACGGTCCGCGCCAACCAATTGTGACACTTCTCTTAGATAGTTCTGCCGTTACTCAGTCCCCAGCTTTATCATGCCCTTTCATGAAGACTGAACCCCTTTATTTATTCACACCCCCCCCCCCCTAGTGCAAGTGGGACTTTATTTCTTCAACCCCACTTCTTCCTGGTAGTGGGAGAAACGCAACTCCAGTGAGCTATGTTTACCGAAAAATGTACCTGCGAAGAAATTTCAAATGTATTTTTTATGGAACCCCAAACAGGAAAGCGTACGTTGTTGTTTCAACCCGTTGCTATTTATGTTTAGGTTGTTTCAAACCCCGTTGGTGCTTAAATTTCCGTTGTTGTTTAGACTTCCGTTTTTTTTAAACTTCCGTTTTTGTTTCAACTCACATTTTTGTTTCAACTTACGTGTTGTTTTTCATTTTCTGAAATATTTCAATAAGTTTATCCCCTCCTTCAGAGTGTCATTTTGGCAATGACAAGTGATAGAAACCACGAACAGAGCATGACTGTGACAAACCATATCATGGTACGAGAGAATTTGTAGGACTACGCAATTCGCAGAGTAAATAAAAGCGCCATACGGCTCACACTGGACCTTGGACCCAAACTCCCAGAAAAACCTCACTCTTTTCACTAACCAAGCATCACTATAAACAGGCGATGAAATTTCCTTATCCTTAATTTCAAGACTGATCCTCGGGCCCACATGTGACCTTGGCAATAAATATGAATACCCTAAATGGCTTACTACCCAAGAAACACTGTGGAAGTTTCAAACAAATCCATGAAAACATGAAATGAACATGTATAAACACTTTGAATTATTGTGGGCAGATAACTCATGCATGAACGGGTTCCCGCTGTGACATCATATAAGATGTACATGTACCCAGCCTTGAAATAGGGACCTCATCTCTGCAAATTCCCCAATCTATGAGTAAAACATCAATCTTTGGAAATATGGTAATAATTTGGATTGATTTTATCTAGAATATTTCCAATCATTGATCCCTTTGGCTCATTTGGAGTGGTAATTAAAAAAAATCTGATGACGTGAGTAAAATATCTTACAATCGCCTGTATGTACTACTATGGTTCCTATACAGAAAAATCTAAATACCATCAGGACAATCTATTTATAGTACCAAATGTGAGCGGAGCGCCACATCATTGGCGTTGAGCGTCCCAGAAAATTATGGGCTGTAAAAATCTCTTATAGCAATATCAATATTCTTGGAGACCTTGATTTGGATCGATTTAGTATTGTTTTCCGGGGTCCCGGCTTAGGACATCCTCAAGGCCTGGAAGACCCCGACGACGTTCGTCGCTTGGTACCTTAGCGCCGAAGGGGCGTTTGGCCGTACTCTTCTCCTGGTGACCAGTGGCGTCACCAGACTTTTTATTTTTGGGGGGCACATGGAGGGCACAACAATTTGATGAGGGCACTACCATGGCCCCCTTACTCACCCCACTCCTACACTACAAAAAAATTATGCTCAAACATGTTTTCATGCCCATTTGCACCAGTAAAATCAGATTTTCTCTTTAGGAATTTATCCATTTCAAACTATGCACATGATCACCAGAGAATATTCTTGAAAAGTGACGGAATGTCACGGTAACTACCCTAACTAGGCAAACAGGAGGTTGGAAATTGTAGTACTAGTAAGTGATCTTCAGAAATTTTTGTGAAAGTGAACATAGGCCTGTACGTGCATCATGTGTATTGTCTATTCAAATATTCATACAATTATGGAATGTTTAGTTATCGTAGAATCCTTAAGATTCTATGAACTGAGTTATTGTCAGTCATACGTGATCACAGAATTTTGTTGCCTATATTTTTTTGTGGGAAGGGTATGTTCTCGAAAAAGGAGATACAAATCAGTCGAAATTGTTAGCACCAAGATTACACCAGAATTGGCAACACACAAAACCGCAGACATTGGCCCAGGGCCACTGCCAAAACAACAACATTCATTGTTTTGATCAATCTAACACACGAGGCGGACGTGTATTATTCCTGCACTATATAGGTACACCATTAACAGATAAAGGTATATATATTCACGCCTGTTGCGACAACGAGCGTTACGTAGCACCGGGACGGATGCTCCGAGCTTCCGATACACGACCAATGAATCGATCACCGTGTTTTCTGAGGTGGGCGGCGTGGGCCATGAGCGATTTAATTGTTTTCGCCGCTCAAAGAAAACGCAATTTGTTGTCCTTTTTTGTCTTAAGAACTAGAATCAAATAAGATGGAAACCTTGGAGTACAATATTCTGACTGAGTGACTGTCTACAAAAGTTCGTCAATTTTTTTTAGCATCACAAATCTCAGATGGGGGGCAGAAAATTTTCCGGGGGGGGGGCACGTGCCCTCCACCCTCCTTGGCGACGCTACTGCCGGTGACCTCCCACCGGTTTCCACGGTATCATTCTAATGCATTAGTGATGCAAGGGGTAAGTATATGTCTATTGTGAATTCCCCACTAACTTACCGGTGTGGGTATTCACGAGTGACTTTACTTACCCCTTGCTACTTCCCGCCTCCCACCCCACAGAGGTTGGGAGGGGTTAACTATTGTTTATCATTCCGTTACAATTGGTTTCAACCTCGGAGGAGCGAGGGTTATTCCTGCATATACTGTACATATTTCAAAAAAAAATGGGGGCTCAGCCAAAAGAACCTCAGTGTGCGGGAACGGCAAGCTTGAGGCTACGGGGTTTCTCCGAGTTCGGCCATTGCGGGAGGCGCAGCGAAGGGATGGTCCCCCTCCCACACCAGCACTCGGGCGACGCCTTAGGGTTCACGATGGATCCGCCTCTCTCTCAGGTAGGTGTTCAAGGTTTTCTTGCGTTGTGCATCTCGCTCAGTCCTACGAGGTCGAGCTAGGCTTTAGAGGGCGCGGGGCTAGAATTAGTTTCGAGGACAATTTGAGCAAAGGTCAAATGACATAGTATTTTCGGACAAGAAATGATGACCAAAATTCTGTAAGAAGCAACAAATTGAAGGGAATTTGAGCACGTGATTCTTCTTCTTGAATTTCCTTTCATCAATACCTCAAGCGATATCATTTACGTACTCGATGCTCCAGGAAAAATATATGGCTGAACATTCACTTAGTCTCCCACTCATTTTTACTGAGGGGGCTAAGCATCCCCTGCACCCCGCCATTAGATCCCCCGTGACTAACAAATAGTATACATATTTAATTTATAATGCCCGAAGATGGGAAAGACAATAAGTACAAATGGTGTCATGTTCTCTGGGGTGGCTCCAAAGTATTGTGATATGGGAGGTCAAAGAACATGACGGAAGGGTGATGGTCCGTCTAGGTGAGGGGTTTGAGTGAAGTGGGTCCACTCCTCTTTTGAGAAATATTTTTACTACCACTTAACCATACACAAAATCTAGTGCACTGTTTTGCATCTTCTAAAGTCACACTTGTTTTCCTGAGAAATCATAGTTTCCAGAATAGTTTCTCCAACAATTATTAGTCTCTGGAGATTGTAGTTTATCTTTATTCTTGCTACAAATGTCAATGATTGCTCCTTGTTGTTCCTTTACATTTATCATCATTAGTGTCATCAAAATCACAAATAGAACCTTCGCATCAACACTATAGATGCCTTACCTTGAATCTGTTCAAATATATGTTTTGTGTTCATTGTCAAGTCAACGCGTCTTCTTCATGAATGGGTCAGGCATCGATGCAACCGACGAGTGGGTCCACCAACCACCCAGAGGTAACAACAGGTATATCCCGCTGAATTAAATACTTAAAAAAAGCTTTACGAAGCAACGTAATTGACCACTGGAGTATTGAACCGAATAAGAAGTAGAAGATCTTACTTGTTTATTGTTTACATCAGCTCATGAAAACTTCATTGATTCGTGTATCGGCCGCAGAAAGACTTAAGAGAATAAAAAAAAAATATTTAGATAATCTCCTCATGATGATCTTTGGTGATTAACTGGACATTTGGCACAAAATATTAATATGTTATGATGAAAACATGTACTATCAGTAGCCAAGTTTCGGACTGGAAAACATAGGACATTCACATGTGCTAAACATGGGTTGTTCTCTTTCCATCGCGTGTCCCTTGTGCTTTGATCTATGGCGTCATCGTTCAGGTACATGCTTACACCTCCTACCCCAGCAGAGCCCCGATGATAATGTTTCAGTCGGATTGAGCGGAGAACTAACAGGTATTTTTATGGAATACACACACACACACACGCACAGGCACACGCACACACACACACAAATGTAGACTATTTTTCATTCGGCCTCCCAACCGTCATTCAGTGCCCATGCCCATGTCTTTTGTATACCATTGAGTACTCCTAATAATGCCCTCTGATTCGAAAATTTTCAAATAAGTACGGTACCGTAAAGAGTTGTATCAAGGTTACGAAGTGCGATGTACAGTGACAAATAAACAACTTTTGTTGTTTTTTCGTTTATTGTAGAGTTATCTTTAAAAAGTTATGGGTTATCTCTTAAACTTTCGTAACGTCCCTTTTAAGACGGTCAATATTATAAAGTAATACAAAGAATCAACAAGAAGTTGTGTCTGTATGACATAATTCCCATGATGCAATGTTCCATTTTGAAATAGATATTTCCTTTACAATCCAGAACTTTCAGACAGAAAATCCTATTGAGATATTTCTTTTTATCAAAAACGAAGGAAAAAGTTATCATGATATGATATGTCAATCTTCTTCAGTAACCAAGCCCTTTGTCATTTTTGGGCACTGAAACAGCCCGAACCGACGAGGTATAATGTCTCCTCAATGTGTACTGCATGGAATAGAAAAACAGCTTGGAGCGTGGTTCAGTTAAAAAAAAAAGGATGAACACATGATGATTAAAAGTTATTCCATCTCCGCCTCATCCATTTACTCTTAATTGATGTCATGGTAACGAAGATGCATCCAAGGTCATGAGAACAGTTCAACAAATTAAATACTCACCAAGCTAATAAGTGAGAATTTGTCAGTTTGAAACTTCCGAAAGTTAATGAAAACTATTGATCACTGAAGTTATGGCTGACGATTGATAATGAAAGAAGCTTTGATAAGTGAAATGATCTCAACTTTCAATTGCCATTGGTATCATGCCTGCCCGTTCACATCATACTACCAAACATATTTAAAGCAGGATGTGCTGTTTCAAGGAGCAAAAATAGCCTTCATTGTCTATTCTCCATCATTCTTTTCCATTCGATGCCAATCTGGAAAATACCATCAATGATATGTTTCTTTCAGAAAAAATTTCATTCATTAGATTGTTAATTACGGCAGAAAGAAGAGCGATTTATTTTTTTTTTCGGCTGAAAAGTTAGCAGAACCAGGCCCTATAGTAAATGTATGGCTTTTTCGTGTGAAGTCCCCACAACAAAAACGCATTACTTCAGGAAATTAGGCCTCTTTTGGACAAATAGGCCATGCTACGGTAGTTTATACAGCTTTTTACAACTATACAAAATATAGCCAGTCTTTTGGTACCCCTTTGACATTGCAGGAAAAACAGCACATCCTGCTTTAAGCTGTAAAGTGTACCATTCTCAAGATTAGATATTTGGTCAAGTTGGGTCATATCGAGTACAGACGCCTCTCAATATTAAATTTATTTAAGCAAATGTGTCCCTACGGTTGTGATATAATTAATACTTGGATCACCAGGTATGTAGTTTCATTTGGTATTTCAATGGACAGGGGAAGTACTCAACGATAACGCCTTCTTGAGGTTACTGTATGCTAACAATCTCTAATACCTAGATGTTAAGTACAACACACGTATGTTGTGTCGTTTAGTCCCAAACAATCTTCAACACATTAGCACACCTTCCCTCCAGTCTCCTCTTCTCTCCCTCTCCCCTCTCACTCTCCTTCCAGCCTCCTCTCAACCTCCTCTCACGCTCATCCCCTCGTCCTCTCACCCTCCTCTCATCTTCTTAACAGTAGTGTTGTTGATGAGTTGAAACGAAGTAACGTATGATTGTATCGGTGGCGCCCTCCATTCTGTAGTTCCCCAATGACTGACATAAGCAACTTACATCAAATCAGGGAGGTGCAATTGAGAAGGAGATACAACTGAAACTACTTCTTTTGAATGAGTCGACTTTCCCACAAAATCACCTCTTTTGTTCACCACTCACAGATTCAATGGGATTAAAAGATATTAGGTACTAAACAGAAAAAGATCCATGTCATCTGCTCCGTTGAAAATTACCGATCAGAAAATTTTGTCCATAGTTAGAACACTGCCAGTCGTTATCAGATATCAGAAAATCAGTTTTCAACTTCCGACGCGTTCCAACGCATATCACAGTAGGAAAACTTGATGTTGTGTAACTTGTTGAACATGGATACACCCTCTGCAAACTTGTGAAAGTTAGGGAAAATCCGTAAAATGCTACAGTAAAATATAGTGTTATGACTCATTTCATCATTTGCATATGGCAAAGGTCTACGTCTTATTCTTATAAACCAGTCTGTATTGATTCCAAAGAGATAAACAGTCGTTTTCATTTTTTAAACAGTGGTTCTGACTAGACTCTCGGCATCGAACCTCGCATCCAAGAGTTTTTTCTACGCAATCCTTTTCAAATTATAAGCAGGTGTTAATGAAGATTGGATGTACCTCGAAATGAGATACATCACGCAAAAGTATTGGCAATCTAAGCTGTACTCGTCCCCAATTGAGAAAATCTTATAGGATTAGCATAAATTAACCTTCCTGTTGTATCTCCTCAGTTGCATCGCCCTGATCAAATAGAGAAATATGAAGTGATGATCTTGACTGAAATATATGTATCAACTCCTCACAAATTTAATAGAGAGAAAAATCCCGGGTTGCAGCCCGCTCCCCTTCCCTCATATTCTCTGATATCTTGTACGATCGTAAGCCAGTGACAGGTTTACCCCTTGACAAAGAGGATGGAGACAACTTTGCATAAATATATCAAAACTCGAATGGATTAGTCGATCTTCTAAAAACCCTGCCCTTGTGCAATGTTGTCACAACCAAAAGATATTTCAAATTTCAACATGGAACGGGGGTGCTGTCCTATGTACTTTTGTCGATAAATGTAGCATTTAAGTCCCTAACGTTGCCTCCTCACCGTAGCAATCTTCTTGTAGCCAGGAGGTCTTTGTAGAACCTCCTTGCTTGTTGGTAGCAGAGAGTTGCTACTTAACGCAACTCCCTGTTGGTGGTTAACTGCCCGACCAGCATAGCCTACATCATTCATAAAGCACTATCATCAACCAACTAGAAGAGGAAGTTCGTGCATTTTCGATTTTATAGATTACTATACCTGACTACAGATAATACACAGTTATACCAATAGTGACTCTGCAGTAATAATTGAAAAGGTATGACGTCATGCGTGTCTCCGCACAATGTCCTGCGTAACGTCTATGGGGTCGATATCGTTCCAGAAGTGAAAGCCCATTGTTGAAACTATTAACAAGAGAGGTGGAATAGTAGAGACCAACAGCGATATGCTATTCGTTTGTAGATAGCTTTGTATTCAACTTCACATGTGAGAGATACATGGTCAAAGGGTTACCTTGACGTTAACCTCACCTATTACTATGCTACAGTCTGCATGGGTCGTGGCTAGAGTTCTGTTTTAGGGGCCTGGCACATGAATTAAGGGACTTTGACAAGAACTCATGGCGAGGAACAACTCGAAGTTTTACTGTTACTCTGCAAATTTCGGTGAGCGGCCCTTCGACACTGTCTACGCATACCTCATACCGGTAATGTTTCTTCTATACAGATGATCGGATGATCAGAACAATCCCATCACTCGGTATCATCAGTATACAACAGTATATACACAAATGCGGTGTTCAGCAATTTGAATAAAGAAACTGATATGAACTGGTCATTTAACAGGTCAGGCAGTCTCCATACTGACCACTATATTGCAATGAATGGAATACTACCGACAGTTACACACACACACACACAAAATCGTCACTAAAGAGGCTATGACACGTAGACTAAAACTCAATGGAAACTAAGTTTTTCTAAATATTGATATCCAAAACTGCCTTTGGTGTCCTTGGGACGGCTTACAATATTATGCAATCAAAGTTTTAAGTCTCACAGTTGGACGCTCCTTCTTAAAAAAAAGAACTCTTTTTTTCTACACGGTAGCTTATGACGTCATACAAGGAACCAGCTCAGGCACGAGCTATTGACACACAATAAATCAAAATGCTTTTAACAGCACATGCCTAGATGGACTCAAACTTACACACGATCTTTCTTAAGACATGGGCCATTTGGGGTTTCCAGGAAGTTTTGGTCCAAGGTCCCATGTGGACCGTATGGCCCATTTTACGAAATTCTATAAAATGCTTTTCCTCCCACAGATTGTGTTGTACAGTCTTAGTCTTCATGATTTGTCATATGCTGTTAGTGGTGCCTTTATTGTGGTCATGAATTTTTGGTTCTTTTTGCAAAACTTCATAAAGAGGGCCACAGGCTCACGACCTTGGATCAAAAATTCATGAACACCATGGAGGCACCACTAACAACGCATCATTGTGACAACAATGGCCATTTTTCACAATTTGGAACACATTTCCCACGTGGGACCTTGTGCCAAAAATCCCTGAATATCTCGAATGGCCCACTACAGAAGAGAAGGATTGTGTGCAAGTTTCAAAGAAATTCATGAAAGTTTGTGTAAGTAGAAACATTTTCAATTGTTGTGGAGAGACAGCTCATGCATGACTCTGCTCCTAATATGGCATCACATGACATCATACAGGTCATGACCTCTTTAAAATTTACGACAACAACGAAAAAAAAAAACACTAACGAAAACCGTGCACACTTAAAGTGGACCTAAAGTCAAAATTGTCAAAAATATATGTTACAAAACATGAAAAATGCATCAAAATGTTCCAACTCCCATCTTTATTGGACATTCCTGAGCTGAGATATAAAATGTTGAAATTTATTCACGAAATTTGGAATCATTGATTGCGTAATAGCCTGTGATGGCCTTCTTGTACAACTCACATTACCTGCTTTTGTTTCCTTTTGAAATTAAAATGTTTGTTTGACCTTGACACAATTACTGTTTCTTTGTTAGCATGTTGTAAGGAAAGGGCTATTATAGCCCAGTCACCCTATAACCATAAAACAATGATCGCATTTTGGAACAATGTGTGATGGCGTTCGAAGAAACAAAATAAAACAAAGATGGCAATTTGAGTAGTACAAGAATGACATCACAAATGATTGCGCAATCTACCATTTTGAATTTAGTGAATTGGCTTCAACATTGTATATCTCAGCTCAGGAATGCCCTGTGAAGATGCGAGTTGGAACATTTTGATGCTTTTTTCAAGCTTTATAAAATATATTTTTGAAATTTGTGACTTTAGGTGGTCCACTTTAAACCTTGATCAATAATGTAGGTTGTCAAATCCATTAGAACGGAAAACTCGTCTTGATGTTGAAACTACTAGTGGTATTTCATTGATAATCTTAATGATTCGGTAAGAAGGCCTATATATCAATCCAACGATACACTCAGTATGAGTATTAGAGATTATCACGGATGATGATCAAATGTGAACGTCGTCAGGTGTTGTGAGTTCGTTAATGTCATCAAATGGTAAGAGAAAACGCTGTTCCCAATTTTGAAAAGTTAGTTTCATTCTGCAAAGCGATCGGTTTAGGAGGGGAGGTGGATTCTCTACGGAGGTAAGACGTGAACAACTGATAGGTTGCAAAACAATTTCAAAATATCATTTTATTAAACATTCATGAACTTGAATGTTGGACGTCGGCTGACATTTTACGTGGGGGAGGGGTAACAACGTCCCCCTCGGCAACTATAGGCCACTGTTTGCCACTGTCTGCCACTGAGGTCTGTGACAATTATATCACTAGCATGGTTTTATCATTCCTGATCACAGGCCAAGAGGGAATCAGTCTCCCTTTGCTGACACATATACTTCTTTATTCTCAATGTGAGTTTAGAAAAGGGTTAAAGTGGGAGGGGATTGTAACGGACACTGTAAATGGTCGACGTCCTTCTCACGGGAAGTATCATGAAGGACATGTTTAATAGTCGTCAGCTTACTTGCTGATATTGAAAGCTATAAGTAGTAGCCTACCTCACGCTATTGTTTTCCCAGTCCTCAGTCGTGGATGCCTTCCAGTTCGAAATGGAAAGACCAAGCAGCCTCAGTGCGGATCACCAGCACTACAACGACGTGAATTATCGACCAAATTTACCATTTACCAAATTACCACGAACTCAATACATCAATATTAAGGTGTATTATTATCTCATCTTTTGCCGCCACCACCCTTTCTCTCCCAGTTACATCAGCCTGACGTCTTACATACCGCGGATTCGATATAAGATAGCATTTTAGAGGGCAGTCAACCGTTGGGGGAATATTCCAACACGGAAGAGGTACAATATAGTAAGGGTCTCGTTGATCCTGAGTTGAAATCTGTTCTTTGGGTATATTTATAATATTTGACAAGTGGTTAACATTTTCGAGAACGTGTTTTTCAAGTCTGCTGCTGGTGCTTCTTCGTTGCTAATTCCCTGTCATTCAATTGATCGAAACTGGCCAACATTCTGCAGCCATTTTCTCCTTTGTGAGGTTAACATTATTGGTAAAGACCACGTCTTCAGTTTAGATCGTAAATATACATACTGCTAAAACTGAGTGAAAGAGTACACGCCATTTCTAGCAATTTGTTTGCCATCGGATTCCCTGAGCACTAGTCGGTCAACATATTCCGACCATGGCCATAAAGCATTCGTTTATACCACGGTTACGTAATGCGTTTGCACGGCAAAGGCAACCTAACGCACAGGTAAATAGGGCAAAGAGCCTATGTCATCAACCTTTAAGCTCATGCGTCAATATTCAAAGCAAGAGAGAACACTTGAGGAATGAATAGACTTGGTTCCCTTAGTTGCTAACCTTCTATAATTACGCCACTGTAACATCGCTTGGTATAGTATGTGGAACGCTATCATGTACATCAATTTAGGTTGTTATATCGGCATTTGTATGGGTATTTCTATATGCAGTAAGAAAAAAAGGTTGATAGCCTCTAGTACCGTCCTCCAGTGAAAGAAGAAGGAAAAAAACAAATGTACAAAATTTGCTGGTCAAATGAACTAATCATAGTTTACTTGTAACAATAGAGACAAGCGTATAAAGATGAGGTAGTAACGAAAAATACGAAAAGACAGTGCAGAATAGTAGGATACATAAAGGAAGTCTAGTGCGTTCCGGTCACGATTGGGTATTACAAGTTCTCTTACTTTTGCTTGCTACCGAGCAGTTAATAACAACCCACGTACTATAGATACACATAAATATTTTCTACTAAAACAAATGAGGTTGATTTTTTGTTATTACAATATTTAGTAAAAGATTCTCTGCTCTCAAACTTTTATGATCCCAGTGTACCACACTGACTTAGGCAAGATAAAAGAGCTTGGGGCATCACAAACTTTTGGAAATCTAAAACGGAAAATTTCTCAGTATCAAATACCGATAAAAGTTTAAGAGGGATTTGTTCATTATATTCTATTCCTGAAGATGTCGACTGTGCCAGGACTTATCATTGTTTTAAAATCTGAGGAACATTGTTTATCATCCTGGTGACCACTGCTAATGATCAATGTGCGTCATGTCTGAAATTTTTTTCGAAAGTTCTTATAATAAATATTGTAGTCCTTGAGAATTCCTGATACAAATTCATTTTAGCATATGATGTGCCATGCATCGTTAAACCATATCAATATTTAATATCCGGGAACGTAAGTTTCTGTCCAACTTTGGGAGGGGGTTGATGAATTATCTGGAACTACCGGGCCCAGAAACTGTGTACACGTGCACACGTTAGCTAGGTCGAAGTCTGAAATCCATATCAGGTGGGGTTCGGGGACCCGTCTCAGAAGACTCCTGGTCACAGGGGCTCTGGGGCAGAGCTTAGGTTGGTGCCCAGTTGGAAATCCTCCGGAAGGTCCCGGGTTTCAATGACTCAGAGACTGATTTACTTGTTAACTTCATCGGTAATGTTCTTAGGTGTTGGTGTAATTATACATTTTTGGAACGGCTTTGAGATTACCAGAGTGTGTGTCACTTCATCTCTTGAAAATAATGTACAAGTCTTACAGATGATAACAAAAACTTAAAGTGATTGCGTGTGTACTGAAAAACCAAAAGGATTAGATAATGTTTGATCTTAACTTTTTCTTTATTTTTAAATGTACACGCGAGGTTGTACATGAACGGACTATGTCTTTTAATGAAGGAAAATGACAGTAACTACTTCGAAAAGCAACGGTATTGGCATAAAAACAGGAAAAAACAAAAATCATATTTGAATATTTAACGGCTCTTATTACAACCGCCTACATAATGAATATGCAACAGTACAGGTCTCACTAGTGTATCAAAAACATACTACTGAAGTCGTCGCTCCTTGGTAGGTATCGGGAATTGTAGTATTTGGTGAAAGGAAACACTGTATTTACAAATAACCTACGAACTGAACACAACCTTGCCGCGGCGTCAGTGATCCTGAGTTGTTAACTGAATATTCAATACTAGTATACTTCCCATTGGCTTGTTCAAAGAAGCACATCGTTGATTTGAATGAAAACTGTCAACCACTACATTATCGACTTCTACACTTTTTGTCGTTATGTTAGGGGAATTTGAAATCATATAGCAGAATTAACCAACTGAAACCTATTTATTTTCCCAGATTATCTGAATGGTGTAATTAACAGCCTTAAACTTTTGGAGATGAAGTTTCAATGTTTTTACTTTTTGCCTACGCACGCAATCACTCTAAGTTGGGTTTCATGCGCAGCCTGCACAATAAGGTGATATAACAAGCTCCCAAATATTAAACCAGACAATTGAAAATCTCATCAAATATCGGTAACATATATTACTCATACAAAGGTTGTCACAGTGAATGAATTACGTTTGCGACGTAGATCGAAACAGCAATAAAAATATTTGGACAAAAAAGTGATGGAGGCGTTGAAGGGGCGGGGGGGGGGGCGGGGACGAGTGCCGGCAGGACCATCGAAACGAGCGTCACCATCAGCTGCTGCCGAGCGAACCGAAGAAATGTGGAACTTCACCCCCCCCCCCCCATTCATGTGCCCGGAAACGGCAATTCCCGGGTTTTCTGCACTGCATGTACCCCACCTTGAAGCTAGAAAATATATGTCTGAAATTCCTCGATTAAACATGGTGAGAAAAATTAATCTACAATAGTAGTACATAGCACATGGGTTGAGATAATGCAAGAGGAATTATGCCTACTCTTTCATGTATTCTTGTAGCACTTTGTAGCACTTTTGGGTGGGCAGTTGAGCAAACCTTTAGCCCCTTACTTTTTTATTGGGTCTAAGGCTTAAACCACCAGCCCCCTCCCCCGTCAAACGTGGAATAGTCTAACATTAGACCTATGCGGTACTATATAGAATACGGTAGTCCAATATTAGAACTGCGATACAACATGACCTATTGTCCTTTGTTATCCTCAGACCCTCAATCAACTTGGAATCGACAATAAAAACGGACAACCATGGAAATAAACCAAGAGGCAAAGCACAGATTTAAGAAATTCTTACAAAAATGACGCCGCACCACGGCCGTGCAGTGAACTCACAGTCGGTTGTGTTATTCATCGTTTATCTCGAAGGCCGACTACAGTAGGTTTTATGTTCATTTCAACAAAACCAATCACTCGTGATTTTCAGATTATTGATGAAATAAATTAAAGAATCGGTTCCTAGAATTGCACACTATAGAACACAGTCAATCGAACTTGGTACCTTGAATTTAAAGTATGAATTAAAACAAACATATCCTTCCTGGTAGGTGATTCCTAAAGCATATCACCCAGAACCTTGCATGAGTTACGGGAACCTTGCAGTGATGGAGGCGTTTAGAGAATTTATATAAGGTCAAAATGAGTCGCATTGCTTTGGTTATATCGAGGTATGATTTGGCAGTCAAAGACCGGCTTTAGAAAGGTCGAGAAATATGTACCAGAGCAATTTCTGCAAATGATGACACATATCTACAGGTTCAAACAAAACTTGGTAAATAAGATGGATGTATGTTCCGGATCTAAGGATCTAAATTAACAACATAGGCAAAGTTCACTGTTATATAGTCAAGCGACAGACCAGCAGCCACCCCCCCCCTCCCTCGGTAACATCACGATAATGGGCAAGACCACTTTTTACACTACCCATCTAAAGGACTAGCCAAGTTAGGAAGCTCGCTGTAGACTGATGCAGTTGTTGGTTTTTTTCCTGTAAACGAAATCATGTTCAATTACTGCATACTGCACAGTATGAGCGACGGGGGCGTTGAGTGCTGCAAGGACTATCTAAACGGGGGACCGTCATCAGTCGGCGTGGGAGGTAAGAGAAAATTTTGGCTTTACAAATCTCCAGATGGTGGACAAAGGCACTTCCCGGGTGTTCTAAGCTCCATGTATACCCAGCTTTGAACATGGACGTCGGCAGGAAAAAAAAAATCAAGAGGAGGCAAAACTTTGAAATGATCAAATCAGGTAGATTTTGTTATCCTCTAAAAGGACTTTATTGCAGTGACATCACCGGCCTTTATCATGGGGGGGGGGGGGGGGAATGAACCATAGGGCGTAAGTGGGGGACAAACAGTACTGAATTACACTATTAGAGTTTATTGGTTGTCCATTAGTTGTCGAGTAGGGTACTGAGAAAACTAAGTTAATACTGCCCCTCAGATTGCTGCAGGACAATGGCACTTTCCTGTCTCTGTGACCTTGCGAATTTCAACTAAGCATTCTTTAGTTTTAGTCATAGCAAGGGGAAACCAAGGGTGGGGGTGGAGGAAGCGGAGTTCCACTATTTCTGAACACTATGGGCGCCCAGTTCTACAGCCACTGTCGCATAACATCAATCAGTGAATGACCAAAACTGACAACTCAGTGATGTGCAACTGCATAATCACCTTGCAGAAATAAAACACTATGAAATAACTGTGCCAGACACATCTTTCCAGATGTTGTGGCAACTTTAATCGTCATGATTTCGATGAAGCCAAACACAGTACAACCTGGAAAACTCGGGAAAGATGACACGGTCTAATTTGTCAATTTCTCCCGGCCTATGCTCTACTTTTTATCTTGGAATTCCTAATTTCTCCATTCAGCAAGGAATTTAGTCAGCTTCCCGCTCTGCACGAAAAATTGAATCTCTGCCACAAAAAAAAAAAAAAAAAAAATGTGAGGGGGTCACCCTTGTCCCCAGCCCATACGCCTACCATTAGATCCATCATTCACTTTATCATGAAAGTCTCCCTCGTTGCCCACGGAACAAGAACCCATCAGTGGTGGCACCAGGATTTAAAATTGTAAGGACAAATGGAGGCAAATGTATAAACATTTTTGATTGCGGAGAGAAAACAAAATTTAGGGCGTAGCGTGAAGTTGAGCGTGTCGCGAGAGCTTAAGCGAGTGGAATCAAGAAGTCGGTAAAAGATTCAGGGCAAGCCTACCGAAGCTGTTTTTTAGCTCTCCTGATAGGTACATTTTGCTTCACACTGCATCATCTAGTGCAAAGATTCCAAATGATTTCAATGAATTAAGATACGCCTGTAACAAGTTGCTATCGTGAAAATTAAGAACCCCTAGTGGGGTTCAGAAGCAAAGCCACATTAGGGGTCCAGAGATAAGCTCCCGGAAACGCTAAGATTTTAGCATATCCATGAGTTAAAATTGGTACATTGTTTCATAATGTCACGAATTCGTCTATTCCTCTAATTGACAACATGAAACATTGAGGCCCCGAGGGTGTCCAGGAGAAAATTCCAGACAGGAGTCGAGGAGCAAAGTCCCTTCAGAAAGTTCTGAGAGTTAGTTTCTCTCTGGATGAAAAAGTTAGTCAGACGACTTTACTTCAGCCGAGTTTGTGGGTGAGCGGGGGGGGGGGGTATCATTACCTCTATGTCGCTAATAAAGTATTATTTGTAATTTAGAGGCTTTCATTTAGTCACAATAATCCACTTACCCTTCCCTAATGTTTGACAGTAAAGACTTCAGAGAAATATTAGTTTGACCTAATATAGTTTAGTAACATGACTTGGCATTCATCAATCATTGTCCCCTTGGAAACTATTCTTGCCGAGTCATAAAAATTGCGTAATTACGATTAGACTTATTCGTATTGGGTATCAACTTTGATTGGGAATGGTGAGGGCAACTGGGGGAGGGGCAAGAGGGAAAGCATGGGGGAAATATCCTCTCATTGCCCCTGTGACGCCGTAACTATTTAGCACGTGTAACTTTTGGAACTCCTTACCCAACTGGGCCCTCAGAAGACTGGTTGATCCAAGGCCTTTGTTTGACTTGAACCAAACTGGTGGTATAGTGATATGGGAGGGGGGGGGGGTGGTTTCAGGAATATCCCCAGCCCTCGGGTAATTGTTTTGCTGTAACTGACTAAACGTCAGACGGTCGTGGGGGCATTTTTTTGGGGTGTCTGAAGTAGCGGCCATGATCACTTTTATACAATAAGGATTGTGCACTGGAAAATCAAGAGGAGCGTAACTATTGATTGGTGCAGAATAACGTACAGGCAAGTTTTGAATTAACAATTCACCAATGATCGCTGAAAATCGCCTTTCAAGTTTCCCTTGTAGTAGAGCAATGCAGTTTATTACTTATTCGGTGACTTTTTCTATTTCTGACCAATTATTAGAAGGCTGTGACCCTTCCCCCTACCAAATCCACCAGTGCCTCAGAATAAAGATCGCATCTCCTTTCATTTAACTTCAGTATAAATATTAAAATGTTTATGAAGAGGAGTAAAACAATAGAAATACAAAAACAATACAAAAAATATTAAGACAATTAGCAACAGAAAGTTCAGAAAAACGAAATAAAAAAAAAAAAGAAAACTTGTTGTGTCATTTAAAATCTCTGATTGAATAAACATTACAGCCCTATATACAAAATAATTCTTAAACACTGTATGCTGTAGCATGCAAAGTGTGTTGCGGATCATAATAAATTTTCATCCATTCTTACAAACTCAGCCCTAGCAGATGCATTAAACGTTTCTTTAAGATATTCATAGTTTAAGTGCATCATTTTCGATATTATCTTCGTCGTTTTGTAAAATGGCGCAGCATCTATGAGATGTTTAAGAGTTACGGACTCTTGGCGTTTCTATTGAAAAAAGAAACAACATAAGCAAGACTATAGACAGTAGGATATACCTTGCTCATGACATTAAAAACTCAATGTATCATCAATTAATAGCTCTAGATATTTGATTTGAGAAATACGTTCATTAGACCACCTGTATTTTCACAGTAGATTTTGACAATAACAACGCATTGTGTTCAACGTTGTAGTTGAAAAACACATCTTTCGATTTCTTTAAAGTTATTAACAAATTCTTTGAATTATAAATGAAAACATCATCCACTGCCTTTTGGTGACCGTATATTCTTTGACATTTTGCTTGTTAACGCAGTATCAGATTGGACTATTTCATCTGTAGCCTATAGATAGTAAAAAACGATACAAAACTTTGGACTTGTTTCAGAAATCTCTTAATCACTATTGATAATTTATTGGCACAAGTTTACTTTAATTAGCGATGTTTCTTTTCATCCTATCCGTTTGTTTTTTCTTCGTCTTCTTCGTCCATGTGTGTGGGAGTCATCATTCAACAACCTATATGGAGCTTCCACATTAGTACTTTGTCATTTACTGTCTATTCTTGCATGGAAAATGACGCTAATGAATGTTTCCAAAATCAAACCAAACTACGGACTGAAAGCTAGAGATGTACTCCTGTCAGTGGCAATCTATGACGTCATCGATTTGTTCAGAGTTCACCAAACTTCAACTGTCAATATCCTGCAAATGGCGGGAACTATTTGCACTTATTGGAATGCTACAATGTAAAATTAGCGATCAAATTAAACAATCAAATAAAATACCATACATTGCTTGTAAGTCTTACATTGATCTGTACCAGTCTATGTCCAATTGCAGTATGTTCCCCTCAATATGGCCATTGCTATGTTCCCGTAGTGTGTTAAACCCTTTTCATATGAGTAAATAAAGCCAAGCATTTTGTGACAATGTGAAGTTGAAGTAATAGTCATGGTCATACATATCTTCTTCGTTATTCTATTTTGAAGGGTGAACCCGAATGTTTCACCATTTCCACAATCATGTAATGTGATTATAACAACCACAAATGTAATAATTTAAACCATAAATGTAATAGCTGATCCCATCCTAATTACATTTCTTTTAGCCATAAACGTAATAACGACTAATGGTGGTCTCATTAAGGACAAACCGTACCGTAATGTTTTCATGTTTCTGAAAGTTTTGATACTTCTATCAAAGCCCCTAAATTGCTAACCGTTTGAAATGCCAAACCATTGCCAACCCTTTACATCATTAGCATTCGAATTTCATTGACCTTGCTTGCTTATATGTTATTGTTAATCAAATTTATCATGGATGTTTTCAAGTAGGTTTACCAGTTTAAACAACTTTCAGATCCACCTATAGTCCAAACCCACAGGTCACATATATATTTTAGCCTTCCATGTATAAGCTACACTGTACTTGTGAGAGATTGTAGTACATACAACATGCAAACTTGATTTATCATGGCATCAGTCAAAGTCCTTATGTTTCATAATTGATTCAAATCGTGTGCTCAGGATATAAAAAGCGACTGCAAAAAAAGGAGCGAGGGAATCTCCCTAACATATTTTGCACGCATGGTCAGAAATATTACTGATAGTTACATTTAAATGCATGTTTCCAAACATCTGGCTGATGTAATTGTATATTATAACATTTGGCATATTCAGGATTCTAAACTTAACCAAGCCTCCCGTGTCCTGAGGAAGCAAACAAGCCCGATTGACCATGGAAATAAAAAGACAGTAACACTCGACTGGTTCTGCATCTGGCACTGGGGAGGTATCATCACAGAACATGCATAACATCATCCTCAGGCTATTGTATGCTGTCTCTGTCTACTATTCCTAACAAATGAGTTGGTAAAACTAAGCAACTAAATGACGTTGAAAGCGATTAAATCTTTCCCATTAATATGTGATTGAGTTTACATAAAACGTAAAGGAAGTACGATGACTCATCCTTCCAAAGGTATTTGCTTGTATTTGATAAGAGCAACCACAAACAATGTTCCCCGAGCAATATCTAAATTTAAGCCTGCCATAACCTAAAGAGGGTAACTTGGACTAAGGAGGACGAGAAGGGGCTCATTGAGTTGTTTCCTTAAATTCACTACTTTTTTTTCCAAATCAGTCAAGTTTCCAAGATGTTGATAGTTTTCAGTACTGTTGGATTTGAACCATGATTTATTATTTTCACCATGAGTAATTGCAATGTGATTGCATTCTTAGAAATCCTTAGAAATTTAATTGATATAAACTCAATGAATAGCTTTAAACAAACAAGAACGGACTTGGCCACAGAAAGATGGCCACTGGTAGCCTTGGGCTTTTACCCCACTAATGTTCTATTAATTTTCATTATTTTTTCAATAAATGGGCAACTACAATTTACAGTTTACGTCTATACATGATGCTTAAATTTTCGTAAAAAATCACAAATTGACATGTGTGCCCTCTGTACAATAAAAATGCATAGTGATTGCAGATGACTTATTGCAGGACAAACGCCAAAAATAAACATTCCCTTACTGGTTAATTTCATGTTTTACATTCAGAACAGATGTGAACTACACTGGCGTATGGAGTGCAAATGAACCAATGGTGTGGTAATAGAAAAAGTCTGTATTCCCTTTTTTTACACACCAGTGGATAGATCAATGCTATGGTGATGAATCAGCTGATTACACCTATTGTTAAAGTCACACTTCAGTAAACAAGGAATTTGGCACGGTACACCTTAAAGCAGACACACTAGTTCAATACAGCACTGTACACAGGGAACTGTGACACATAGTCTAAATGTAAACGTACCACAGTAGAACAACGAAATGGACGAGATAGTAAAACAAAACTGTTTTTGATGAGAAAGAACAATTCATGAATTTGGTACGAAATGTACAGACCTGTAGCAACAAAGCAAAACTGAAATTCTAAATACACAAGGGCACCAAATTAAGGAAAAAGGCCGTTGTTGGGTTGCTATGTACATATCTCTTTGGTGTTGTCATCGTGTCTCAAAGACATGCAATAAGATAAACCACCATGATTGATTAGGGTTCACTGAAAATATCGCAGTGGTCAAAAGACAAATATGTACTACGTGCAACGCTTGTTTTTCGAAATATTAAAACTACATAGAAAACTGTTGAAACCGTGGAGATCGTAGTTGTCCAGTACACAAATTTACATTTAAGCTGCCTTACCTGGAGAAGGTAAGAGTCCAACAATTACCCGGTAGAATTTGTTGGTGGAATACCGCATGTGGTTGAATTTAACCGTTAGCAAAATGGCAATACGACGGTATAGCTGTAAACATGATTAGTACACACAGCTATGCCAACATCTTGCCTTTTCAACTTCGGTTCGTGAGTCGTTGACAGGTTTGATGCTTGAATTCCATATGGTGAAAACTTCAAGACGACGAGTGAGGGCAGTTCTTGATGTGAGGGAGTAGTTAAAAACTTGATAATTCTGAATAAGAAAATGGCAGTACGTGGGCACAGCCGGGAAAAGTTGGTTTACAGCTATGCCAACATCTTGCCTTTTTCTCACCAGAATACTTCAATCGTGTGATCCATCCAAGTTCCCGTAGTATGAAGTGGAGTGTTGTTTGCTTAGATGTAATAACCGACGGAAGAGATGGCTAAGACATTGCAAAGCTGTAGTGTAATATGGCTAAACAGCTATGCCAACATCTTGCCTCCTTTGCCGTGGTAATCCGATTAAGTCCGAACACGAGCTGTAGAAAGAAGCAAAACAACGATAAAGGTTAGGCCTATACCGAATAGAACACTGCTTTGCCTAGCAACTACCCAACGTTTTCTGCACATTCCCACGAAGGAATGGACGTTAAAACAAACTGACTTGCCGCATACCAAACGTGCACTGATGAGCAACAAGTGAATAGATAATCCATTACGTTCAAACATTTCCAGGACCAAACCCCATTGAGAAAGCAATACATGTGTGGTCCAAAGGTTCTTTAAAATGCAAACAAAAAATAAGTACCATATTTAAATCGTTTCACCGCATTATAATAGTTAAATGCTATATACTGCAGTGTGAACAAACTCGAGCGGCGTGCAGCCATATTTGTTCTATCGATCGTCACGAGGAACATCGCATCAAAGGCGACAAACATTTCGTAATTAGTTCATAACAGAGAGTGAGTGATGGAAAAAAAAAAACTATTGCAAAGGTATATATAGCTACTAATGATGAACTAACTGGGTGCACTTTAACACGTATTCTTTTTGTTCTGGGCATAAAATAGTCGGTATAACTAAGAAAAAACATATCTGTATCTAGATCGAATGTCTGTAGTTCTGCGTTTGGGACATTAAAATCGAATGGTGATGTAGACAATGTTCTACAGGAAAATATTTAGGCGCAAAATATGCAAATGTCACTACAAGAAATGAATGAAATAACTCACAGCCATACATTGTAGTGACCCTAGAAAGTATATTAAAATTAACAAAAGAACAGTAACTTTTAATAACTATTCAACGTTCACAAAATATTTTCTTGCGGCGAGGTTCAAATATGAAAGCTTATAACTTGTAGGCCGAAATAAAAATCGCATAGCAACTATCTCATGCCTTATGATACACAAGGTATGCAACGTGAAAAGTTAAAGTACACGACTGCGTTAAAGAAAATTACTGCATATTGGCTAGATGATATGAAAATAGTCTTACCTTATCCAAACAGACAACGGATAGATATGAAATGTCCAACACAAGAAAACGAAAACATTCACAATGTTAAGTTGCTTAAAGGACCGGCAAATTTAAAGCTGACTAAATATATCACATCGGCCTTAAACAACTGTACGTGGACTGACGTATGTATACGGCAACTTATTACGTTGTATTTTACACACTTGAAGCTAGTGATAACTACCAGCAGTTTGAGAGTGCCGAAGTAATAGGTTTGACACCGCGTTTAAATTTGTTCAGTCGGGCGGGGATGGCTTCAATGCGTACTTTACTTCCATTCACCCAAGGAGTTCAATAGAGGCCTGATTCAATAGGTTTCATACAGAGAAATCTACATTGGTCCTACAACAACAGTGTGGTTTTACCTTTTATTGTGTGCAACCAGGGCGAACTTTGGAGCCCGTGGTATTTGTTATGCAAATAGCGACATTTTCCAAAGTCGTGACATGGTGAATTTTCCCGCCATTGATATGGAAACAAAAGCTGACTAGGTGAAGAGAAGCTGTTTCCAGGAGATCTATTTGGCAAGTTGAATAGAAAGTAGAAATTGGTTTCTTAAAGTTACGTAATCAGGTATGCCGTCGCTTTTATGATGGGTAGCACTTAGCACAGAACAAATTCTACATCTTATTGAATTCATTATTGTACACACTTTTGCCTATTGACTATGTACATGTGTCTTGTTATGTAGGTAAGAAAAGCATGGCCGTTTCCCAAGGTTACTGTAAGCACAGAGGAGGAGTTTAGAATGTTTGGCTTTGGAGTTAAAATAAGATGAGTCAAAATGAAGTGAGACACAATTGTCACCGTCAAATCTGCCTGGAATCATGTGAAACAAAGAATAACAGACACTAAAGTAATAAAGAATTAAAAAAAAGGACATTAATTGCAAAAGCAAGGAATATATATAGGTAGGGTTACAAAGCTGCAGACACAAGTATTTAGTTACAGTTTACTTCAGATGAATCGTTACGTAATTCATGGTTACCCATGATGGTTCCAACCATCCCTCCGTGCTGAGTCAAATGAAACAGGGAGGAGGTGAATGACCAAAAGTCTGATCACCTTACAGCGTGAGGACGATTTCTTTGATGTTTCTGCCCCGATGTCCAACAGGTAGCTCAAAAGTTATGAACTTACCCTTACAATCCTGGAAGTGAGACATCACAACCCGATCAACTGACCCAATTTAGCTGTGTTGACGGTCAGTTAAGGAATATGTTTCCATTGTAATATTTCACCCGCCGTCAGCGTATAGTATTCTGCTTACTTTCTATTCTGCTGTATTCTGCTGTCACTCATGGCCGTATCCCCCCCCCCCCACACCCTTAAAATACGAAAAGTTAAAAAACCTGTTCTTGAGGTGGTGAATCAGTTCTTCATCAGATCTTACTTGGTATCATCATTGCTAACTGCACTGCAACTCATAACTAAAGTTTGAACTAAAACAGAAACGCGGTTGTTACAGGGACTGGGAAATGCCACTGTTCTTTGACGATACGAGCGGTTTGTTACACGAAAAGTTTCTAGTCAGTGCTCTGCGCTGTTTAGATTCTACTTACAAGCCTGGGAAATCACATTTCCGACTGTCTGAGAGGTCATGACTTTTCAAACTTTTCTGCACGTATCGTGCAAACCGATCATAGTGGCGCTCCCCTTAGAAAACTTCCCGAATAAAGCTCACTCCATGTACACACTCAAACTTTGTATCCCCGTCTGTGATTGCCCCCCCCCCCCCGAGAAAATTAGGTAGTCTGCAGTGCTGTGGACCCGAAATTCGAGCAAAAGAAAATCTGAGCACATTTTCATTCAATTTCATTTTCTAGTGCACATGACGTAAGAACTCATTTCGTGGTAATTTTATCTTGTTATTTTCTGAACATTTTTCATCACACTTTCCAACCCGGCCTCCATTCCAGAAATCCTGCGTACGCCACTGAGTCCAAGGAAGAATACTTGGATAATTTGACGTCATAATACACTGACATTGTCAGAAAGTAACTAAGAATGGTTCTGGTAGGCCTGTAGCAGGGCCAGATTCCATTCGAAGGCGAAAATCGCAATGGAGGCTATAGGGGGTGGGGCACCAGAACATATGACTTAGTGGTGATATTTTTTTCTAACCCCCCAACAAATTTTGAGGAAAAAGTTTTCTTTGTAAGGGGAAGTCCTTGGGTCCGTTCGACCGAGGGTCTTCGGTTAGGTTGCAGCGAGTCAGCAAACCGGCTTCTCCACTGAAATTTCACGGCACTGTATTTTAAGCTTATCGTCTTCAATAAGTACATCCAGTCGACATTAATGAAAACAAAAAGCGTGGCGTGATCGATAAAAGCAAGTAGTACCGGTGGTCACGTGCTGCAGTTTGCACCAGTACATAACACAGACCTTGCCTGCAGTGACAGCAGCTTTACCGCCAACAGCCGTTAAGTTTCCCTACGGTTCTCCCCTGACATGTGTCCCTTTCAAAGTGGAAATCCTAGTTAAGCCTAAAATTTACTTAAATTTTATTGAATGCAGTATATTTTCGATTTTGTGATTACACCGAGTCTGAGCAGACCCACCATTGAGCGGCCGCGTTGACGATTAGAGTCACTCGCCGCGGCACGGGATGGGGGAGGGGTGGTTCGCTCATTTTTCAGAGTCTTTCAAAGTTCATTTTTTGAGGTATTATTTTATCGGAAATTGAAGTGAAGTTATAGATTTCTGAGGGGTGGGGCGAGGTCTCCAACAAAAAAAACTCATAAGTGTTTGACTAATTATACTAATTATAAGAACTGTCATGTTACTGCATCTTTGAAAGTCTTCATTAACGTATTGATAAAAACGTGCCACTGCTCAATGTGCACCTGTAAGCAAATAAGAAGTATTTCATCTAAATCAAACTGTGATTGCCACCAATAACTATCTCTCTACTGTGAGTGACTTCCTCGGGTATTGAATAAGTCCAACTTGATGATCCTAGCCAACCATCCATGTGTACGCGCGCAGCGGTTTACCTTTATTATTCCTAGTCAAGCTACTAGTATGGTCATCATGGCATGCCTTTGCAATAGAGATTGCGCAAAGAATACATTACGCACTGACCCAAGAAATTAAGCGCAATGCTTTTAAAAAACACTCCAGTCTCTTGGTTTCAACCATGGATGTATACTCCATGATACAACATTTATACTTCAATTAGTACATGCTTTGAAAATCCACCCCCCCCCCTCCGAACTTGTCAGTGAATTGTTATTAATGATTTTAATTAGTTTAAATTAACTGGTGTAATATAATGTTCACATAATGATTGGGTAAATACTCAAGCCAATGTCGACTGCCCCCTAGAGGTGGTGGGCGGGGTTCGAATGTCATGGGACCCTGGGCATTTGGGGAGAAAGCAAAGTTAGGTTATGGAATAAAACAAACGAAAATACAAAAGAATGTGGAAATTAAAACAAGTTTATCTTTACAGAGCCGTTAGTTGTTCATTACGCAACCTGGCAACCTTTCTGTAGGTTCACCATAATTTCATGAAATATTCACAAACCACCACACGGAAGAAGAGTGAGATGAAAATGGCACTATTAGTACTTGGTAAAAACTGACATTTGTAGATCAACCCAGCGGATTTAAAACCCTACCGCCCAAACCCCTACTTGCAAACCATGTATGGCTTGACTTATGAGGGGGGGGGGGGAACTTTGGGATCTCAGTCCAAATGTAAAAAAAGTGGAGTTCTGAGTTCTAAATGTATATTTATCCCCCAATATTTGCCAAGTGCTGCAAGAGTGAATGAAAGAGGATACATAATTCATCATGATTCATGTATCCTCTCAATTCATGTAATGTGTACCTAACATTCTTCATAAATTGATTTTTTTTTCTTATTAATTGAGAAATTGCAGACATGAGATACCCACGAAGTTCGTGGGAATTTTCGACCATCGAGAGGGTTTATGTAGCCAAAATGTTACTTAAACCGCCCCGCGCCAAACGACGGATCCGCTTAGATATTCTTCAGTGACGTCACTTCGAATCCCTTATTTAGTTTTTCGGTACCGCCGAGTCTGAATACTCATGGTACCTGTGATGTGAGTGTGAGGTGGCCGTCTTCGTGCAAGCTATTTACCAGGGCCCTGATAGGCCAAAGTCGTCACCAAACGCTTAAGTTATTCGGGAACATGCCCCGTCAGTGGGAGATTCTAACATAATTAAGTGCTCTCAATATACACCGTGACTGTCTGTGCACTACAATAATTAAAAAAAAAGACAGCGTTGTTTTTTAATATCATGTAAAGGAAATCTATTATTTCACATTTGCTATCAATGAATTTAAAAATTTGAAAATCACACGAGTGTCATATTTAATTTTGAATTGTAATTGATACAAACGAAGTTCAGCGTAGCAAAACTATGAGGGGTAACAATTTCATTTTTATTCTATTTCAAGCATATGTTATTGTACTATAACTAAATGCAACAGCTCAAATGTAAGCTTTCTTTTACTAAATTCCAACTTTCGTTTGAAAAGCAAGTAAACAAATATTTTTTCTGATTGTTCTGACTGGAAAC
The DNA here is from genome assembly GCA_021234535.1 of Stichopus chloronotus. Classification (NCBI taxonomy): domain Eukaryota; kingdom Metazoa; phylum Echinodermata; class Holothuroidea; order Aspidochirotida; family Stichopodidae; genus Stichopus; species Stichopus chloronotus. The sequence continues at coordinate 3,208,345 of CM037838.1, read as the reverse complement.
CACCTTTCATGCCGCTTTGTCTTGTTTTTGTATATAAAATTTACCACGGTACACGTGTGAATAAGTATACTAGCGATATTTACATAATTCACGGTTGTTTTCACCTAATCAAATCATGCCGTTATAGTCTTGCTAGGCTAGGTCAACTGAAAGACCGAGAAACTGTGATGAATCATGCCATAGCGAAACTTACTATTGACACTTTATATTGCATTGATATATCGAGATTTGTACAGTGTTGAAAGCATAATTACTGACAAAGAAACTTTGCGGAGATAAACATGTGTTAAATGCGGGCAAATGGAGCACATTGGGACAGGAGATAACATGTCACTATTTCATTTTTGTTGTATTCATGCTGTGTAAGGTTGTGATGCTTAACACCATTAGTTACTCATTCTTCTGCGTGGTGGGAGGGTAATTGCCTGAATTTACTGCCGGGGTCGCATGGTAACTAACTGAGAATTTTTAGAGGGATGCGAATCCCTCCCCCCACCTTTTACAAAAAGAAAGCTTAACGTTGATGTTCTATTTGCTCGTATAGTCTCAAGTGCTTTTTGATGTTATCTCGAGAACACTTAAATGTTAAACTTCTACAAATTTCAAATTGCGCTGCAAGCCACTTTTGTCATCATTTCTAAAAAAGGTAAACATCTTGATAATGTAAGTATAACATATTTAATTCTTTTCTTTTGTTTGGTGTCATCATTGATCGAATGTTGTTGTTATTGTAGTGTGAAGTTTATGCCACTTGTTGCTTATTGCTATGTTTCTTTGATAAACCTTTGACGTACTTTCAAATTAAATTAAATTAAATCACTTTTAACAAAACTATAAATTGCAACAAACCTTTGCTTACTTCGTCAAACAGTTAGTGCTGACTAATTGATGTCTAGTACCTATCGTATTTCGTTGTTTATTCGTAGCACCACGCAACAGTCCACGGAAGGAAGGGACAGAAGGGGGGGGGGGGGATAACGAGACAATAAAGAATAGAGCTAGAGGGACTTGGAATGAGTTGATAAGTAATATCTCAACCATGCATTGTACTGAAAATGTCACAAACAAAAAGGGCTAAATACTCTTTTCCTCGGACAAATTTATATATTTGTCTTAATGAAATTCCTTATTTGTACATGGTAAGTCCTTTTCTCTCATAGCTACTACGGCTTTTATGTGGTGTATGGTCATCTTTTTCGTTGAATTTTAGGATGTAATGAACAGATTGTGTAACTACCGACGGTATGGTACTATGGTTTACCCATAACATATCATTTCTAACTCAAAACGGTTTTTTTGCGCTTTAAGTTCCTCGACGTCATGTTTCACTTTATTATTTAGTCTTTGTCTTCTGAAAGATATTGTGAAATTGACCGACAACCCCAAAACTAGCTCAAGAAGACAATAATATTGGAATGTGACTTAGATTGGCCAATCTGTTAGATTTACCAATGAATTCTATGGAGGATATTGGACTCTTTCTTTCAATAACATGTCGTTTTACGCTATCTACATGTCTTTATACACTCTGGTAAATCGGACTCCTATAGCCTGGATAAGGCTCCTCGTTCAGGCATCATGGGAAACATATGTTCAGTAATTGTATTCACTATTGATTAAACACTTCTATCTCTTTAAGAACTTAATAGTTCACCAGGTCAAACATCACATTGACACAGTGAAACCAGAATAATAGATGAAACTACATTATTCCTTTACTATTCTTCTAGACAACCCGCAAATCGACTTATTTGTAATCTAATTTTCCTTGAACTTCTGGTCAGTGAAAGGGACGCGGATTAGTTCTCAATTATCTTTGATCAATCGTCTTGATAAAGTAGTTAAGAGGATTACTGTCTGACGAGCACACCCCTTATACAAACTGAATGTAATTATTCAACTGCTGAGGAGAGACATGTCCATCAAGATTACTAGTAATTGGATGTCTGTGAATGGTACATCTAGTTGGACCTCAATGAACTGGGACCTACTAAACGAAAGCTCTTGACAGTGACTGCTGAATGTGAACTAACGCTACAATAAATATTGAGCCAAGTAATACTAATTTAGTCAACTGTAGTTTTCCTATCGTTAGAACTTGTTGATAAGTTATGATGTTATATTGATGTGTAAAATACGAACTTACATTTCGTGACAGGAGCCACATGGGATATTATAGGGTAATAATTACACTAAAAAGGAAGACAAAAGTACTGCACCTTGTTTTGGAGCGTCTCGTTTCATTATCTTCTTATCTTCTTGGTATTTAGCTGAAAGTAACGTTTTGAAGTACCTTAACAATATGACAAACAAGAGATCGCAGTGTGTAATATTATGAGACCAAAAACATAGGCAGATATCCCCACGAAGGGAGATAAAAATATGACAATAAACGGTCCAGATGACATGATGGTTGAGATGACAATGCCCTATTAACTTAATAATTTATTAATAATTGATAATATTATTAATGAGCACTTTACACCATTGCGAAAAGTTCATTATATTTTCGTCAAATTTCAAAACATGGACAAAATTATATACAACTTCGAAGGCATGACTGGACTGTTTCTCACCTGGCCGTCAGAATTATCAGTTGAAGTTTGTGGGGTGAGTGGAGGGCTCTGATGGCCAAACGAGAACGGCATCTCTTGACTTTGAGAAAGGCCGTAGCCCATGGGGGGGGGGCTAATTTAATAGAATGTTCTTTTAGTGTGTAGTATTGAAACGAAAAAAATAAATTGTACAGCAATTTAAAGATTTGATTACAACTTCGTTTTCAATGATGTATCAACTTGCATACAAACTGGGATAAAGAGAAAGTAAATCATTGACCACTCTTTAGCAGAAAAAAAAACAAATAAGATATATTTTGATTTTCAGATATATTGGGCGATCTTGGATAGTACACCCTGAAAATTACACAGTCGAACCACTCGCAGAAGTAATTTGCTTAATTCGTCATGTAATGACACATTTCTGTGTATTTCTTACTCCTCAAATGGAATTAGGGCGTTTAGAATACACAAATATGGCATACAAATTAGCTTTAATCGTTGTTAAACTATTCAGTCTCATCAATAAACATCTGCCAAAGCTTAATCCCCTCAAAGCATTATACATGTGATGAGTGATGGAAAATGATTTAAATTATGGAAAGTTTGGGTGATCAAGTTATTACTGAGCAACATGTAACTGAATTTCTATCTGTGAGAAAATTATTTTTTGTTTAAGACTCCTGTCGTTCCTTAGTTTTATTAATCTATCATCTTACATTCACAAAGATATGACTGTTTATGAGTTATGATATGACTTATTTTCCTTCAATTAACTTTTTTTTCAATCCTCAATAAAGTTAAACTTCTCAAGAGTACCTTAATAGAATGATGGAAACCTACATGTCTTGAAAGGACTTTTTAAAAATATTTTGTACCGATAGAACGTACGTTCCCGAAAGTATAACATACAGACATACACAGCTTGATGAAGACATGACATATCCCAATAAGGTATATTTAATGTCTCGCTATTCATAATATTTAATATAAGCGTTCAAAATTGTTTTCATTCTTTTAACATTTTCAATATATACGACGGTAGTTAACACCTTAAACATAGTGGTAAAAACTACAGAAGGGACTAAAAATCATGTAATATTTTCAATCCACGACAATTATATAGACTACGAGTACAATTCTAAAGTTTCATTGATGTTCTTCAATATGCTGTGAATGAAAGCAGATTAAGATTACTGTACTAGAGTGTATACACTAAATGCATACCTGTATACTTTACTAAAAAAGATCTTGCTTAATGACTAACTAAAAAAAAAGAAGTTTGAGGGGGGTGGGGTCGTGACGTAACTGATTCCCTAGCTGCTTCACCCTGTATGGGAGAAACTATAACCCAATATATTTCTAAACATTTCCCTATGAGAATCTGAATTGATATTACCATCTAACGTTCAAGTAGCCATCTGTTGAGAACACAACGTGCTCTCATTAGACATCATCATACTGCCTCCCCTCCTATCGCCCTCCTCTCTCTCACTGAGGCTCCTCTTTAGCTTTCTTCTTTAGCTTCTTTGGGTCCTCGTGATGATGATAATGATGATGATGATGATGATAACGCCCATCTTCAAGCAAAGGTTACAATATTCTGACTAAAAATTTAAAGCAATGTAACCTTTGAAGACCAAAGTCTGGTGTTTCATTTCATTTATTTGTTTTCCACATCATACATATTTGCATACATATATATACAATAATTACATCAATTGGAGTAAACCGCTTAGTTATGATGTGAAGGAAGTTGAACAAAAAACCTTCAAGGGCTTGACGAAGTGCTCAACTCCCTAGTGCAGTATCAGAGAAAAGAAAAGAAGAAAAGAGACAACTTAATAAGATACTTAACACACCCCCCTCCACACCCCAAAACACCAATGTAATAACAATTGGTAGTATTCAAATGCATGGTTTTGAATGTAAGTGTAATCATTCATTTTGTCATAGAGACATTACATATAAATTTATAGTGTTGTTTAATAGTTACCTTTCGTTGAAGTTGAACAATTGCGACCAAAAGCGTGTGTGTGTTTGTGTGTGCATAGGTCGGGTGGGCACAGAAACGAGTGTTAGGAGATTCGGAAATTAATCTTGACCGATTAGTTCTCTTCATCTCATTCATTGTTACGTTGTCATCTTCACCCATGAGGCTCACGCTCGTTTTTCTTCTGGCATACACGGCATTAGGGTCTATCCGTAGACGTCTGGCTAATTTGAAGAGAATGATACGGCGCATCCAATTAGGCACAGGACGGGTGTAAGGTCCTCCGTGGTGCAAGTTTAATACAATAATTGTGAGCACAACCGAAACTGAGACGAGAAGCATCGTAGCTGCGTAATATTGACCTTAAATAAAAAGATACATTGGTCAGACAGTAACTTATATGGTGGGTTAAACACATTAATGCAAACAAAATGATAAATGTAAGAAATTTAAAAGATTGACTTTGTTCGCAATGTTCATAGTAATTAATTACTGAATGGAGGGGGGAGGGGCTGGAGTAATGTCATAATACTATAGCAAATGTGAAACAAACCATTACGAATAAACCATAGTGCATTTATAATGGTTAATGTCTGCAGAAGTATCATTAAAATGAAAATAAAATATCGATATCGTTCAGGTGACTTTTCAAACAAAAAATGGCTACAAAAAGATTGACCTTTGTAATGCTACAAAGACCTGACGTAAATTATATTCATACCTCATTTATCTAATCATAAGTTAACATCATTTTTTTATCTTCTTTCCCACCTTCTTAATTAGTATCACACGTTGACGACTGAAAGAAATAAGTCTTATATTCAGAAATGGTATTACAAAAATAACTTTCTGAATAAAATTAATTATAAGTCCAGATGTTAAGAATGGTTTGAAAAAAGGGTTAATGATGAGCAGAAAATGTACTGAAACTTTAAAAATTGGTCTGAAAACTGAACAAAGTAATTATTATATTAGTGCAACAAACGGCAAACTAAGAAAATGAGAAAAACGGGCACAAAAGTCAAAAGATACACTATGGCTAACTTAGTTCATTACCGAACATTTTAAGACTTGAAGAAATATTCATGGTTTTATGAATATCTCAGCTTTGTTGGTTTATATGTATTAATAAAGTGTTTATCTGCGACAACCGATTTTTTGGTATATAAAATTTGTTACACTTTTGCAGTAAATGTGAAGATATGTGTAAGATGATCGCTAAAAATTTCTAGATGTGAGGTGATGAAAAATACGGAAATGGAATAGAGGGCGTTCTTGATAATCTTCGTAATTTTCATGAACAAGCAGTCAGCTAAGATGACTGCTACTGTGTATATTATGCAAAATGCACTGAACGTTACTGGATCCCAGCAACTTCATTCGATCCCAAAGCTAAGATACTGTAAGCATATTTCGCGTTAATAAGCTAAGACACTGTAAGCATATATCGCATTAACTTAGAGACTGTGAATTCCCTTTCCTGAAATGAACGTTTTCGTCATTTTAATTAACAAAATGTCATCCTGAACAAACAATCTTTTTGATAGGTTTGTAGTCTAAGTCTATAAGAAGCAGTTGTGACCATGCCTGAGATACAGGGAGAACAACTAAAAAGTCTCCTAAATGGTATGAGAGAATATTGTGTGAGATATGTGTATGTCATTTCATTTGCTGCTAACAAGCTGAAGTACCAATAATTAGAAGCAACGCAGTTAAGCTAATTGAACTATTATGCTTGAGATCTTCCTATCACTTGTTTCTTAAGTAAGGAACCAATCACCCGATGGTGATCGTCAATGAATATTGTCTTCTTTATAAATATTGATATCACTTACCGAAACAACACTGAGGCAAGTAATTAAGAGACTTTATACAATGAAGAACTACTGACATTGTACAACTTCTTCAAGCTCTTCTTTAGTTGGATGTCACGAAACCTTTAAGCTAAACATGCACAAGACTGCAAATCAATGTGGCATTGCAATTGGTAGACAGTTATGTAACGGAGATCTTTTTTTTTTTTGGAATCAGTATCTTGAATAAGCTCTGAAATTCTTATTCCGAAATTATTTGAAATACACAAGTTGTAGATTATAGAACTATTTGGGTTCAGGCACTGGTCCCAAGATTGGTACCGTGGCATCCATGGGTCCCAGAAAGTTCCCCCAGGGGTGCCAGTTTAGGATAAAGAAGTGAATCAATAAAGAATATACAATTATAATTAAATGTTTCATCCCAAATTGACCTGCAAAATTAGACGGCGTATTAGCTCCAAAAGGTTTCTGGATGCGTCTCATCATTTTATGGTGGCGCTCCGCTTTAAATTATGCTTAATAGGGTGCCACGTTACAACTCATCATTACCCACAGTGATGTAAGGTGTATATAAAGGTTGTGAACCACTGGTTTAAGGTCTTTCAATACACAAGAGAAATGGCGGTACAGAATTGTTTGATTGGTCAAATTTGGAATGAAAGTGTGAGAGTTTCATGAATCCACTCAATTAAAAAAAAACTGAATTGAAAGTGACATTTCTGCACTTTGAATATTTAGTCTCTTTTGTTACCTATAATGCTAGCTATTTTTGTTGCTATTTAGGTCGTTGTTATCGTCATTATATAGTTTGTTTTTAATTGTTCAGTTATTAGTATTATTGTGTTTTTAGTGCGTGGCCTTAATCTAATGCATGTTCGCTATTGCAAAACTTGAATAATTTAAGTTCATTACGCAAGCGGGTACTCACAGGCCAATCAGAGAATTGTCATTACCAACATCCTGGTCAAACTTGTACAATCGTGAAAGCTAAAAATTAATGTAATCCCAAAAGAGATATAGAGACGTAATATTTGAGGAATAGAAGCAGCAGTACAGAAATAAAAACAGATGCAGTGCTCAATTTAATTTTGAAGAAATGATGTATTCGCAGCCAAATTGATACTTTTTATGTAGTTAAAACTAAAATGGTTATTCAAAAGGATTTAGTTTATATATTCTGCACTATACGTTGGTGCTGCATCGAGAAAATTAAGGAACTGAATGACTTATCTGACCCACATTCTGTATTGAAACAATTAAATAATTGTGGAGTGCCGACATGACTGTTTAAGCAAAGCCCCACCATGAATTGGTTGGCAAGGAGTGCGATGGAGGAAAACATGCAGTGTTCCACGCTTCATGTATCCAGCATTGAAATGGAAATCCTATGTCTACAATTTCTCGATTAAGGAGAAGAAGCAATCAAATATTGTTGGGGGTGGGGGGCTGTTGAATCTCCTCACTCTCTGATGGGGGCTAATCCTCCAAGTCCTCCTGTTCCTTCCACCACTGGTTTATAAGTTTTCCAACCATTTGAAGAGAACTGTCTTTAACAGATGCCAGCAATTTGTGTCGTTTTGTTGGAAATTCACAGTCCCTAGCTCTATGAGAAATAAAAGACAGATGCGGCTGCCTGGCCGCACGTTTTGGTTTACACGTTCACTGTGTATATACTGACGGACCAGTCAGATAAGTAGATATATACTGGAACCTTTGTAGACCATTTTCTCAAGTTTGTTTAAGTTAAATAATCGACTTGGGGTAAATATTGATTCTGGTAGATCTAATCTGGTAATCAAATTTTTTCTGGATTATAATATGACGAAATTCAAACACTGATTAAATAAATGAACACTAGCTTGCATTGTGTCGTGAAACTTGTTGACATGTAATACATAATGAATTTATACGTTCAAAAAAATATAAAATAGGGGAAATACTTACTTTTCATATTTTTCTTGTAATTTACTGCACAAAGTGAGGATGAAATTCATGTATTCCTGATAAGTGCCTAATATTTATCCTGAAATGAAGAGATTAAAAAGAATGATTTAATTTTCTGATTGTATTTTTGTTTTCAGTTTCCATACGTAAACTGTTAAAAGATTACAAGATCAAGCTTCATTTAATATATTCATTAAATATGAAACTGTTTTCTGCGTTTCCTATGCTGTCCCGTTTTTAGAGAAACCTTTGAAGAAAAGCATATCAGCTGTGACATAGATATCACGTTCTATTCATTCTTGGATAGGCCCATAAGGGTTGTTAACGTCGGCAGGTCCTAACGTTTGATATTCAAAACATGCACACACCTGCAGGTACTTCTTAAAGTTTCATAATGGAGTGCACTAATTGTTGTCAGTGTCTGCACCATGGAGGGGGGGGGGGGTACATGTGGCATTCCCAAGTCAGAACCTTTGACCCCAATCCCCCTCCCCCTCAGGTGAAGTGACCCGTTAATTACGTACATGTATATGTCTATTTCCTTTTATATTCATAATTTTACATTGACCTTTCTGTTGTAGTGAGTCAATGAGACTTAATTTGTCACCCAGAGATATGTTAAAACCTCAGAGTTTCAGAGGTTTCGGCCCCTGGACTCCCACCGTGGCTTTGAATCTGAACCCCATGAAGGATCCTACTGTCTCATCTCGTCAACTTAGTTTTATGTTGGTGATCTATGGGGGGGGGGGGGGGGATTGGGTCTTAGAAGTCTTAGTAGGACAGCCCCTGTGGAGGACGTCCTGGCCGTTAACGATGCAGAAAGTCCCGTTACAGTACAGAGAGGTGGAGAGAGAGAGAGACGACAGAACAGAAATCCAGAGAGAAAAATGCTTCATTTAATTTAACGATCAGAGTTCTATTTATTTCCGTTGCTTCGTCTGGTCTTCATAAATTTGATACTATACAGAGATATGTTGACCCTTCAACTGCATGATTGCCAGTCTCGGCCTCGTGGCTGCAGATAGCCAAACGCACGCTTCTGAGGTTGAGATTCACGAGGTCGATGATGGCGTTGATCAATCAAAACCATATAATCCATATGCAAATCGTTGCCACCATGAATTAACAAATCCCGTAATTATTGCGAAATCTTTCCAAGTAGCAGTGCATGCCCGACACATTTCTAATGGTATTATTGTCTTTACTAACTGACTGAAGGCAAAAAAGAAAAAGTGAATAAGATCGTGTAAACACGGGAAACTGAACCGTAACATTCACCATATACAACATTAAAGGAGAGGAATAACAGAAATAATTAAAATCGTTTTGAATCTTTGCATTTAAAGGATGCATTTTAAACAAAAATATACCTATCCTGAGATTTAATTTTCCATCCAGAGATGTGCTAAGACCTCAGAGTTTCACGGGACTCCGCCCCCTGGGCCCCAACCGGAGTTTTCCCTTGAACCCCACCAGAGGATCTAAGACGGCCTCCTGGACCCAAAGCTCACGCTTCTATCTCGATTTTTATTTCTGACCACGAACAGTTTCTTTTGTCCTCCATTTGCCTCCCTCAGTGTAAAATCCTGGTGCCGCCATTGCTATGTTGAGCCCCAGCCAGGAACAACTCAAGTTTTCTCCATTATTCTCTGCTTAGACTGGTGCGGAAGTAATGTGTGAAGTGTTCATTCAAGGTTTCCCTCCTGGACGGTGGACTGTTTGAGTGGTAACGGTTTCCTTCCACTATAGTTTAGAAATTTTCTATTTTTTCAAATCTCAGATGAGCTTTGGACTGAAGATGGTGATTTTAGGGGATTGGTGGACTGACAGTTAACTAAACAGTACCACATTTTAAAGACAGTTGTGATAAATCTATTCAAGTGAATTACAATAATCCGTTGAGATGTCCTTCACAAAGAAGATAAAGTTTGGCATTCTTGAAACTTTCTTGAGGAATATAATGTTTCCCACAGTCAATATTAATTTGCAATGTATGGTGATGCTTTTACTTCAAACATGCACAAATTTAATAAATAAATGGAAATAGTGGTATGACTTACGTACTTTAATCTTGTAAACATTTACAGATGTTAATTGTCAGTATAGGACCTATCGGAACTTTCTTGACAATTGAATTCGGCAGAGAGTTGCTACAGCAACTCCTTGTTTGAAGTTACTGTCAGGGGTCTAACCTGTATATGAGGTCTCGGAAATGACGGGCAGCCTTAATTAAAGGGAAATAGGGCGTTTAGAATACACCAACATGACATACAAAAGGAATAGCTTTGGTCATTATTTAACCATTCAGTCTCATCAATAAACGCCTGCCAAAGCTTCATCTCCTCAAAATATTATGCATGTGATGAGTAACGGAAGATGCATCAATTGAATTTTGAAAAGTTTGGTTGAACAAATTAGCGTTGAGCAACACATAGCTGAGTTTCTATCTTTGAGAAATGTATTTCATAAAAAAAAAGACTACTGCTGTTCCTTATTTTGAATAATCTATCATTCTGTATCCACAAACATTGGTTTTAAAAATATCAATGTTTTCTGTAAAACAAACGCTCTATTTCCCTTTAACTCAGGTAGAATGTTTTTTCTAATTGGGTTGAAACCCAAGGTTCTCCGTCAAGTTATGCAAAGTTTCAATTTCGATCCTTCCTGGCTTAAAGATTGGCTGAATTTCTTTCATTCAGACAAAACAAACAATTAACATGTTAATCTAGTGAATACAATCATAGGTAAAACAATCAAAATCATATGTAAGCCTCAGTGCTGGACGCTCACCGAGAGTCCTTCCGATAGAAACGCCCTCACAGGGAACAATATTCGGTGTTAGTTGATGCAGTTAGTGATAAGACTGACCTACATGCAGCGATACAAACTGACCTACGGTTATGAACACTTGATTCTTGAGTAACGATATTCAATCACTCAAAGTGTTCGGTTCTTCAGGCAATAGGTCAAGTTTAAAATACATTTAAATGTGAATACCAAATTGACACAGATTCGATCGAGTCACAATATTTTAATTCCCGTGAATACTGTAAACAGACTAGACATTACTGTGAGTCAGGAAGTAGGTGTCAGCTGTTACCGATAGCGGGGGTGGTCCCAAGCCCCCACGAAAACGCCCCTTCGGTGGGTGTCAGCTGGGATTTTCTGACCAGCTACGGTGTCAGCTTTTATATTTTTGTAACGAACACCATACTGCCATACTGTAGCAAATTTTGCTCCATGGACTCAGCGGGGTCAAGGGGGTCAGCTGCTCCTTTCCGCCCACCTAAAATGTCAGTTGTTACATTTTGTAATGTACCCCTTTCCCGGACCGTACGTCCACGTAGACTAAGTCTCATCCAAGGGCTCATTGGGTTGAATTTTCCCTCCAAAGGGACGTTTTTTAGTGGGCCTGGGGACCACGTAACCCTGTTGGTACCGTGCCAGCTGACATCCATTTCTGACCCATGTGTCATGCATGGTCTAAGTATGTTCCAGACCTTAAAAAAACATCTGGACTCAGTGGGGTAAACCAATATGTCTATACCCTGCGTAGCGCCTCTCTGACTGCCGCTCTTTGTAGCGATAAGCTGAACGAAAAGACTCGTCCGCTGAGCAGGGTAAGAAATACGAAGTTGTCTCAGGCGCCCACCTCTGACCATAAAATACTTAGGCCCAACTATGATGACAACCATGCGCGTGAGCACTGTCTTAAAAGAAGCACGAATTTTGGCTGTATAAATTACTGTGTCGGCTTGGGTTAGTGAGCACCTTATTGAGTATATTTGCTCCAAATATGAAGACAATTAACTGTGCGTCTTAAAATAAGTAAACCAAATTCCATATTTTGTAGAATTAATATTCCTGGATGAACTTTGTTCAGTTGATGACTACACGTAGTTTGTGGTTACGAAAATGAATATTTACTTCAGATTCTTTAATAAAGGTTATCTCATGCTAGCACGCATTGGTGTCATCATTATAGGGCCTAATTATTCCGTCAGCGCGGTCCGTTAAGGTGGACAGAGGTAGAGGGCTTTTCCTTCAATTTCGAGAGAGCGCCGTCAAATTAAGTTGTTACTTGGGTATTGGCTAACGTTACACAAGGTGAACATGACAATCGAAGAAAGAGATCAAGTTTACAATGATCCTCCCGAGGTACGATAAAGAAGAGAAGTGACAAACTTTTGTTCAGTCTTCGTATCTTAATCAGCATAGAACAGAGCGACAATTATTTCTGGAATATGCAGAGACCGATGTAGGCTACAGAACACTGACACTACAGTGTGGGCTAGGCCCAACGTAGCCTAACGTTATTCCTAGGCTAATCATAGATGGTTAGGCATTCATTAGTTAGGCACAGAAATCCCTCACATACTAGTAAAGGCTAGTACATACACCAAACTTTGCTCACTGCCAAGCTTCGCGCACCCCCAAAAATAAGCCCTAAAATTCGTTGACCTAAGTAGCTGGACAAATCGTTGACTGCAATGCCTTGAAATGACAGAAAAGAAAGCTGAGAGTCTGTTTATTTAATCGCCCTTGCCTGGTTAGTCAACTTACACAGTTACAATACTGCATTTGCATAGGAGAGGTAGGCTAAGCCTAGAGCATCCTATTCGCTGTTTTCGCCGAAAGTTACAAATTTTCAAATCATGATTTTGACCCTTCAATGGAATTTTTCTTGACCATATTTGTTGCTAGCTTGTTCACAGGTTTTTGCTGTAGGTTTAGGCACAGGATTTGTTTAAAAGGACACACTTCATGTAATGATTGTCAGTGAAATTTGGCAGGTTTGCATCGTATTGTTAACTCCAGTAAATGTTGGTTAAAATAACAGATTTTGAGGTACAATCCATAGCATATTAGATCAAATTACTCGTAAAATTGGATTTTAGACTTGCGAAAACAAGATGTATGATTTGTAGGAATTTTGAATTTATAACAGCTAAAAATTTCAAGGTTTTTACGTTAGATGTGTGCGAAGTTTGATACATCCATGCTATATACTAGTATAGTGCATACAGGCGTACACCAAACTTAGCGCACTGTCAAACTTCCCACATCCTGAAAAAATTAAGCCTTAAAATACAATGACCTAATGGCTGGACAAATTTTTGACTAGCAATGCCTTGAAATGAATGAAAAGAAAGCTGAGACACTGTTTATTTAATAGCCCTTGCCTGTTTAGTCAACTTTACGGTACTGTATTTGCCTAGGGGAGGTATGCTAGGCCTAGAGCATCCTATTCGCAGTTTCCGCTGAATGTTACAGATTTTCAAATCATGATTTTGGCTCTTCAATGGAATTTTTCTTGACCATTTTTGTTGCTAGCATGTTCACAGGTTTTTGCTGTAGGTTCAGGCACAGGATTTGTTGAAAAGGACACACTTCATGTAATGATTGTCAGCGAAATTTGGCAGGTTTGCATCGTATTGTTAACTCCAGTAAAAGTTGGTTAAAATAACAGATTTTGAGGTACAATCCATAGCATATTGGATCAAATTACTCGTAAAATTGGATTTTAGACTTGCGAAAACAAGATGTATGATTTGTAGGAATTTTGAATTTATAACAGCTAAAAATTTCAAGGTTTTTACGTTAGATGTGTGCGAAGTTTGATACATCCATGCTATATACTAGTATAGTGCATACAGGCGTACACCAAACTTAGCGCACTGTCAAACTTCCCACATCCTGAAAAAATTAAGCCTTAAAATACAATGACCTAATGGCTGGACAAATTTTTGACTAGCAATGCCTTGAAATGAATGAAAAGAAAGCTGAGACACTGTTTATTTAATAGCCCTTGCCTGTTTAGTCAACTTTACGGTACTGTATTTGCCTAGGGGAGGTATGCTAGGCCTAGAGCATCCTATTCGCAGTTTCCGCTGAATGTTACAGATTTTCAAATCATGATTTTGGCTCTTCAATGGAATTTTTCTTGACCATTTTTGTTGCTAGCATGTTCACAGGTTTTTGCTGTAGGTTCAGGCACAGGATTTGTTGAAAAGGACACACTTCATGTAATGATTGTCAGCGAAATTTGGCAGGTTTGCATCGTATTGTTAACTCCAGTAAAAGTTGGTTAAAATAACAGATTTTGAGGTACAATCCATAGCATATTGGATCAAATTACTCGTAAAATTGGATTTTAGACTTGCGAAAACAAGATGTATGATTTGTAGGAATTTTGAATTTACAAAAGTTAAAAATTCCAAGGTTTTTACGTTAGATGTGTGCGAAGTTTGATACATCCATGCTATATACTAGTATAGTGCATATAGTGCATACACCAAACTTAGCGCACTGTCAAACTTCCCGCATCCTGAAAAAATTAAGCCCTAAAATACAATGACCTAATGACTGGACAAATTTTTGATTAGCAATGCCTTGAAATGAATGAAAAGAAAGCTGAGACACTGTTTATTTAATAGCCCTTGCCTGTTTTGTCAACTTTATGGTACTGCATTTGCCTAGGCGAATTTTGGTAATTGTTTTTGAGGTGCCCAAAGTGTGGCAGGTTTACATCTTATCGTTAACTCAAGTAAATGTTGATTTAATGTTACAGATTTTGCATTGCAATCCATAGTATAGTGGATCAAATTACTAGTAAAATTGACTTTTAGACTTGCCAAAGCAAGATAATTAGATTTGTAGGGATTTTGAATTTCCAGCAGCTATAAATTCCAAATTCAAGGTTTTTATGTAAAATTTGTGAAATTTTATACAACCTTGCAACACCAAACTTCGTGCAACCCTAAAATTAAGCCCGAAAATGCAGTAGACTAAGCAGTTTGACAACGTTTTGATGTTACCATACCTTGAGGTGAAATGACTTAAGAGTAAGCTGAGATACTGTTTATTTTAATCGCCTTTGTCTGATTAGTCAACTTCATGGTGCTACATTTGCACAGGAGAGTTAGGCTAGCCCTATATCATCCTGTTTGCAGCTGCTGCCTAATGTTAAACATTTCGAAATAATTTTGATCACTCAGTGGAAACTGTTCTGTGTTTATGATTGTTTTGTTGCCAACTTGTTCACAGGTAATTATTGTAGGTTTTTGCATAGGATTTGTTTAAAAGGACATTGGTTTTTAATGACTTTTGTGCTAATGTTAGTGGGTGAGCGAAGTTTGGTAGGTTTACATTGTATTGTTGACTCAAATTAACGTTGGATAAAATAACAGATTTCGAGGTAAAATTCCTACCAGATTCGGTTAAGCTACTAGCATATGGAACTTACGAGTGGCTAAAACAAGATTATTAGATTTATAGGGATTTTGAATTTCCAGGTGGTAGAAACTCCAAGGTTTCCTATCCCTTAAGTAACCCCAACCCCTTCTAACATGACTGTACTGTGTGCTCTTCCCATGATTTTCTACTGTTTCGGGGTTCCACGCGAGCCCAGGCTATTCAGCTTATCCTGTTGTGCTCACTCCACATGCTCTGTTAATGATTTGGCCATTCAGTTCGTATTACTGTCGAGTCTGAGGAAGGCCTTTTCTTCTATTGTTTGTGTGCAAGAGAGTGTGACGTTAGTTCTGGTCACGAATTCTCTATTTGAGCCAAAGCCAGAATGTTTTATTATGAATCAGTATTGTTTTAAATGAAGATGTCAATGCTGGGAGACTCCTTCCCTTGAAATTTTGTGTCTCACAGGAAATTGGCGCAGCAGTGAAAGAAATGCGATTGTAAAAAAAGAAAAGAAAAAAAAATAGGAACTATTTATTTCACCCTACAAAATCCTGCAAAGGACCAAAGAATAGAAAAATCCCTTTTACAGCTTTCGAAAATGTTTTCACGCGATGCCTTTTCCTTCAACGATCATTCAAAACACAAAATGTTACGTTAATCAGTCTTGTGCATACTTCCATGTGCAGGCAAAGAGCCTGCACAATATGAACTTGCAACGGAACTTTGCAACGTTAACATGACAGGTGTGCGGGTTGGCTTGGAGGCAGAGCACAGTGCAGAATCAGAATGTATAGGCGGATAGGCTCAAAACTGTGGGTAAAAGCCATACTTAGCTCATTTTTTCCCGCCTTTAGTCAATGAGTTTTCTTTTTGGCAGGAATTACGGCAAAATTGTAACTTTATTTTTCTACCAATAAGCATGTTTCCAACACTGCAGTAGTGTAAGCGAGTTACCAAACCATGTGACCTTGTGAGTGCCAATTAGCCTACCTACAGTACAAGACATCAAGATGCATGAATCACATTGGAATTGACTAGTATCAAGAGAACAAAGAAAAAAAAAATGTTCTTAGAAAAACTCTGGAGCCTGCAACGTTTGTTCCCTTTAATAGGGAAATATGAATTGCCAAGGTGGTTGGGCTTCTGGATATTGTGTTTTCACACGATATTTTTCAATTTAGTTGAAGTTTAGCATGGATTGCGAATGGTTTGGACACATCCCAAAACGCTAATATCGCTGAGCTGCCAGGGACTTTGCCCCTTGGACCCCCACCAAGTCTTCATCCCTAGACCCCACAATGGGCCCTATGGTGGGCCCCTTGACCCCACGCTGGCATGGCAATCACTTCGTGATCGAATGATGCCTACGACGCCATGTTAGGTCAGCTGGGAAATCTGACTACATCGTAATTACGCGAAATTTACACTTTTTCCAGCCCTGATGTTTATGTATTTTTTTATTTTGGGTATTCATTTGTTTATACTTGTTTGTTGATCGGGAAATCGTAATAGACTATTTTACGGTTTTGTAGTAAATGTGGACAACACTGGTTTTGTACAAGTGTCCCATCATTTTTGTCAAGAATTGCAGGAACAGCGGTTTGTGAGAGAGTATCCTTAGATTCTTTTAAGCATCTTTCCGCTCATTGAACTTGAAAACCATGTGAAAATTTTGGTAAATATAAAATAAAATTTACCTTTGATATTTTTTGGTTTAATGTCATCAATGTTTACTTGTTCTGCATGTAAGTCTGAAATTTTTTTGTGTTTATAGGGTGGAGTAGATGCAAAATTGTGTTAGGTTTGTGATGCTAGGTTTGAAGTGAAGATACCTCCAGGAATTCCTACTTTTTAAGTTATGATTTTAATATTTTCATTTAGCAAGGTGAAATATCAATTTTTATGCCTCGTTTGAGTAGTCCATATTCAGAATGACATTGTGATAAAATGGTTAACAGTTTGAAAGATACTGATAGGTTATTTCACCAATTCTGTTCCCCTCTACAACAGCTAAAGCAATGTCAAAAAATCCTAATCCGATAGTGTTTAGCTGGGCTTGCCATTGGCAAGTATCTGCCAACATTGTATACCGATAATCAGTCCAAAAACAGGAAGCCAAGAGACATAAATCCTAACAGTATACATCCCTGTAAATTTTTTCATGAATGATGTTGGACTTAGCATTCCTCAAGGGTCTCATTCTGTTGAAAATACTTAATGGAAGACATCTTCCATTAAGTATTTTCAACAGAATGACATCTTCCATGACCTTTTGTATATAGAGTTTTTGGTCTTCCCTTTTTAGTTTCTGGTCACAAGAACTGTCTGCCAGTGTTAGTTGTATCATGGCTGGATGAATGTGTAGTCCCACTGCATTGCACTGATCCTAATAACACCTTTGTGTATAAATTCAGCCTGCTGTAGCAAGGGGACGTTTTCTGTACAACTCCAGTCAAGCACGCTTCGTCCAGCAGTGACACACAAAATCCTGGGAATATCTTGCGTGGAAATACAAATTTTGCATGGAAATGTCTTAGAGTTTCTCATTCTAAAATTAATGGTTGAAAAATGATGGCTCTATTCCATAGAGTGTGGCACACTGCTAGCTGGCACTCAAACTGTGCTAGCGAGAACCGTGGGTAGCCTGTTTTCAACTTTTTTTCAGCCATGTAAATTTAAGATTTTACAGGGGGTGGTTGCTATTTCACTGGGGTGACAATTTTCACTGTTAGGGCATGACCATCTGAAAATCCTCTGTGGAGAACACTTCGTACATGTCAGTTGAAAATAGTAGTTGATATTTTGTTTCTTTCATTGGTCTTAGGATGAGGAGGAGGAAGAAGATGATGATGAAGATGAAGAAGACTTAGTGGTAAGGATGTCAGCAAAGTACTCGTACTCAGCTGAGCCAATTTATGGTTTATACTGTTTTTTTACAAACAAACTCATGACGACAAGCTGTAATCATTTGTACACATACAGTGTATTCACATTAGGCTATGAAATCTTCGCTGTTGCATTTTGTGGGAATGAACCCTTGTAGCTGCCATATTCTTCAGGCTAGCAATGGTTTTCACAAGGTGGAATATTGCAAATAGTGTTCCAACCACTTTGCAATGGAAAATATCCACAATCAGTTATCTGTTCACAATTGTGCTTATTTCAATTTTGATTATTTGGAAAAAGGGAACAGGTCTCATTTATGTACAAATATGAAAGAAGTAGTAAAGTACTTTGTTGGAATAGTTGATTTTCACACAAGGTATTTCTGTATTCAAGTTGACCCTAGCTGTTCTTTGTTAATGTCAATGAATTACATTGCTGAAGTTGTACAGATTGTGCTGCTAATTTATTTTTAGAAAGGATACAAACATAGAGTATGAATATAATAGTCCAGTATTAATCCTTCTGTATGTATTGAATACTCAGTGCAACTGGTATTGTTGGGCATACTTATGATAGGTTTTGATTATGAACTCAAACATGTCATAAGTGTAAATTCATTGCAATGTACAGTTTTCTTTCCAGAATTTTCTTCAACAAGAATTAATATTTTAAGGGAATTAAATGATATGAATGAATTACCCTAGTAATGCTGTTCTTGTTAGAGAGGGTGGAAGAGTCAATGTCCGGTACGTAAGTGACGTAAGTGTTTTACACAAAATATGGTTAGGTAGCTCAGTAGCTGTTGATAAATTCTGCAGAGCATGTCGGTGCAATATGCAGTAAGTCTCTTCCCTTGTCCTGGGGTCCTAGTAAAAATAATGAGTGTTCATCATCTTGGAGGTGTTCTGATAATGAGAACAGAACATAAAAAAAGCAAAATTAAATTTGATGATTTTCTGTGAGCAGTGATGGTGAAAAAGTGCCTTTTCAAGAGATCAGTCTCTCCTTGATGTAGAACTTTATCTTCTCAAGGAACTATTGACAGGCTTATTGATTAATCTGGTTGCTCAAACACAAAATACTTTGTCATATCTTTACGGAAGAAGGTGGAATCACATGTCATATTATTTTTGTCACGTAAAACAGGATATTATTTTTGTGTCATTTAAGTTAATGTTGAACCACATGTCATTGTACTTAGTAACAATGTTAAGGTAGTGTGGTGAATTCCATGTCAAATTATTTTGTCATAAATTAAGGTAGAAAGTTGAACCACATGTCATTTATGTCATATAATGAAGGCAGGTTGTTGAATCATATGTCAGTTCATTCTAATTAAGGTAGGATATGTAAGATAGGATATCGAAAATTTTGTGATATGATGTAGGTAAGTCGCTGAACAACATGCGTTAATTGTGTCATAATTAAGGCCTCGTAATGTATTATTTTGTCATATCACTAAGCAAGGATGTTGAAATACAATTCATTGAAGTGCTGAAGGATGTTTAACCATACATAATATTAATTTGTCACATTCAGATAATTACTGTACAGAAGCATTTGTTTGGTATCCTTTGTTTTTTTCCTTCCAGGATCCTAGAGATGACCTTGTTGAGAAGTGTCAAGGTCACTGTGAAAGAGTTAAGGCAGAGTTAGATGCCTGCACTGATAGAGTTAACAGCAAACCAGGGACAGAAGAAACTTGTGTTCAAGAACTCTTTGACTTCCTCCATTGCGTTGATCACTGCGTAAGTCTTCACTAAGAACTGGTTCAGTCTAGTTGTAGACTGCTAGAACACTTGTTCGCTAGAAAACTGCGAACAAGTGTGCGCAGTGTTCCACTGCGAACACTTTCTGTTAAATGCACACAGAGGACTACCATAACTGTTAATGTTATATTATTACTGTACAGTTTGTGACGGTTGCTTGTGCTATAGGTTCAGTATGGCCTTACTCTTAGTTGGGGAAGTGCTTTTGTGGGTGGGCTAATATAATACTTCATGCAGTCCAGATGGGTGCCGTACCCCTTCTGTTTGAGAAATTTTTGTGTAAAGCATAGTGTTGTCATATTCAGTGATGTACCTTCAAGCATGAAGCACTGTTGGTAGTACACACTCAGTGAATTACCGTGCAATAAGAAACATAGTGTCGATAGTGCATACTCAGTGATGTGCCATCCAATATGAAACAGTGTTCGTAGTACACTCTCAGTGATGTACCATCTAACTATATGAAGCGTAGTGTTGGTATTACACATTGAGTATGAGTATTGAGTTAAAGCCCCTATCCATTGAAGACTATAAAAGTTGGTAAATTTTATGTCTACAGATGGAATAATACTCAAACAAACAGATACGCTTTCATGGCAAACCAGTTTTATAACCGAAACTGGTAATAACTGGTTGCTATTCGGTTTGGTTATTTAACGATTGAAGAAAAATGGAAACATTTGAAAAAGTAACATCGCAAAAACCGAAGATAATCTCGAAATATTGAAAACAATCGTGAAATATTGAAAAGTGCATTGGAATATTTGTGGAAAAATTAGTAATTGTTGAAGAGAAATAAGGGTTGTGTGTTTAGAGAAGCACTTATATAATACCCTGGGGCTTCTTGGACATAAAAATATTGGATCGATGGCAACTTACGTGTATGTAAAGTGTGATAGGGAAATACCGGTCATGTTCAAAGTACAGTTATTGGGCGTCCGATTATACTGGTTGTCTTTTGTTTGGATACCGTGAAAGCTTACAAATAGAAATGCCACTTTCCATGTTATTTACAGGTTTGATAAAAGAAGGAGAATGCAATTCTCATCCCCCTCTTTAAATACCCTGGTGAACTGAAAATACTGAGAATTTTACTGCCCAATTTGATGACGTGGTAGAAATTGAGAGTGGGTGTGCAAGAGCTATATCGAACTACGTTGAATGCATATACTCGTCATGGGCAAATTGTACCGTTTGCTGGTTCAAAAAAAAAAGAAGTTTATCATACACCATTTAGAGGTCATATGTTCACCAGGAAATTAGAAATCAATTTGCCCGTGAAAGTTTTGCAATAATGCTGAAGTCTTTTGAATGCAAAAAGAAGAGTTGTACCTGGAAAGAAAATGACAGTAGGTGCATGGCGTACTGGTGTAGTGACTTGGCACGGTGCGGATGTTTCATCCGTGGTATGCCAGATAAATTTCCTTCAATCTTAGTCTGGACGATTCCTCTGACTGAAAAAATTCTGGATCGATTTCATCCCAAGAAAATGGAAGTTGGATGCAAAAGATGGAAGGCAATTTAAATGATATTTTGACAAGCACCGTATGTCATGATGTTCCAACGAGGATGCTTAATCTGAGCACCTTGTCTACGCAAAAATAGCGTACTTTCCAGGACATTGCAAGTCAACCTTGGTTCATTCCAGAGGCCCTTACATCACCTATTGTGCTGCAGGTCCAAACTAATTCTTCACCGTTGGCGAATGCTAACCCAGCACCTCTTTCTGTCTTTCCAACATTTGGAAACTGGCCTTGCCTTGTACTGGATGCCAGCAGGCAGAGACAGTTGCACGAAATTATGACACCTGACGTTTGGCATTAATACTAAGCTGTCTGTCTGTGCATAGTATTGTCATGGAAAGTCAGAGTCATAAACAAGATGTGTAAAAATGTTACTGTGTTAAACTAGATAATCCTGTATAAAAAAATTCAATGTAGAAAGCATTGGCTATTAACAGCTATTGTTGTGAAACACCAGACAATCTCATAGAGACTTCCATATTCCAACTTAGAAAAGATATCCTTGCAATGGCTAATGTGCATGATATACTGCAGCAACACTACAGTGTATTAACTCGGCAGAGTATGGAAGTCCGACTGAAACTGGTGGTGGGCTTCTCCTTTCTATGAATCCACATCAACATGATCTGTGACAGTTTCACAAGCTTTGCAGGGCTTGGAATATGGGACACTTTTATATTAACTTAAATTGGTGAAATTTATGGAAAGTGTTGGGGCATGGAAATGTGATATTCATTTTCAGTACACATTTCTCTTTGCAATGATACTAAATTTAGACAAATTTAGAATCAATGAGTGGTGACTTTGAGGATTTGGTTCAGTGACTTCTATTTGCATTGTCTTTTTTTCTTACAGACTGGCCCTAAAGTGTTGGACCTTTACAAATGACCTCTTGAAATTCAACTGAGAGGCCCTGTATGAACTGTTACCCACAGAAGTTGTGAATGTTGTTTTCAGATATTTTAACTATTGTGAGAAGCACTTCAAGATGGATGAACAGATGGATGGATTGATGGATGGACACTATGACATCAATATACAACTCTGAATAAAGAAGACAAAAACAATAACATCTTACCTACAGTTAACTTAATCATTAACTGCTGTATGATTAAATATTGAGCTTGCCTCTTGTCCTGGATCTGAAGGTGTCGTTTTTCTTTGTAGAGACAACCTGCAAAATGGAATATTTATGAAAGTTTTGCAAGATCTATGATGTTTATCACATACTGATAAGGCAACTTGCAATGACAGTGATAAGATCATGATGAAGCTCATCTCAACGTTGTCAAGAAAGATTCAAGGTTTGAAAAATACTGTAAAATTGAGTATTAAATTGCAAAAAGATGTACCTTTTATCATTTGTAGGTATTCTGATCCAGAGTTGAATATTCATGATGCTGCTAACATCTTTTGTTCATTGCATTTCTGTTTTTTGAGGATTCATTTTGTGATGTCTGAAGTCTCATTAAAGTGAAGCATGAAGTGAGTTTAAATATAAGTTGTCATGGTGATGTTATCTGTCATGTTCTTAATTGTCCCTTTCCTGTTAGCTGCACATGTCACAAAGTTAGTATCGCGTTTATTTATCTGGTGCAATTACTATTGGAAACTTAATCCATTCATAATGAGTAGATGATTGATATTGTTTTTCATAGAGGTCAAAGGTCATTTGGGGGTCACCAGAGCTTAAAGTATGAAAACCTATTAAAGTGATTGCGTGTGACCTGAAAAACCAGAAAGATAGGATTATGTTTGATCTTAACTTTTTCTTTAGTTTTTGATTCCTTGCCGAAGGCAGAGGAATCTATGCGATGGTGATGTCGTGTGTGTGTGTGTGTGTGTATGTATGTGCGTGTGTGACGCCTGCTTGTAAACACGATATCTCAAGAAGCGTAACTCTGAGTGATCTCATACGTGGCATGTAGATTGCCCTTATTGAGTAGATGATCCCTATTGTTTTTGGTGGAGGTCAAAGGTCATTTGGGGTCACTAGAGGTCAAAAGGTAAATACCTTGAAAATTGCTTGTAAACACGATATCTCCAGAATCGTAACTCTGAGTGATCTCATACTTGGCATGAAGGTTGCCCTTATTGAGTAGATGATCCCTATCGTTTTTGGTGGAGGTCAAAGGTCATTTGGGGTCAACATGGGTCAGATTGTGAAAACCTTGTAAACATGATATCTCAAGAAAGGAAGCTTGTAGAAATCTCATGTCTAGTATGTAGTTGTACCATGTTGAGTAGAGGAACCCTATTGTTTTCAGTGGAGGTCAAAGGTCATTTGGGGTCAATGGGGTCAAATTGTGAAAACCATGTAAACACGATATCTCAAGAAGAGAAGCTTGAGCAGATGTCATACGAAGTGTGTAGGTGTATCTTATTGAGTGCAAGGGTCACCAGAGGTCAGAAGGTAAATACCTTGAAAATTGCGTGTAAACACGATATCTCCAGAACAATAAATGTGAGAGATCTCATAGTTAGCGTGTGGTTTGCCCATATCGAGTAGATGATCCCTATTTTTTTTGGCAGAGGTGAAAGGTCATTTGGGGTCATGGGAGGTCAAAATGTGCAAAACTTGAATCTACAATATTTAAAGAACTTCTAGTGAATTTTATACTTGTAATGTAGAATCCTGTTGTTGATTTGAGAACTTCTTTTAGGACATACCAACATAGTCTCTTTGATAACCATAAAGAAAAGATGAAGACAACATTAAATTTGGTATCAAAGATTATTATTTGGCAAATCTGCCACTGTCCTCATAAGGACATGTGAGCATTCATGAATTGTAAATTGGAATTGATTAAATATACCACGGGTTATTAGCTTTATAACAAAAACTAAATTATGATCATTTGGATCAAATACCCTTGAGCGTGCATGAACTGTGATTGCTTAATTGAATGAATCAAATTGTAACTGACCCACCTCTGTTCAAATTGGTCTCTGTTATCTGACGTAATTTATCTCAGTTGACTGCCAGTAGAAACCACAACGTCCAGAATAAATCATACAGTCTGTTGAGCCAGGTGCTTAATGGACTTAACCATTTACTTTATAAACAGTGTCTCTGTTTAGCCCTTAAAGGGAAGTAGGGCGTTTGTTTTACAGAAAACAACCATATTTTTAAAATCATTATTTGTGGACATAGAATGATAGATTATTCAAAATAATGAATTACAGTAGCCTTATTTTCAAGGAATAAGATTCTCACAGATCAGAAATTTAGTTATTTGTTGCTCAACAATAATTTGTTCACGCAAACTTTTTAAAATTCAAATGATGCAGCCGTTACTTATCACATGCATAATGTTTTGAGGAGATGAAGCTTTGACAGATATTTATTGATGAGACTGAATGGTTTAACAATGGTTGAAGCGAATTTCTTTGTACGCCATGTTGGTGTATTCTAAACGCTCTATTTCATTTTACAGTAGTTCAGGTAAGCTTTAAACAAATGACTACTGTGTATCAAACCAGGGACACTTGTACTGTGTGTTGTGTCTTTAAGTAGACTAAAGGCAAAATTGCAAGTCATGCTAGATTCTGGTTTAATAGGGTTATCCGTTTTTGCTAATTTTCAAGGACCTCCTAGCCATTGGGAAGGGCATCACGCCAAAAAATCAAATACGGAAGAGCTGCCACCAATAGCTGTAACTCGACAAAATAAAGTGCTATAATTTTGATTAAATAAACATGTTTACCTTTTTATCAAGTTATTAGACACGACAAAATATAATTTGTTCCCCTGCAGCATTTTATCCGTTTGGGAGTTTTCTCATGTTTGTGTAGGTCAAAGGTTATTTGGGGTGACAAAAGGTCAAAACCTTGTATACATGATATTTTAAGGGTGATAAATGTGAGGGATGTTATACTTACTTAAATTGTGCATTGTTCATATTTAGCATGTTGATGGCCATATAGGGTAGGTGATCCCTATTGTTGTAAGTGGAGGTGAAAGGTCATTTTGAGTCACGAGATTTCAAAAGGTTTTGACCTTACTAAGATGGTATCTCAAGTAGGATAACTGTGTGGGATCTCATGCTTGTCGTGTGGGCGATTCATGTTTGTTACAATATGTATCATGAGGCAAGGAATCACTAAGCCTTTTGGCTTTCTAGTTATTTCTTGCCAAAGGCTTGTAAACAGGATAGCTCAAGCAGGGAATGATGCTTGAAATGTTAAGTTGGTGTGTTGATAGTCCATTATGAGTAGATTATTCCTATTGTTTCTCATGGAGGTCAAACATCATTTGAGGCCACTAGAGCTTAAAGTATGAAAACCAATTACTAGAAACATCTCAGCAAAGGAATGTTGCCTTACCAAACTTTTCGACATGAAATTTCAGTATCTTTAATTTTAGCCTATACAAGCAATCACTTTAAGGTAGATCCCTCAACGACTGAATGTTGCTGGAACTTCAAAATGTTCACATAGGTTACTCTTGATGAGTATATGATCTCTGTCATTCTGGGGTTTCATCCGGGCTTCTCAAAATTCGACATCACGCAACAATTTACCTTGTTAGGCTTTGTATTTAGCCCGCACAACAGACGTGTGTTACTCAAGTATCTGCTCTGACTGCACTCATAAGACCAACCTTAAAACGACCGTACATACCAACACGGCCTGCTGGGAAGGTTACCATGGGTTCGGCATGGAGCGTACAAGAGATGTTTTGGCTAGTTTTAAGCCTCCTAAATGGCCGGAAATGGCACTTCCTTACTATTTTAAAGAGAAAAAAGGTGCTTGTTTGAAAAA
The DNA here is from genome assembly GCA_021234535.1 of Stichopus chloronotus. Lineage (NCBI taxonomy): Eukaryota > Metazoa > Echinodermata > Holothuroidea > Aspidochirotida > Stichopodidae > Stichopus > Stichopus chloronotus. Next base: position 3,181,900 of record CM037838.1, on the reverse strand, counting down.
ATATAACCCTTCGTTCAACCAATGTTTTGGAACACAGAATGAAAGATTATTTAAAATAAAGAAGTATGGTGGCATTTCGAAGAAATAAGTTTCTCACAAATCCAGTTATTCATTGTGAAAGAACTCAAATGATGCATCTTGTGTAACTCATCTATATTCACGATGCTTTGAAGAGATGAATGAAGATGTTGGTAGATGTTTACTGATGAGTCTGAATGGCTTAACAATGATTCCAGCCATTTTGTTTTTATGCCACGTTGATGGCAAATATGATGGAAAATAAGATGTTTAGAGTACACCAACATGGCATATAAAGAAGCTTTAAGTCCCTATGCCGGGTTTATTTTGTATCCAGTTTGCCGGACCAATATAAGTCGACAGTTCCCTATCTGGAGAAGGATCTTCGAACGGCCGCCAGATGACGACGGGATATCCCAGAGTTTTCAATGTAACTGCAGTCGTTTAAAAGTACCGGTAGCAGTAGATTTGCTACGGAAAGTCTTTCTCCATTTCTCGTGTTTGTCTTCGTGAAAACTCATTGGAGACCTCTTGTGACAAATTTCGGCTCAGTAAATGACTTTAAAGACAAAAAGTCATCACCCCAGACAGTTTCAATTCTCCCAACTACCGACGTCTAGTCCCTCCCTCAGCCTGTCTTAAAATCCTCCACATGTGTTATCAAAACAATGGGTCCCTGTGTACGCTGTGTAATATGAGCTACTCTGCATTTTTCGAGTTTGCTGTCAATCAAAGACTACTGTAACTTAGAACCAGTTGAGAGTTTAGCTCTCCGGAAAGTAAAAATAAAGGTTAGGGTGATGAGTTACGGCCTTTAAGATATTGATATTACTGTGCTATTTTTCACTGATACGAAAATCGATAAACTGGAATAGGCGTGGACTTGATCTGATTGCGTGAATTAATGAGACATCGGACGAGTAAACAACGTACTATTTACTCGTCCCGAGATGTGGAGAATTTTCACATCAGGACATTCATTTGTTATGCAGTTACGCATGGCAGCTCAAGATTTCTGCCGTACCATAACAATGAATTACTACCATGCCTTCAACATCAATGGATAGGTTTTAGTTAAGTAAAGTATATGTCACCTGAAACAGGGAGCTTGTGCGCGGTGTGTGCCGTGTTTGTGTACGGAAAAAAAACAGAAGTTTATCGTGATCCCAAGTTTTTCTGTATTTTTAAATATGCAAGCAAGGTTGTTCATGAACGGAGTACGTCATTCAGAGAACGAAATGACAGAAAAACGAAGACACAGTAAAATATCAGACTTACACCTTTCAGAGAGATATGAAAGTGACTGGAGATGTTTGTTAAGCAGTTTTTAAGAGTTTAAGCACGATCAACTGTATGTCACCCCTTTCCCTCACTCCACCCTATCCCCACCACTAGCTCGGGCCTGCATGCTATATCTATAGAGCTTCCGTATCTAACAAGATGACGCGCATAAACCATTCCGCCATTACTTAGCTTTCACATTTCTTCACATGTCTTCTATCTTCCATCTTCGTTTTCTTCGGTCTTCGTTTATACATACCCGCGTACAACTGTCAAGCACTATATTATTGTATTTTACATTTGTTGCAGATATTTTAGAAGAATTTGAAATTATAAGGTTGAATGCATCACCTGAAACCTATTTATTTCCAACATTGTCCATATGAATGGTACCATTAGATGAAATATTAAACTAGTAAGGTTTTTTTTATGTTTTTACTTTTCGTGTATGCGCCATCATGCAGTTAAAGTAGTATTACAATAACATGATGTCAAAAGTCGAAGGAGTAACATGGAAACTCAAGATAGCTTAGCAACAATGTAGAAGCGTTTTTATTTGAAGCGTCCGAATTCATGGAGCTTATATGCTAAAATGGGGAGGGTAAGTTGGAGGCGATTTCGGGGTATTTTTATCCAAACATTTTCTAGTCTTCCTTTGAAAGGAACTCTATCTTCCTGCAATTCCCCCCTCACCTCTTGTCCAATTACTGGGTACCGAACAGTCGTAGGGGCATTCTGTATTTCCGTACTAGTATCCCTCTGTAATTTTGTTTTGAATGATTCGCCATTTCCTCAGTCATATCCAAGATCAGGAGAGAACAAACTCCTAGCTACGCCCATGGGTGCTAGGACTAGTCTCTTTACCCTCTACATATACGTCCCTAGTGACGCCACTGCCTCTAAAGATTTGAGTAGAAACTGTAAAAAAAGAAAGAAAGAAATAAATAAGTAAAAATAATAACATTAAAGAGAACAGTTTCCCAGCCTAGAACAATACTGACAGCACCGTTTCCAGATGATTACTTGCGGAGTCAGAGACTGAGTAAAAACTTCGACGATCTAGGGAGTTATTTCATCCACTTTTCCTTTATCCAGCAACAAATGATGGCGCTTCGCTTAGTCTCGCAACAAACCCTCCGCGCACCCCTCCCAGGGGGGCTGTATATTAGAAATAGGCCTATACCCACTGCCCTTTAATGATGTTGGAGGGGGGGGGAGGGAGTGCCCGCAGGACTATTAGGGTTCCCATGTTGGGGTGATATTTTAGGCGCCATTTTGCCTCCAACTGCGCGACCATTGTATGTACATGCATGTAGGTTAGTCAAACAGTGATACATGAACTGAACTTATTAAGTGAAAAACAAATATGTAAAACGGCCATTTCAGTATGTTTATCATGTTTCAGGTAAGAGCAATAAGGTCGTAGAGTTTGAGACATTATGGCGTCAATTAACTAGCTCGATCAGTGTCACAACCCTATTTATATAGGAACCCCAAGGACTCTTTAACCGGAGCAGCACGGTTGAAAGTCACGGAGCGGACAAGAAAATTTTGGTTTTTCAAACTCCCGAGATTGCGCCGGAAACAGCACTGTCTGGGTGTTGTAACTTGCATATGCACAGCCTCGAAGGAGCGATCTAATGCTTGCAATTTCTCAAATTAATGAGAGCAAAAGTAAATCTATGAAAATTCTAATACATATAGATGGATTGAGTTGATGCAAGAATCCTAAATTATGCATCCTTTTCATATATTATCTTAGCACTTGGCAACTATTTGATTGGGGACGAATATGTCTTTAGACCCACACTTTTTTCACTTGCTACATGGTAGTGGAGTCACATTTACTGTTTGCAAGGGGGGGGGGGGGGTCAAGAAACTAGAAGTGAGCCGCCAGTCTCGTTTAGATTTGCTTTCTAACTGTGCCTGGGGCACGGATGAGATAACTTCAGCGAGTGTGATACAGTGTGGTACGGAAATGCAGTATGCCCCTTATTGCATTGGTACAGACAGAATTTTGAATTAGTGGTGAACTGAAAATTGTACTGACCCGCCACTGACCCCTTCTACTTTCTCTAACTTCAGCTGCCCTTTCCCGACTCGGAAATCCAAGTTTTTACTTTTAACATGAAGTAGGTTCTCGAAGTTTTTCTGTCATAGCGACCTCTATTTCTGACTATATTACATCCAATATGACTGAAATATATACGTAAATTTTATTTAATTAAAAGTTAAAGTTCTTCGTAAAAGAATAATCAAGGAATGGAATTAAATTTATTTATTAATGCGTATTTATTTTAAGGAGAAATCGGGTATTTTTAAACTTTTTTGTTGTTTCCTTCTGAAGTTTATCTTCTTTGTTTTACGATTCTACTGAAATGGTTTCTATCTATTTACTCCTGCGAGAAGACGGTGACCATGGCACTCGTTAGAAATTTGACCAAATTTTCTTCTACGCTGAAGAACTTTAGAGGTGCAGTTGGAACCTGTCAACATGTCAGATATTATGCCGAAGAAGCAGCTGCCAGTTCACCGAACCAAATGTCATTTAGTTTCGGCATGCCCGGAGAGGTAAGACCTGTATCCCATTTTGCTCTCTGTGTGCACTCCCTAACGTAGGCCTTTTCTAAATGTAATGGAGCCTAAGTTGGCTAACGTTACTCGTGACGTTAGGTTTAGTTGCCGACTCTGAATCTGCTTTAGTTAAATACCTTACCCGGTATTTTAAACCTACTGTAGGCCTCATGAGGTTACGCTATTGCATAATGTCATAGCGGATAGGAAGCTTGCACTCTTGAAGATCCTCTGCCTTTGCTAGCCAATACAGGTTTTAAAATTAAATTCATACTAGCTGAGACTGCAGCTCCAGAAGTCTAAGTGCCCTTTATATCATAGTTTCCAGCATTTTATAAAAAAAAAAAAAAAATTCAGTCCAGTCTGGAGTGTTTGAGTTTAATATTCAGTAGAATGGCCTCTTGTTGTGGAGATGCTGATGCAGGGCCGCCTAGGCTATTTCCATGATTCCGTGAAAAAGAGAAGTTGAACTTTTTTTGGCTAAATCTAAGTAGAGGACCATTGACAATTATACCCACTGTAAACGCAGTGTCTACGTGGCTTTTCTTTTGTCTACTCACATGTTTGATTACCTTCCCCATGCTTACTTGCACTTTCGCCTCGCTACAACTGACATGAGGAGTAAAGTGAACGAATGATTAACAAAACCTTGGAGATTTGGAGAAGGATTGAACTTGTGATCCTCAGGATCAACACACACACAAACAGGTTGTGCAGTGGATAACCCAGAAAGAGTATGGAAGCATACAATCCTAGCTCTAATATTGTCAAACAGCAACCATCCTGAAGGGATGCTGTTTAGATGCAGTGATGACACGTGACAATGGACATTTGGGTGGCGTGCAAAGGTACCTCTTGTCGAAAATTAAGCCAAATATGTTGTGCCACGGCAGACATGTGGTGACTTCCGGTCACATTTTCGACTGCCAAGAACCGTCTTTGAAATTTTGGTTAACGAGCTTACCTTTGGCCAGACTTTCAGACTGCCTGTTATGGCTTACCAGTTGTTAAACAGACTATGGTATTTCCCTGGTATCGTGGAACACGAGATTTTTTTCGATCCATCACTGACAGATTTGGCTTCTCAAAGTCAACAGCCCATGGTATATGCAGAAAAGTTAGTCAGGCCATTATGAAATGATTGATGAAAAGGACAATTTAGCGGCCCTTTCAAGAAAAGGGCATTAAATTTCAGAGGGATTTGCCGATTACTGTTAACTTTCTGGAGTTATTGGAGCAGTTGATGGTTCTCACATTGAGATAAGAAGGATGACAACCCCACCTCATACATCAGTAGGTAGAAATATTCTGTGGTCTTGCAAGCTGTTTGTGATCACACACTCTGCTTTACATACGTGTGTATGGGTTGGCCTGGGTGTATAAATGACTCAAGAGTGCTCTGAAATTTCTCAATTATCCGAGACAGCAGATCAAGTTCTATGACTCAGAGTTTTTGCTTGGGGATTTGGCATACCTTCTCATGACGTGACTCATGTCACCACACAAAAACTACGGAAACTGGCCCCTCTCCCAGGAAGGATACAACAAGCAACATTCGACTGCGAGGGTTCTTATTGAAAAAGCATTTATGCAGGTTAAGGGGCACTTCCAAGGACCGATAGCATTTGAAGTGTTAGACTCTGAACTGTTATGCAATTCCTCAGCACTCTCTCTCCAAATGCTATGCTTATTTCTTGCTGCCTTCAGTTGCTCTAGATGTTCATCAATTGATGCAATCAGTTGCTTTGTCTGTGTTCATGTTCATTCATTATGAACTGTTCACAGAAAAGAAAAGAATTCTTCAAACAAAGCAGTCCTGATTTAATGAAATTTACAGTACGTGTTGGCTAACATTTATCAAATTCTGTATCAATTTTACAAAGCTCGCTACCTTTGGTAAATTTCTGAACAACTTTGTTCAAATTCTTAATGGGACATACAAATAACAGAATTCACACTTTGCTATATAATTATCATGTCACCAGACTATCTCAAGTTTTTCTAGTTAAAAATTTTTCTTACAGTACAAAATGGGCAAACATTATAATAGTAGATGAAATCATATTGAATGTCATTTAAAAAAAATGGTAGTAAAAAATGTTTCCTCAACAAGTCATAATGTGTACTAACCAGAAGTCACTGCAGGTTGAGATTTTCTCAAGCTGGATGCACTGTCAGACCTGTTTATTATATCGAGACTCTGGCTCTGTCGACACTTCACTTGGTTGATGTTGGGCCAATCCATGAGCCTGTCCAGTTACACAGCTAAAATGAAAAAAATAAAATCATGTTTGCAAACATTAGAATATCAAATAAGAAGAGTAGCTTACAGAACAAATGAGTGATTGGAAGCACAAAGCAGCCCAGTGAATCTTCGGTCTCTGAAAATATCAACAATTACTCTCAGGTTGTTACCTCACTGGCATTCCATTTTAACTATGGATTAGGTTTTGCATTAGACGCTGGCATAGTCTAATTAACAAAAATATGCTGACTATTTTGGTTTTAATTTTTAAGCAAGGCAACTTTAATGTATCTTTTAAGTGAAGCAATTTCCTTAGTGAACTTAGGCCTACTTGTGCTCAAATGTGTGATGTTAAGATAGATATAATTGACAAGTATTAAGATATCACTTTTGTTTTTCCTCTGCTGGAATACAAATTTCTTAAAAAAGAAATCAACGCATAAAACGTAAGCAAATTAGAAACTTATCAACTATAGCATGACTGATGTGGTGAAGTTACATTCCAATTAAATTAAACTGATGTACAGTAGTTGATGAGCACTGATTAAAATTAATTAGAAAGGTTTGAGTTTGAGCCACTTTTGTAAAATTTCTTTTCTCAATCAATTTTGTGAGAGACTTTCTAATAGTAACGTGTCAGTAGTATTGAAACATTCACTGGTGTCCTGTGATATTTAAAGACGGCTGTTCCATTGGGATAATGTGAGGATAAAACTAGGAGGCTACCACATCATTCATAACTGGTAAAATATATATATAAAATGAAATGACACAAAAAGATTGTCTTTTATGAGCTTAATTCTAATTCTGAAAACTTATTCCTACTCTCCTTATACTTTATCATGTGCCATCAAAGTGCAGTTAAAATTTGGAATTTATACATTTTGCAAGAATATCTGAATGTCATCTTCAGTAGGCTATTTGTTGGCATTGTAGGCATTTAGTTCTTCAGAGACTGACTGTAATGTTAACTCAGGCATTGTTCTATTCTAGACTGAGAGCTGACTTCTGCAAACTGTCTTTCAATAATTTTTCTGTAACATAACGTTAGTGATTATTGTTACTTACATGGTAGACCCAAGTTACTGTAGGTCTAACAACTATACAGTTAGACCTTACGCATAGGGGCGTAAGCTACAGTACGCTATGCTACAGTTACTGCTTTAAGCACACTTTGACAGTGCAACCTTCAGATCATCACCATGTGAAAGTAAACAACAATAGCATCTCCGTAAAAGATCCACACGAAACAAAAAGATACACCCACTTGCCTGTACCCATTTGATACTGGACACATCTGGGAGAATCACCTTGAGGATTCTCCCATGTCCTATATCAATCTCCATGAGAAACTGAGTTGGAGGTGGAGTGACGATGCCATGATCGTTTCGCAAAGCATGCATGATGGGATGCTTCCCTAAGTAACTGACTCAGGGAATCGCTCAGTTCAGCGTGGCACGAGTTAGCTCAATTGATGACCGCACATGCAATTTAAATGGTGTCAAGCTAGGCGCGTGTGAACTCGAGGAAGTAATAGAACGTGCTATACGTGATTCAACTTCATTGTACTTCTTTCAACATGTCTCTGCTTTCGTCTGCGCATACACTGTGGGAGTTGAACTAACTTGAGCTGTACTGTTTGTGTTATTTTGTGGTGTAAGTTATCTTTCTTATCAAAATATTTGAAGTCCACTGAGCCTCCAGTCCTCGGTGGAGCCCTATTTGCTGTGGCCATGTGTGCACAGCATGTCTGTTTACGATGCCTACATTGTAAACACTATCTCAAGAACATAATCTTGGACAGATCTTATATTTTATATTTAGGTGTACCTTACTCAGTACAAGAAGCTAGATTGTTTTTATGGGAGGTCAAAGTTCATTTGGGGTCATTAGCAGTCAAGTTGTGAAAACCCTGTAAACATGATATCTCAAGAAGAGAAGCTTGGATGGATCTCATAGTTGTTATGTAGGTGTACCTTATTGAGTACAAGAAGCCTATTCTTTTGATGGAGTGTTGGAGATCAATGGTCATTTGGGGTCAACGTATCTTCACTTTGTGATGCAACATTTTGGATTCAAAGTGATCATAATTGAATCATTGAAACCACAATGCCTTTTGGCTTTCTGGTTTGGAAAAAAAAAATTCTAAATCCGCTGAGCCTCCACTCCTGGGTGGTGGTGCAGTCACCGTTGCTCCCTATACACTTAGGTGTTATTTTAGAACGACTCAAGATGAGTGCATGGCTTGTAGTGTAGGTTATCTTTTGTAAAAACATATTCTAAATCCACTGAGAGTCTGAGACTCCAGTCCTGGATGGAAGCGCAGTCGCCATGGACACGTATATGCACTTGTGTGTTACTTTGTGGTGCATCCATTTGCCACTGTGACTGCACCTCCAAAGGGTCAGTAAGGTCTCATATTGGCAGGGTATTCTATATAGTTGTACCCAGTGAGAATAGTCGATGAGTGGGGATATCCTCAAGATGTTTGAAAATGCACTTCCCTACAGTGCTTTTTTTTTGACTGCAGGTTGAAAATGGAAAATAAATGAAAGAGGAGGGAGAGAAAAGAATGACTTGCTTGTTGCGATGTTGACCTCGAAGTCATAAAATTAATGTTTATTTGTTTTCCTACCACTTTGTGAACAATGATTGTGTGGAATTTGCCAATATCTAGTAGTACATTAATTATAGTTTTGCTGGTTAGAAATTTGTAATGCCAGAAAATATCAGTATGGGCTTACTATTGATTGTACTTACCCTTGTTTCTTTTTTGCAGATGTATTACAATCAATCTAGTGTAAAACAAGTTGATGTTCCATCAACTACAGGTACATTTGGCATCTTGGCCCAGCATGTTCCACTCCTTGCAGCCCTCAAACCTGGAGTCATTACCGTGACAGAAGATGATGGAACAGTCAATAAATATTTTGGTATGTGTCCTTGGTTTTTCACTTGCCTCCATATTTATCTTTTCATCCCTGTTCAGCATTTGGTGGCCTTTGGTGTAGTGTTTGCAATGGATACCTGTTACCCCGCCCTCACCCCGCAGACGATGTGAGGACTAAAATTCTAAAATTACTTCATGGATCCAAAGGTCCCTCTCCTTACAGTTTATATGTGACAAAACACTTACATTTGTTTTGCCTGACAGAATTTTTTTTTCAAGTTCCGTAAAACAAAATAGATTACCTAAAAAGTTTTGGAGCTTTCTGGAATCATGGCCACTGTCCATTGTGTCAAGCGATTCCATTCTAACTGAGGGTCACATTCAATTTATTTAAGTGTGCCAGAGTTTTATAAGTACAACAACCATGTCCGAAGTCAGTCACAGACTCTCAGTGGTACAAGTCCAACAACTGTGTTATTCTCAGTCTATCAGGTGTAGTATTAGTATAACATCAGCATCTTCAGTCAGTCAGGGTAGTTCTATGAAGATCTTTTTCTTATTTTTTTTTTTGACCTTTTTGCTGCTTCTTTGTGCTCTTGACAACTTGACAACAAAATATATGGTGTGAGGTGTAAAGTACAGTAATTACTGACAAAATTCACTTCAGTAAATAAGATGCGATATATCCTTAACTAAACTAAAAGTGAAATAAATGAAGTAAATTAAACCCGGGAAGCCAATACTTTTCCCAGGTACCTTTTATTCAGTCCTTTCATGCATTATACTACTTTTAGTTCCTTGTGTTAACAAAGGAACCTATACAGTCAAGTCGGCATGTGTGTGTGTATGTGACGCCATTTGAATGCCAGGTATGTTCTGCAATAAATCAATAATCGAGTGCTCAATTTTTCTTAAACTCGATGTGTACAGTACGTGTATCATATTGAGTAGATATGCCCTACTGTTTTTTTGTGCCTATATCTTGTATATTAATGAGTGGGTAGGACTTAATGTAAAATTCCTGATATGGTAATATCTTTGCAGTGCCTTTTCCGATTTACTTCAGATGTGGTAGGAAGGTGTTGTTAGATATTAGGTACATGACCATGGCATTTTTATTTTCAATGTCATTAGCATTTGTGGCATTTTTTACTTCAGTTTGTGTAAGAGTGTGCAGAAAATTGAGAATATTTGTGCATCCTGTGGGCAATTGTCTCTTGCTTACTGAAATTCTGTTGCTCAATTCTTATGCTATGGATGCTTATATGTTCCATTAGTCCCCCTTCAGCAAATCATGAAAATACTGCTTGAGGTAGTACAGTAGTTTCATGATCAAATGAAGAAGCAGCAGTGCTGTGGGAAGTACTGTAGGTGGTCATACCAGCAAGGTTTGGCAGAATCAGTTTACGTCCTTGGGCTTCAGTGTTGCTTTGTGCATTGATGTAAATGGCTTTTAATTAGAAAGGTGGCAAGACACAATGAAAAAAAATAAGTTAGGAGGTGTTCTTACCACCCTAAGGTCCCTAACAGTCCCCTTCAGGGCATGCTGCCAGTGTTGGGTGGACTTAAAGGGGCATAGTTGTGATGAGCCTTATTGCAATTTGCAGAATCCCTCCTTATGGGCTTTAAATGAAAGATTCACAACTGTTTTAGCTTTTGTAAAATGAATGGGATATTGCTGTATATTGCAGGAATCATCTTCAATTCATTGCATTAATTGAAATGGCTTCTTTGTTGACTCCAGCGCATCATTTTACAGTATGTATATTCTATGGAACCACAGTGTCCTTGGGCTTTTGTAAAATCATGCAAAATGCTGTACTTCTTCTCTTACAGATTGTTTGTAACACTGTTGATGGTTGGACACATTAGTGCTATGGAAGTGGTTCCATCTTTGTGTTTGTTAGTTTGGGGTCCAATGCATGAGATAGGCCATTTTATAAAAGCATGAAATATGTTTCTTTCTCTACAGATTTTATGTTACAAAAGTGAGAGTTTATGGTCAGAAATGGGCCGTGTGAGCTATTTTACAGAATAATGCAAAATACTCCTTTCACTTCATAATTTACATCACTGTATATCTGTGCAAGGAACCACAGCGCCCTTTGGGGTCTTTTTGTTTCTTATGTTATTGACTGTACCATTTTTCAAGGTTGATGTTTATTGTAAACCTTTTTTTTTATGGAAGTACGATTTTCCTTTATTTCTTTTCACAGCATCTAGTGGCACAGTTACTGTCAATGCTGATTCATCAGTTCAAGTTTTAGCAGAAGTTGCAGTACCTCTTGATTATCTAGATCCGGATGTAAGTTACATTTTAATTTCTTTTGCTACAAGAATGTACAATATCCGCCTGAATGCACCAACTTGCATGAATAAGGCTCTGTTGGTCTCAGTAATTCTGTGGTACATGTAACTTTGAGATTTCAATTTAAAATGTAGTGTGCAAGAATGACAAGTGTTTAAAGTTTCTTAATTACGTGACTCTCACAAGTTTGACAGCAAGACCACAAAGTAACAGCAAAAGAATCTCTTTAATTTTTAATGCAATACTGTAATTGCTTGTAAGGAGCCTGCCATACAACCTTTTACCTCAATGATATATTACAAGACCTTGTTTGAGAAAGGCAAGTCAACTTGAATGTTGTAGTGAACATCCCATTGTTGTCCCATTCATGTGACTGTTAATTTCTTAAATTGACTGAGAATACTTAAATGTTTAAATGTACACATGCTTTACATGGTTCATGACCATGTAAAGTACGGTAAAGGGTGTGACACCCTACAATGTGAAGGAAAGAATTCTATTTGTAGTGAAGGTTGTTTATGATTTCTGAGCTATTCTTAAGATTCTGATTGTCCACCAGACTACTAGATGGCTCTGATTTGACAGGTTTTCGGTAGCGCAGTGGTTCTTCTGGCCGTCCAAGATGACCAGAGGTTGGCTAAATTTATACACTGGGAATTATACATGTAATTGATTACTGTAATTACATTAAATTAAAACTGAGTTACATTGAAACCACAATGCATCTTTGCATTCTTTGGAGTTGTTTGCAGTTTATCTGAAACATATATAATTATTTACTTAAACCCCCCCACTTATCTGTTCCAGCACATCAAAAGCACTCCAATTTACCTTGCCAACAGTACTGGTAAGCACTGCTGTGACTGACCTGTCTAACACTGGACTAGCCCCTCCTTCCCATTCTGTCATCCTGATGTGCTTAGAGTGCAGAGGTTCAGGAAATTTTCCATCTGCATTTATCACTGCTGTTTACCTCCATCTGGTCTATCAGTTGTTTATGCTATGCATTATTCTTGTATGTTTTTGTATGATGTTGTTACTTAATATTTAGCACAACACTTTTACCAACTTTGGATGCTATTGTTATATTTCTCTCCTCTTGTTGCAGGCAATTAAACGAGGTTTGAGCCAGGCCCAACAAGAGCTCCAAGCAGCATCCACAGATGAAGCCAGGGCAGAGGCACAGATAGCGGTAGAGGTCCACGAGGCCATGGATGCTGCAGTCTCTGGAAAATAAGATCATCTTCATCACCACCCAAATAATCAATATCTAGATGGTTGGTCATCATACTAGATCCTGTCTTATCATTGTTGAATGTGTGAACATGTGTCACTGTGTCAGACTCCAGACACACAAAATGTTAAAATAATTCATAAGAGGTTAATTAAAACTGGAAATGTAAAGCTGGAATCCTGTTAAATCTTCAAGGGAATTGGATGGTATACGTACAGTGTTTTGAAAAGACTCCTTGATCATGCATGACAATACCAACGTGTGTTAACACAAGTGAACAGGAGCGAAATCATTGTCAACATCACTTGAACCAAACACAGATGACACTGGTATGAATAAAAAAAGACCAAAAGAGGAAAATAATCAGGTTCACGCCCCCCCCCCCCCACAGTACCAAACCTAAGAACCAATGTGGGGAAGAAGTTTCTTGACCTCATAGCAAAACATTTCCATGCCTGCCACCCATTCCATTAACTCTTCAACCAAAACAATGTCAAGGTTAGCTACTCATGCATGTCCAATATGTGGAAGACAATCCAAGTGAATAGCTCAAAGTTACTCTGTCATCAGAACTGATCCAACAAACATGTGACTGTCTAGGCAAGAACAGTTGCCCAATTTAAGGACAATCCTTGAGCAAATCTGTCATGTGCAAGGCAGATGTCACCTCCAATGGCGAAGTGAAAACCAATGCAGGCATGACCGGAGGTGTTTTCATATTGAGATATGCCAATTATCTCAGATCTGTTTGGCATGAAAGCATGAAAAGGAAACAGAACTCTCACAGCATATCTGAAACTTTTCAGTGCCATATTTTACAGCGTGGTTTATTGCAACCGCTGTTGCGTACATTGTTTGGATCTGAAGCGTGAAGTGTGGAAGATGATAGAATAGTCGGGAGGTTGGGAGGCTGGCGTAATTCTAGAGGGGTGGGAGCTAGTTCAGGTAGAGAAGTGTCATCCTTGAGTTATGAAAAGTCCTCCTGGAGGGTGTTCATAAAAGTTTCAACAGAAAGATGGTAGTAGGTGACAGACGGTATGTCAGTGTTCAGGCTTTTGCAGTTGCACTTAAGTAGATTCCTGCAAATAAATCTGATTGCTTTGGAAATGTGGGATCTAATTATGGACAAGTGATGACTTGCAAACAAAAAAGAGAGCTGTGAGGATTGAACTTTGGTGATACTAATCAGCAGGGTCAGAACGAGCTCTCGTGCCAGCAATACTGCCAAACTCGTCACAGGTTTCTGTGGGTTTGGCCCACAGCAGGGTTGCAAGGGGTAGAGTCACTGGTCGGCGTCAAGGAGGCTGAAAGGCCCCTCAGAAAATCTTGCAATTTACAAGCTCGAGTAATGTGATTCTGAAACAAAATCAATTCCTTTCTTTACATAAAAAATATGCTAAAATAACATACCACTTCCAAAGCCTTACTCTTAATTGAAATAGTCCAATATATCCACACAGCCTGTGGACAGTTGACACAAGGGCAGCAGCAAAATTTCAATCGCAAAACATCCACTATCTTTGCCTATTAAATATGACTTCCCTGCACTTGTGCACATACACTTGAAATCATAAGAAATTGTAAGTTACCAACCCTCTCCCGCAATCTGTGATACTGTGAGCAGGCACTCAAATTCTGCACTGTGATTGGTTGAAACTGACAGTAGAAACATTTTCAGGTAGTCTCTTTTGTATTTAGTGGAACAGAATGAAAGGGTGTACTGTACATACAGTATACACACTTCTTCACGATCGTCACGGTGATAAGTCACACAGATCGTAATTTACATATCAAAGTTGGCAGATTTCCCGGCTTGTAAGTTGTTCAATTCCAAGAATTTTGCGGTTTGGGGATGCCAATGTGTATCTGATATTAACTTTGGCAGTTTGTGAATTTTTTAAAGGCTATAGAATGTGTCCAATCTTGGGGGTGTTCTGTATCAGCTTTTGCGGTTGATTTACAACATCCTTCAAGGGGGAGTTAAGGGATCCCAATTTTTTTGCAGAGAAACCTGCTTGGTTCAGCTGGCTCCGGAATGCAAAAGTTTGTATCTGATAACTGTTCATCTGTTTCTGCTATTTAATCTTGTGTGTTGAAAAAAAGTGGTAGCTCCTCCTTTGTCAGCAGGGCGAATTATAATATTGGTGTTATTGTGCAGGCTTTCGGTTACATTCAGCTGGGCTTGATAAAGGTTGGATGGAGTTTGGAGATATCCATTGCCTGAGAGAAATTTGTCCAAATGCAACATTGCTGTCTTGGCAAATTTGTTGATAAACGGGATAAATATTCTGTATGTCGATATATATTTTGTCTCCCATAGAAAATCTTTTGCTAAACTAGTCATTTATCTGACATTGACAATGACTCCTTTGTAATTCCACATTTGCAATCCAACAATAACTTAAACCAGTGATGGAAAAATGAATTTGGTCTCCTCAAGGACACATCATGGATTGCATTAAAGTGATTTTCATGAACTGATGCTTGAAGCTGTGAAACTCACTGTAAAACTGATAGTTGGCAAGTCTGGTATGTCTAGTTGCTGCTAAGCTGGTCAGGCTTTCCATTGAATTGACTTTAATAGTGTACTAGCTTTCATCTGCTACATAGACACAAATAGTTAATAGTTTGTTTATATTAGCAAACAGTGACGGATTAAGAATTCTAATAGACACAGATTAATAATGAAATTACATTCTCAGAAGATGGGAGATGGGATGGGTTACCGATGTTAGTTATGGTGATGATGATGTAGAATGTTGAATAAATAAACAACTGTGTTTGCTGCTGTTACATCTTGTTCATCAACAGTCATGAATGCCTCTTGTGGTGAACATCCCTTTTTTGTAAATACGCTTGTATCAGATGTACTTATAGATACTGGTGTTGCAATTCTACTGATGTATCTGCAGTGTTGAAATTTAACCTGGTTTTCAAAGGTGCAACTTACGATTGAAAAGGTGTTTACACTTTCAGCTGGTTTTCCAATTTACAACTAACATGCAAAAAGGTGTTTGTACTTTCAACTGATTGTGGACAGGACAGCTAACAGCAAAAGATAGTTGTCCTTCCAACTGGTTGTCCAAAGTTTCAATAAGATGTCATTAAGATGTCATTTATTTAATCTTTGCTCTCTTTCAGGGTATTTGACTGGCAACAAGAAATACTACTCTGGAAATTTCTTTCACTAATCAACAGAACAATAGAACACAGAATGTTGAGCTCAGACTGTGATGATGTCAGCATTAGAACTGGTCTTGAAGACTGCAGTGCAGACGAATGCAGCCCATATGAGACCAGACTATCACTGATTACAACACCATGATACTTACTCCTTCACTGTGATGATATGTTTATCATCATCTAAAAATTGTTGATTTAATAAAGATGTGATACCTGCCAGTAATAAGTTTTATAATTTAACACTTAAGTAACCAAACAGAATAAGAAGCATGCAATCCCACCACTGTATTTCTCTCTGTGTGTGTATGTTGTATGTTAGGCTATGAAGCCTAAGGTAAATTAGCTCATTGCTCAGTTCATTGCTCAGTTCTTACAGTGAAGAGTAGTATTTCTTTAAATATCCCTTCTTTTACTTTTCATCTGAAAAAAAAGGTTTTTTGTTTTGTTGCCAGTTGGTATGCTTAATGCTACTTGATATTTTCAGAATTTATTAATAAATGTATTGTGAGAAAAAAAAGAAGTGAGGATTACCAGTGACTTTCTTCGTGTGATTTTCACATTAAAGTCCCATCCGCTGTCAGTTATGAATTTTGAGGACAATTCCATGTAGAAGGGGAAGAAAGTATCTGATCTCAAGTTCGCTATGAAGAGGCAAGTTTAGGACAGAAGAGCATGTTGTGGGCAGAGCATTCCAGATTGAATCCAGAGGTAGCCACTGTGTGAAACAGAAGGATTCGCACATTTTATTTTTAATTCCTTGCCAAAAGCAGGCAAGGAATCTATGCGATGGTGATGGCATGTGTGTGTGTGCATGTGATGCCTTGGCTTGTAAACATATCTCAAGGAAGGAAAGTTGCTTTAATTTCAAAGTTGTTGTGTAGGTGTGTGAGGTGCGAAATTGAGTTTGAACGGCCCCCGAGATTCTTTGACAATAAAAACACCAGAGAAGCAGACTGACTCGGAAAAAGTGTAATTGCATATCTTTTATGCAATCTCCCTTAATAAGAGGAAAATACAAAAATTAGACATTCGTTGAGACTTTTCAACATCCAAGGTTTCGAACATTAGATTTTTAAAACCAATTTTGCGGTGGTTGAGCCCCTTTCAACACTTAAGAATTATGTGAACATTTAGCATGAAATAAAGCATTGGAAAACGGTGGTGGGTTTCTGGCTGGTCGAAGGCTTTTCCTCGGCTCGTTGCGGTCGGACCGATACCAGACCACGTAGACGATTACGCCTCGATTTCAGATCCGAAAGCAACCGACGAAGGTGGTGGGCTGTGAAAAAAAAACAACTTACACCGTCTAGTCAATTTGTCTTTACCATTAAAGTATAGCCTGTGAATTTTGCTACCTTTTATACATCAATTGATATGCAATATTACAAAACAGGTGATTTGCTGGAATGAGTGATATCATGCGAATCCTTAATTACTTCTTCCTTTACATATGATAGACCCCTGGTTCTTACGTTTAGGTAGATTAACTTATGCAATAGACCAGGTTATTTGGTGCAACCCCAGATACACAGAGTAAAAAAAAAATCTTTAAAAGTATTTGAACATTGCACTGGTTACACATCACTCTGTTGTTGAATATCCCGTGCCTGAAATGGAAAACTGAAAGTTAACTTTCGTGGAACCAGGTTTTGACTGGCAATGCCCGTCGCCCTGTGTTTGGACACCGCCGTCCAGTTGGTCAAGGAGACACTCTCTCACAAGAACTCTACTGACAGAATTGCGGCCTTATATTAAGTTTGCTGGTGGTCAACCCGCACAATAGTCTATGCCCAACCACATAAATGTAATCGGCCCTGCACAATGTTATGGCCCCGGCGCACGTCCCCCTTTTTATTCGATGATCAAAGATTTTGTTTTGCAAAAATGAGGCAACAGATATGGATAATATGCTTCCCATATGCTGGAATATTGCATCTAAGCCCATCTAGAATTTAAATTTTATGCAGAGTGATCCCCAAACTCCCCGCCGTTGGTTAGTGCCTTCGGTGCTCGTTCGTCGGCCGACGGTATTTGTACCCCCTCCCTTTCTCAAACTTCTGGATCCACGCCTGCTGGTGTTCATATCGGTATGTACCCAGCCTTTACATATTGGCATCTCATGTCTGCAATTTCTCAATCGTGAGAAAGTTCAATCTATGAAAAACGGTAATCATGTCAGGTGGGTTGAGGGGATACAGTAATACTGTACGTAATTGAATTATGCATCCTTTTTCAATATAATTTTTTAACACCTGGCAAACGTTGCGGATGAACATACTCCCACCAGGGGCCCGCAGGTGCCTCCACCCTTGGCGTAAGCAGACTTTGAGCAAAGTTTGAAATGGGGGGAAGCAGTACAACGTCCATTAGGCGTGTATATTTTCTCATCACAGACTCCATCGAAGCAGAGGGCCACGACTGGTTGGCTCGTAGCGCACCGAGAAGCGTACCAAGGAATGTTTTTGATAATATACCTCTCAGGTTGAAGGACATGGCACTTTCCAGTTTCTCTGGTCTTGTTCATTTTTGCTAAAATTTACATTTTAGAACATAAGTTAGAAAATTTAGACTTCCACTGAGAATAATGTTTTTGTCTTTAATTTTAAATTTCAGATCATAAAAGGTGGGGGAATGGTGGATGTGTTAATGTCCTCTCCTCTCAAAAAGAAGGGGGGGGGGGGGACATATCCCCGTTCCTCCATAAATCGACGTCGATGTCTCAAACTGCTTCCTTTCCCGTGTCTCCAGTGTGCAAGGAAGATCATTCCAGATCATCTGTCTTAAGTCCCGTCCTTGTTCTCACCGCTCACTAAAATGAACTTCCACCACCATCTACTCCCCCACCCCCTTGTTTCAACTGTGCAAGGTAAATCAGTCCACCTCCATGTACTCCCTCCCTCGTTCCCTGTGTACAAGATACCAGTAAATCGATTCATCCTCACCTGTTGTCCTTTCCTCAAGTCAATCACCCCGGCTACTTCCTCTCCTTGTTCCCTCTGACGGTGCAAGTTAAATTAATCCACCACTGTCTACATCCCGTCCTTATCCACACTGTTTAAGTTAAACCAATCTACCGGAGTCCATTTCCCCTCTTTATGTCTACTATTTATTGTAAATGAACCATCGTCCCTGTTCCACTGTGTAAGGTAAATCCGTACACCTATATCTACTTCTCTTACTTTTCTCTTACTTGTTCCCTCCGTTCAAGTTAGATCAACCCACTTCCATCTGTTTCCCGTCTCCCCCCCCCCCCCCCTGGAACAGATATGCAAAATATGAAAAGAAAATTCATAGTTCACAGAGAACCGATTTAACCATAAACGAGCACATAATCCTTAGAACCTCTCGATCGTGCCAAAGTTTGATGTAATACAGAATTTTCGTCGAGTTACTATTGTGGATGCATATAGATAGCCAATAATTCGGTTTGTTGAATGTTTTATACATGAGACTCAATTATTCATGCATAGTCGTTTGTACAGTTCTTATGCAACCCTTTATTTTATGCAATCAGTACTTTTATAGCATCATGAAAAATTTACATACCTTGTCAGCCTTTCTTTTGTCTCTGCGTGGACTGTTAATCACAGGTGACAGAGAGCGTTTGGTGATGTTTTTTTTTTGTAGAACTGTGTTTCAATATTCGATGATATTTGATGATACCGAATATTTATTCAGCTAATAACGGCGGTTCCGTCAATACTTCACCGAACGACGAATTTTCTCAGTTTACTTGAAATTTAAGTTGTCAACTTACCAAGCAAACAACAACAACAGGAGTGAATACGTGAGTACACATCACTGGGACATTTGCCAATGCTAGAAAAGTGTAAGTTAAGTGATCCTCTTTGGCAGAATGCTTCGAAACGGATGAGTACTTAACATTCCTTGTGTGAAAAAGAAGGAATTCCTGAATTTCATGGCATAAAACAAAGAAAAAAAAAGCAAGTATACGTTGATGGACGGACCTTCCTTGCTGACACTACATTGTTCAATAATATTTCATGTGTCGTTTTTTACATAACCATCGATTGTACACGGCACGGTGGCACATGCGCAGACGTGTAATTACAACTTAGATGAGCACTGGCAGGGAATTTGTCCCCTCCCCAATACGATCAAGTCGGCCAAATTGTAGACAAATGGTCTTTCATTCAAAATCCGAACAATAAAGCTTCCTCATGTTCAATGAAACCTTCCTGTAGGGACACCTATCTTTGAGTTTCTAGTGTATGTAGGGTGGTTGTATGTGCGAAGTCTCCCTATATGCTTAAAGTGATTGTGTGTGTTCTGAAAAACCAGAAGGATAAGTATATGTTTGCTCTTAACTTTTTCTGTATTTTTAAATCCACACGCGAGGTTGTACGTGGACGAACTACGCCTTTCAATGAGCGAAAGTGACACTAACTACTTTGAAAAGCCAACAGTATTGGCAGTAAACAGTGAAAACAGAAATCATGTTTGAAATTGATGGTTCTAACTATGAGCGCCTACATAAATGAATATGCAACAATACAGATCTCATTAGTGTATCATAAACATACTACTCAAGTCGTCGCACCTGGCATGGTCAGGATCGGGAATTGTAGTATTTGATAAAAGGAGTACTGTTTTCATCTTTTTGACTAACTGAATATTCAACAGTAGTATACTCCCCATTGGGTTTTTCGAAGAAGCGCACGGTTGATTTGAAAGAAAACTGTCAACCACTACATTATCGTCTTTTACATTTTATTTTTGTCGTTATGTTAGAATACTTTGAAATCATGTCAGGACTTACCATCTGAGACGTATTAAGTTTCCCAAATTGTCCGAGTGGTGCACTTAAAAGCCTTACCAAACTTTTGGACATGAAACTTCAATGGTTTTACTTTTTACCTTCCGCACGCAATTACGTTAAGGCTACATCCCTGAATTTTATGATTTACTGATTTTGTGATGGGGGAATTTCTTTTGCTCATTGAAGGAGAGAATCTTCTCTTTATTGGCTATTTTCTTTTTCCAAACTGTGTTGCGAGATTTCACCTATAGTGCGTTTGTGACAGCGTTACCACTCCCGTGGTCAGAGTTTTACCAGTTTATGTCAATTGAATATCTGTCGCCGTGTTATGCGAGTATGCCCCTTAGAGAAAGTTACTCTAGCCGGTGAAACTGAGAGGCAATCTTTCAATTTTCTATATAACAACATTATTTTTGTTCTTTATATGTAAACAATGTAGTATTTTAGTTGAAAATTAATACTAACAAAAAAGAGACAAATAGCAACAAAAAATAGCGAGTTTATTTTGTTTTGTTTCTGTTTCCATAATAATGCACAGTGGCGGAGCTAGCAGTTTCAGTCAAAGGGGGCGAAAATGACTTTTAGGGACGCTGTGTAATATAAATACCAACTGCTCACGACAGAAGGGGGCAGGGTGGGTGTGTGCCGGCATGACTATATTAGTGTTCTTATGTAGAGAGGTTTGCGACTTTAGGCGCTGTTTTGCCTCCAACTGAGCTATCAGTGGGACGAATACGGTCGCAAAAGTTTGAGACCAACTTCGTGAATTAACCAGTTGCCGCAACCCTCTGTATAGGAACCCCTAAAGGACTATCTCAGGGCAGCACCACATCAGTTGGCGCGGAGGGTATAAGAAAGTTTTGGCTTTTCAAACTCCACAGATGGTCAGAAAAGGCACTTCTTGGGTGTTATAAGCTGCATATGCACAGTCTTGAAACAGGGATCTCATGTTTACATTTTTTTTTTAAATTAATGAGAGCAAAGGTAAACTATGAAAATGCTAATACATATCATGTGGGGTTGAAATGATGCAAAAATCTCGCAAAAATTTTGCATCCTCTTTCATATATTCTTGGAGCACTTGGCTTATATTTCGGTGGGTATGAATACATCCAGTTGGACGCTTTTTCCATTGGGCAGTTTAGTCATAGTGATTTTTGGCAGAAGGTGGGGGGGGGGGGGGGTTGGAAGGGCAAGAGACTCAAAGTGCGCCCCCATAAGTGTAACTAGATTTGTGTTCTTACCGAGCATGGGACATGGGTTAGGGCACATCACGTTTGATACGGAAATACAATATGTGCCTGTTGCATTGGCACAGCCAGAATCTTTTGTTAGGGGTGAACTGAAAATTGTTTGCAGACTACCTATAAAGAGTGTTCCAGCATCGTTTGGAACGAAACGTACCATAAAAAATATATAAAAATCACCCTCACCCAAGATCGTTGGAAATCGCTCTTCCCAGACGCAGCAGCAAGAGAGATCTAAAAAATGAAATTGTCAGTATTTTCTTGGGTGAAAAATTAATCTCATTTTGGGAGATTTCCACTGAAAAAGTCTGATCATTTCAATTAATTCTGTACTTGCTTAAATTTGAAGACAGAAAAGTAGCAACACCATCACATTTCCTGGATGTGGAGTGCGTAATCCTTTTGAGTCTGTCGGGTAGGGGGGGGGGGGGTCGCCTCACCGACCATATAGTAGCTCCTCCACTGAAGGTACATAGTATTTGCATGCAATTCGGCTTCTCCCTCTTCAAGTCTCTTTCTTTTTGGATATTAAGTTACACGGGCGTGAAATGAATGAATGAAGTCACATGTATAAGCTGACGTCTAATGGTGTAACTTTATATTATATTTTGAGACAAAAGGCGTGTGAATCACGCTATGCTTGGGTAGTTTCATCACCCTTTCAGGTCTTTACTTTGCTTGTGGCATTCATGAATTATGAAAGAAACATGTTCTTACTCTTCTCGTATGGTAAGTATTACACATTTCTTTGACGTGTAAAGATGAATGAAATACGATAACACCAGGCATTGAGGAGAGAATACATTATTTCTATAGAATGAAACTGAAACAACATCGAATAAACACAAGTGGCGATTATTAACATGTTCAAAGAGGTACACTTATCATAACTTATAAGTTAAGATATATCTAAATTTAAAGCTGAATTTGCAATTCCATAGATCTGAAATGTATAAAAATTCAAAAACATCAGAAAGTTCAACGTCACGACCGGTTGCGACCATTTTTGGGACTCATCACGCGAGGGCAGTTTTCGAAAACCTGACACCAACACATGATCTCTGTTTCTGATGTTGGTTAGTTGTTGGTCGATGCTATTACAACGCTGCCAAAGACTAAAAATGAGGACACGTCCCATCCGGAACAGATGGAGGAAGGGGATAGATGGGGGGGATAGATGGAACAAAGACGAACTCAGAAATACGTTCATAGCTATTATAATTGCATCTCATAAACATAGGTCTGTTTCTGATGATGATCGGTTGTTCTTTAATGGCGTTATACAGTCTGTCGCACTGACTTTAAATGCATATCATTATCAATATGATATATAATTAAAACGAACAAACATATATCAGTAACATAATCATTCAGTGGAGAAAATGAATAAGCGAAATTAAGACAGACACATATAGGAAGCAAAACAATACACTATAATTTGAACGTTTGGTGGACATGATAAAGGAATGTCACTTTAATTTTAACGACAAACTTTACTTAAGTTTATTTGCATATTAATACAGATAAAACATACGCAAACATTACCTGAACGATCTTCAGGAGCTCCTCGTGTATATATATATATATATATATATATATACAGACGTCACACTTGAAATCAGAAGTTTCGACTTACATCTAATATGTAGGTATCCAACATATATGTATCATATATATGTTGAATTACTTGTATGACGTACGCACAACGTTTTATTTCGTAAAATATATTGATCTTTTGCAGTATTACACCCAGTTTTCTCATGTGCCATATAACCACCCAGATTTTAACAGTGCTTTGATAGTGATGGGATCTTAGCCCTACTTGCCCAGCGTAACATCAAGCAGAGGGCGCTTGGATACCTTTCAACTATGACCTTTGAAATAGCCTGAAGGAATTGTAATTGCACTTTATGAAAATGTCTCATATTAAAGCACAATTGTTTCACCCGTTATGTCAATTAAAGGTGCCATCCAGGTATAGTTACAAGTTATATCAAATATTTGAAAGAGAATTAAGGAAAAGTCCAACTTCTGAACATAACCACAAATTTGCAGTTATCTCAATAAATTTTGGATACCTCTATCTAAATTAAAGCAGGATGTGCTGTTTTTCCTACAATGCCAAAAGCGCACCAAAAGACTGGATATATTTCGTATAGTTGTAAAAAGCTGTACAAACTACCGTAGCATGGCCTATTTGTCCAAAAGAAGCCTAATTTCCTGCAGCAATCTGTTTTTGTTGTGGGGTCTTCACACGGAAAAACCGCACATTTACTACAGGGCCTGGTTCTGCTAACTTTCTACACGAAAAAAAAAAGAAAAGAATCACTCTTCTTTCTGCCGTAATTAACAATCTAATGAATGGAATTTCTCCTGAAAGAAACATATCGTAGATGTTATTTTCCAGATTGGTATCGAATGGAAGAGAATGATGGAGAATAGACAATGAAGGCTATTTTTGCTCCTTCAAACAGCACATCCTGCTTTAAAGTTTGAATACTTTAAATTAATTTCGGATAACTGCAATTCAATCTCAGGGTCTGAATGCAAAGATTCATTGTTAAAACGTCTCTCCATCAGCCCGGCCTGGTTTGGTTTTTATTATTCAACACTGTTATTCTTCCTAACTCAGTTTTATGGGAGTGTTGGGTGCACGTGAATTGAAATATGATATGACTTCGTTTTTCCAGGGCACACATTTCTTTAGTCTTCTTTACGACCGTTATTTTTTTTTTTTTTTTGTGTGTACTACGAGCTGTCATGTGTTAAAACTACACGGTGATAAACTTTACTCTTTTTTTTTTGCTTTTTTCCTGTTTTTATTTTTTTTATCTGCTTTTTTCCTCAGGAGATTGGAATGTCTTGCAAAATCTTGTACAAGTTACTTCAAGACATCCTTTTTACTTTGTGAACAATACGGCTGACATGTTCCGATAGCTTTAGACCGAAGACACTACACCGTTTACCAAAATCCATCAATGGTGGCAGAGCCAATGAGTTTGACGGCTAAGAGTTACTGATGCGTTGGTTATATGCAATATCTCGTTAAAGAGGTTGGTCACTGAGAAAAATTGATATTCCATAAAAATTAGGAATACTTTTATCTCTTTATCGAAAACCATATGTCGATAAGGATGGATTTTTGAAGAGATATCTATTTCATAACGGTTCACTGCATTATGACAAACCTGTGATGTTACACAGGCGCAAGTACTTCAATGTATGTCTTAATAATCTTGTCTGTCTTAGAAGAAACACGGCGATAATTTGAAAGCTCTGGCCTTAATTTCCACTATACCTTAAAGGCTGTAAGGCATCACCCCAGACAATTCCAATTCTCCCAACCACCTACCTCTAGTCCTAGTCTTAAATTCCTCCACATGTGTAATCCAAACAATGGATCCCTGTATACACTGTGTAATACCAGCTGCTCTGCATCTTTCGAATTTGCTGTCAATCTAAGAGTACTGTAACTTAGAACCAGTTGAGAATTTTCCTTTCCGGGAGGTAAAAATATAGCTTAGGGTGATGCAATACAGCCTTTAAGGTAAATCTACAATATACCTTACCCAATCTAAATGAACACTGTTGTAAAACTGAAGATTAGATAAGAGCTTGAATTTCAAAAGCAACAAAGACATCTTGAAACGTATTTTTGTAACCTCGAAGCAACTGGAAAAGTTCATTAACCAGAGGGGTCTTTCTTCCAACGTCTTGAGATATAAGGAACAAGGTATTTGGCGAGAGGTTTGAAACGCCAGCAGTGACCAACAAAATATATTCTCTTCCATCTTTTCTTGTCACTGGAATATTCCTTTAACACTAAAAGCTACTCGACAAGCATGGAAGCGAGACAGACGTGAAGAATGCCAGTTCAGTAACTTGTTAGTGTTTCTTAAGTTTACAGGCCTCTTGAACGGTGCTATGAACAGAAAGTCACTATATATCAACAAGTTGCATAAATATTAATAAGTCATCACAGCAAGGCTGTGGCACAAGATGATGTATCCCTTATACTTTGTATGGTATGTTCGTATATGTTTGTGTGAGGTGCAATGCTTGCTTATATACAACAATGAGCATCGTGTAAGTGGTGTAATATGTGATATAATAAGAGAGATTCAAAGTAAGATATTTCCACACAAACCATCAAAACGTTTTGTAAAAGTTATACGATTTAAACTAACAC
Organism: Stichopus chloronotus; assembly: GCA_021234535.1. NCBI lineage: Eukaryota > Metazoa > Echinodermata > Holothuroidea > Aspidochirotida > Stichopodidae > Stichopus > Stichopus chloronotus. The sequence continues at coordinate 3,155,951 of CM037838.1, read as the reverse complement.
GTCAAAGTTGTGACTCTGAAAGTACAATTTTGCCCAAAATCCATTGAATAAACACTATACAAACTTTCACAAGTAAAACAAATTTGTAATTCAAACGTTATGCAATTATTGTTTCCAAGTCACACGGATGGAAAGTGTACTAGTTAAGACAGTTTTCAAAACATCTTGACCCGCAATCAATGAAACATATTCCTTATGACAGAATGATGACAAGGGGGGGGGGGGGGGGTTGATAATACATAGCCCAAACATTTCCCAACATTCTTCTTTGGACAAAGCTGGTTGGACTTAATTGGAATTTTGGTTAAAGGTAGAAGTTTAGTAGGAGCCTCATGGGGACTCAATTTGGGTGGAAAGGAAAAACTTCCACTTCAAGTTTTGAAACAAGATTTTAAAGTGAAAAGAGTGTTTTTCTTGATCTAAGAGAGAGAGAGAGAGAGAGTAACTGCAAAACAAATGTAATAAATACTTTGTTTTTGTTTGACTATAACTGGACCTGTGTTGGGTTGTTACTATTTGGGTCTCATCTAGGACCAAAACAGAGCCCAACATGGCTATTTTCTTTTTATCAATTGACTTCATACATCTCCAATATTTTAAGTCTAAAGAACTACAAAGATAAAAATTATGAGTGCTGGTTGTAATTGGGTTTGAGTTGGGCTTTGTTCTATTTGCCCTCAACTGGTGTCCCGTAGGTGCCAAATTGGTCTGCTTTTAAAAAGACTCGCAAAGTCACTGGAAGTCATTGTTTATCGGTAGACGATTATTAGCCTTTTTTAGCGATTTACTTGTCCGACTTAACATTCTGGCATTTGTTCCAGCAAATGCCAGATCCCCCCTTGGAGCCACCACTGCCTGCCCCCATTCATGCCACGTTCCGGATAAAGCAAGACCCATGTAATTTTTTAAAAATAGGGGAAAGTTTACACCTTTGCACCCCCACTTTAAAAAAAATCCGAGTTACGTCACTGGTAAAGATGGTCGATCAAGCATCGTCGGGAACCATAGCGCTTTAATTACCTTTTGCTGTAGATTAAAATGACATATTACATTCTCCCATTTCTCACTGACTTTTTAAAGTAAATTTGAATTAAAACCAATAACTATATCGATTACAAATGTATATGGAGCACTTAGCATATTATGGAAGCAATCGACCCACTCTGCTTTGGAATTAGGAGGACGATAAATGCTTTGTGTACGAACTTCATCTCTTAAGAAAAATTACATCAATATCGTCTACTTGATACTCTCTGTATCTTACTAATTGTGTGCTTTCGTCTACAGATAACAAGATTAGCCCCATCATCCATCTCTATCAATACGAAGAGCTTTATAACTGGTATGGAGCTTTCATGATCATTATAACCTACATTTAACCTCTGTTACAATGGGTGAGAAAAGTTTTGAGTTGGTTACTTTTTGAAGGTAGGTGTCAGGGACCCTTTACAATTGGCTTAATGATTATCATAACACTTGTAATTGGAATATATTCGCTTGCTGAATAACCCCATGAGAATAGCGCTTGTCGGCCCCACTCTTCTTGCCAGTTTCATGAGAAAACTTTCTCGTGTTCTCGATGACTGTGTACAGCTGATTTCCGGCCAAGACACAGGATTGAATGCTGTATTGTTCGGTTGGTCATTATTATCGTAAAACACAAGCCTATGTGTAATCCACTCTTGCGTTACGATAACATATCCTTCTCTACGCGTCAAGACTTTTGTAGTGGGTATATAGACAATTGAATGTGCTCCCCCAATGTGAAATGAAATAATCACATTTCCGTGGATTTGATTGGTCTATCGTCCTTATCTCTACCCATTGAGAGCAATACGAATTATGTCCAAATCGACTTGACATAAACCCGACTTGCCATAAAAGACTGGGGTCATAAGGTTACATTTCGCATACACATCCTCCATTCGTCGCTCTTGGCACACATTATGTTGTACATGTACATAACGTAATAATTAAATTACCTACAACTAAGATCAGAAGAAGCACGCCCCTCCACCTACATATTCCAGTAATTGAGTGATAATCTTCTCTGTTTCACCGACTTGATGTAGGGAATGTAATCAGGTCAAACTAATTAGTATTATTATTCACACTTTAGCTGCGGCTTCCAGATCTTCGTAGTGTTGATCCAGAGTATTATTCTTCCATTCCAACAAGAGCGACCCGTCTTATATCAACATAGTGACGTTATTGGTTTAGTGTTTCCTGTTCAGGTTCTACATTAATGCAGAATACTCGATATTTTGGGAATCGTGGTCACAAGTTTAGAAACAACGCCACAATTAATTTACCTATGGCGGAAAAGTGACAAGAGACACGAGTTTCCAAGCTATATTTGATCATCACTACACAGTCCAACGCTTATAAACTAAACAATATAAGTTAATTATTAAATCAATAACAAGCTCATTTCAAATTGGTCAATTAGCCAATTTCGATAAAAAGCGGTGACAGATTCGACAAAGCTCACATGAAGCTACAAGTTTAGCTCTCTCTCTCTTTGTCTTTCTCTCTTTAAGGAACTGGCAAAACCATATATTGTGATGTCATTAAACCAGCTACTGTGATGTCATAAAACCTGCTATTGTGATTTCATGAAAGAGAACAACACATCATCAAATCTCAGTCCAAGCATTGTCAAAAGTAAATTGAAACAAAATTTGTCAGTAAAAGGAAACAGGTATTATAAATGATATGATACCATTTTTTTTAATACAACACCATTCACTCTTTGTTGAATTTAATTTACTCTGATTCATTTAATAACGCAGTGTCGTTTGTGATTGCCCTGTAAATGAAACCGTCTCTTAATGCTTACAAATTTCCCAGCATATAGTTAAACAATGGCAAGATCTTTCAAAACATTTGCCTCTGACGTAAGTCACATAATTTTACCTGTATCTAGGTAAGTGATCATGATATGACTGAACATTAATAAATTAAGCCATGCTATAGGAATGAAGGGACAAGATAATTGTTGTTAAGGTTGTTTGCAATGTATTGATTCAGGTGGTACGATGAGAAGTCATCCGTCAATATATCAACAAGAAGCACTTCACAAAGCACTGCTTATGTTTTATTTAACAAAATAGAACAAAAATTTGTGTTAAATAAAGTAAAGAACAATAAACTTTCAATATTAACCCTGAAGAGCTTTTCCTATTAGCCTACTTTATTATTTATATTTCTTGTGCTGTTGTCAAATTTATTACTTGATCTCCTAATTTTTCACCACTTGCTTCCCCACCCCCTCCCTCTTCGTGCAGCTGTTCTTACGTTTTCATGACATGAAATTAATACTGTACATATCGTACATGCAGTGATTATGTGGTATTTGTGTATAGAGATTGTATATTCGTAGGCCTATATACGACCCTCTTCTCTGTATTCAGCCAGTCATAGATGATGTATGATTCCATTGGTAATGAATTATGATAACATCTATTATTAATTATAGTAATTTCCTGACTGCATTATACACGCTATGAAACTTTAATTGTTTTTGCGTCTTGTGTGTGCCGGCCTGTCTTCAAATCATATTAATTATTCAAACAGTTAAATTTACGGTATACAAAGTACATTGCCAAGGGTTGCAGGACACGAAGCAATTAATACTAACTTATATATTTGATTATTTTATATGTAAAAGCAAATAAAATAAAGTAATCTTCCATATCAATCATTAAAAGTTAGGACTGGCTATATGGATTCAACGTGTGAGAAGGAAAAGTGACTGTCTTAACATATGTATTCCGTATTACACGAAAGATGTTTGCTTATATCATGTATTTAAATAACTGGCCTCATTCTGTTCAGTGCCCCAGCTTTTTCAGCTATAGACAATATTAAATACTAGAAACTGTAGTCTCAGTCACGTGACACGAACACACGTCATCTTGATAATATGTTACTCATCGACAACGTTCAAATTTTGTCTTAAGTGTGAACTAGAAATTTGAAAAGATTATCAAAACCTGTCACCATAATGTCTCTGATGAATCTTTCAATAAGCCGCTAGGAAAAACACCTTTCCCTTTGTTTACAAAATTCTTGATCTTAAATGTGGTAATTGGTTGTATTTTATCAGCCCTTGCCTTGGAAGTGGTTGACTCAAGATTCCTTTCTAAACATTGTGCTTGTATACTGCCACCTTCCTTTCAAAATTCTTTTTTCTACGGATTACCCAATCTAGACAATATCAAAATAAAGCACAATCAGAAAAACACATAACAATATTTTACTTCAAAGTTTCATTGATTTCAGTACATGTTTTACTGAAATTTCTTTATGGCCACAAAGTTCGCTGAGTGATCGACTCATGATACACCCAGTATTGCGTCTTATTTCGATTTTCAAATTATTATTACATGTACGCTTATTTTGTTTTTACCTGTATGCACTTTGTAGGAAGTGAACCATTTGCATATATGGGCTTGGTTTGTTGTGTACGATACAGGTAGTTCGTTTTCCTTAAATTATGTGTATCATTAAAAACTCTGCTCTGAGCGATAGTATCTTCTGAGAGCTTTTAATAATTAGTCCCCAATCACTCAACGACAAATATCATATGTTAGTGCAAGAAAAAAAAAAAAGACAAAGAATGTGTCATGATGGGCATGAAAGTAACCATGGTTACTATGTGCGATTCGTGATCTCGTTACTTTTAGCAAAGTGCGTTATACGGGTACTCCGTGAATGAAATGACAGCTATGTCTATTGCATCTCAAGGCCAATCAATTAATATCACCCTTCTGTCTCTACGTATGTAGCTTTGTTAAAAGTAGGAAATCAGAACCATTTTGCTATGATGATAAAATTGTAACTTCATCAACTAGTAAAGCGTTAGATGAAGTATAGACTTTGTTCTTGAATATACCAAACAGAATCAATGCATACAAATTTCAGGAGAAGTATCACCTTAGTTTTCATAAACTACCAAGCTAACTAGTAGATTGTGTGTATATGCACATGCAGTGAGTCGAGTCTTAGTACTAGTAGATTGTGTCCATAGCTAATGTATACATCCAGTGAGTTGAGTCTTACTACTAGTAGATTGTGTCCATGGCTAATGTATACATGAAGTGAGTTGAGTCTTAGTACTAGTAGATTGTGTCCATGGCTAATGTATACATGAAGTGAGTTGAGTCTTACTACTAGTAGATTGTGTCCATGGCTAATGTATACATGAAGTGAGTTGAGTCTTAGTACTAGTAGATTGTGTCCATGGCTAATGTATACATGAAGTGAGTTGAGTCTTAGTACTAGTAGATTGTGTCCATGGCTAATGTATACATGAAGTGAGTTGAGTCTTACTACTAGTAGATTGTGTCCATGGCTAATGTATACATGAAGTGAGTTGAGTCTTACTACTAGTAGATTGTGTCCATGGCTAATGTATACATGAAGTGAGTTGAGTCTTACTACTAGTAGATTGTGTCCATGGCTGATGTATACATGAAGTGAGTTGAGTCTATGTACTAGTGGATTGTGCTCATAGCTAATGTATACATGAAGTGAGTTGAGTCTTAGTACTAGTAGATTGGATCCATAGCTAATGTATACATGAAGTGAGTTGAGTCTAAGTACTAGTAGATTGTGTCCATGGCTAATGTATACGTGAAGTGAGTTGAGTCTTAGTACTAGTAGATTGTGTCCATGGCTAATGTATACATGCAGTGAGTTGAGTCTTAGTACTAGTAGATTGTGTCCATGGCTAATGTATACGTGAAGTGAGTTGAGTCTTAGTACTAGTAGATTGTGTCCATGGCTAATGTATACATGAAGTGAGTTGAGTCTAAGTACTAGTAGATTGTGTCCATGGCTAATGTATACGTGAAGTGAGTTGAGTCTTACTACTAGTAGATTGTGTCCATGGCTGATGTATACATGAAGTGAGTTGAGTCTATGTACTAGTGGATTGTGCTCATAGCTAATGTATACATGAAGTGAGTTGAGTCTAAGTACTAGTAGATTGTGTCCATGGCTAATGTATACATGCAGTGAGTTGAGTCTAAGTACTAGTAGATTGTGTCCATGGCTAATGTATACATGCAGTGAGTTGAGTCTTAGTACTAGTAGATTGTGTCCATGGCTAATGTATACATGAAGTGAGTTGAGTCTAAGTACTAGTAGATTGTGTCCATGGCTAATGTATACATGAAGTGAGTTGAGTCTAAGTACTAGTAGATTGTGTCCATGGCTAATGTATACGTGAAGTGAGTTGAGTCTAAGTACTAGTAGATTGTGCCCATAGCTAATGTATACATGAAGTGAGTTGAGTCTTAGTACTAGTAGATTGGATCCATAGCTAATGTATACATGAAGTGAGTTGAGTCTAAGTACTAGTAGATTGTGTCCATGGCTAATGTATACATGCAGTGAGTTGAGTCTTAGTACTAGTAGATTGTGTCCATGGCTAATGTATACATGAAGTGAGTTGAGTCTAAGTACTAGTAGATTGTGCCCATAGCTAATGTATACATGCAGTGAGTTGAGTCTTAGTACTAGTAGATTGGATCCATAGCTAATGTATACATGAAGTGAGTTGAGTCTTAGTACTAGTAGATTGTGTCCATGGCTAATGTATACATGAAGTGAGTTGAGTCTTACTACTAGTAGATTGTGTCCATGGCTAATGTATACGTGAAGTGAGTTGAGTCTTACTACTAGTAGATTGTGTCCATGGCTGATGTATACATGAAGTGAGTTGAGTCTATGTACTAGTGGATTGTGCTCATAGCTAATGTATACATGAAGTGAGTTGAGTCTTAGTACTAGTAGATTGTGTCCATGGCTAATGTATACATGAAGTGAGTTGAGTCTAAGTACTAGTAGATTGTGTCCATGGCTAATGTATACGTGAAGTGAGTTGAGTCTAAGTACTAGTAGATTGTGCTCATAGCTAATGTATACATGAAGTGAGTTGAGTCTTACTACTAGTAGATTGTATCTGTCTATTGTGCAAGAGGATCATGGAATGTTACAGGTCTAGCCTCACTGAGCTCAAAGGATTCTGATATTTGAGAATAAGCTCTAAAAGTATCCCAGTACCCACAGTAAATAGCAGATCATGATTTTCTGCACGGTAGAGCCATGAATACTGCAATTTAAAACTTCACAATTCATGGTCAATACACTTGACCAGACGCTACACCTGAGTTATTTTCATAGTACAGAAATAGTTTTAAGTGGTCAACAAGAAGTTTCTTCAACTTCCTGTAGAGAATGAATAAAACACATATGGGTAATCATTAACAGACCACGATATAATGTCTTTACAGCCTGATAACATTGCAAGATGTATGAAATAATAAGCATAGTCTAGAAAATCATCAAATCCATTGTAGGCCTATGTGGCAGGCAGATTAAGTTCACTTCAATTTTGTGCAATTTGTGTTGCTGAAATGTCTCACGGTCAATATAGTGTGGGTTTCCATGACTTCATATTAGGCCTATCAGAGCGGTTATCTTGAAACATCTAATTCACTAGACATTTATTTTTTAAACAGTTCAACCCATCTATTTATGTTATTACACTCTTAAAATAAATGAGTCACAGACAATATAATATATATATATATATATGTATATATATGTATATATATGTATATGTATATATATATATATATATATATATATATATATATATATATATTTAACATTAAACTCCATATCTTGGAAGAAAAAACAACAGCTGGTTTTCTTGGCTTTTTGTTTGTATCTGTTTATGTATTCAAGTGTAACGAAGGAACTGAAGGTAAGATAATTATGATATGGGAAGTTGGTTTTGATGCAATAAAAACATATGAGTGGCCTCGAATTACATATGCTGTACAGTTATAAGTGTTATGGATGTTTGAACACACTTAGCCAGTTGAAACGAATGCATAATTAGGATAAAACAGCCTGTTATCAAATAAATGACGAGAAAGGGGGGAAGTGGGGGGGGGGGGGGGAGAAGGACTACAATAATTGAGGAATTGTGAATTATTTATTCCAGCCTACCTATCCCAGTAACGGATACCATATAAGCAGCACGTAAGTGGATGTACATAATCTACACGAGGATCACATCATCAATGTATTACAATGCAATTACTACACTACATCACTTATATTGTTACAGCTGCGCATGATAAATAACAAGGCTGGTTGCGCAATGTGACTTATTTTGGATACGTTGCTGCGGGGACGCATCATGCATGAGAAAGTCGGGAACAAAGAGGGGGCCTCACGAAATTACATTGTTGCATTTTTTAGAATAGCCTAAATTCACAGGTAGCCACTATACGAAGCAGAAGGAATCCCACATTGTCGATTACTTCATATTTGACTGTCTCACGTAATTTTGGATCTAGTCCACTCATTGCCCATTAGAGTCATGTGACCGCGGTTAATCCTGGGTAAACGTCCGGTAATTTAAGAGGAAAATCATCGGCAGATGAATAAATAAAAACCGTAGATCGACAATGTTTAGTCGTATGCTTTCATATGTCATAATCACAAAACAATGGTGGTACTTCGTATGTTAATCGCTCACGAACATTGTTGCCAATCGCGGTACCTTTCCTAGGGCTTCATTTTCAGTAAAAATGTGATTGTTTTCAAATTAAAATTTTCTGTGACTTAGTCTTTTTCATCAAATCTTATGGGGAGGGGGAAATGATCAAGGTTAATCAACGCTGCACCTGCACATTGATCATGGAATAATGCACTCCAGTGGTTGAAGACGATGACTCATCACCACCAGACAGTTCCAGTTCTTCCAGCCACTTCCAACCACTCCTGCAGCAGCCTTAAACTCCTCTACATGTGTAATCAAAACAATGGGGCCCTGTTCATGATGTGTAATATGAGCTAGGCTACATCTTTCGAATTTGCTGTAGATCAAAGAGCAAGCAGCCTGATCATTCAAGATCCCTTGGTTGGATGATAGTTTACAGAAATCCGTCTGCTTGTCGGCAGTGGCATTGTCTTAATTATCGTGGGTTGGCGGGTGGTTGGAATCATCGTGGATGTACAGTGGTTGGTTGTTAGGCTTCATCTATGGTTTCTGCAGAGATGTTCTCAGGTTGAGGTTAACATCCAGGTAGTTGACGATGGTGAGGTTGATTTCTACCGTTATTTTGAGCCCCAGGTCTTGGAAAATTGTGACTAGTTCCTTTCTGGTTTCTGTCTGGCTGGTTGCCTGGTGTATTTCGCATCACTGCCAGGACGTCGTCTAGATGTAGGCCTACTCTTCAGCCAAGGACAGCCGGCATGATCATAGAGGAAGGACTTTCTGGCTTGTAAGCCGGTGGTGATGTCTGTATCTGAGATTTTGGTGATTCTCTTGGCCCACACGATGGCTTGTTTGAGTAGCTTCTCTGAGTTTGACGGGTAGAAGTCCACTAGGTCGAAGACGACTAACGTTCACTTCGTTTTTGTTGGCGAGGGTATTGAACTACTTCAAAACAGAAAAGGTGTTGCGCCATTGGTTTACGCCTAGATCATTTCTTAATAATGTGTTGATGGAGTCCAATTTTCTTGCTAATGTTGCCGATTTCCGGTTTTGTGGGATTTGTTAGTCTTTGCGGGCTGTTGTGTTCGAGGTTGTGGTTATGGTGTTTTATCGCTAAGTATTCCAGGACTGGGTGTGTTGTTTCTTATACAGCGCGCCCGTATGGAACGCCGATTTAACATTTATTCAGGAATTTCAGATATCTCGAATTAATTTTAGATATCTCAAATTATATTTCAGATATCTCGAAATGAATTTTAGATATCCTGAAACAATTGCAGATATCTTGAAATAATTGCAGACATCTTAAAATAATTGCAGATATCTCGAAATAACCACGAATTTCAGATATCTAAAATTCTAATTCAGATATCTCGAATTCTATTTCAGATATCTAAAATTCTATTTCAGATATCTCGAATCCTATTATAGATATCTCGAATTCTATTTTAGATATCTAAAATTCTATTTTAGATATCTTGAATTCAATTCTAGATATCTCGAATTCAATTTCAGATATCTCTAATTCAATTTCAGATATCTCGAATTCTATTTGAGATATCTCAAATTAAATTTCAGATATCTCGAATTCAATTTTAGATATCTCGAATTCAGTTTAAGATACCTCGAATTCAGTTTTAGATATCTCGAATTCAATTTCAGATATCTCTAATTCAATTTTAGATATCTCGAATTCAATTTTAGATATCTGGAATTCTATTTCAGATATCTCAAATTCAATTTTGGATATCTTGAATTCAATTTAAGATATCTCGAATTTTATTTCAGATATCTAAAATAGTGCATAATTTGAGATATCTAAAATTAATTCGAGATATCTGAAATTCCTGAATAAATGTTAAAACGGCGTTCCATACGCCCGGTGTTGATCTCATTGAGGTCTTTATTGATTTCCGTGCCGTGATTATCTTGGCCCGTCGACTAGATTGTAGGTGCACCGTCTCTCAAGGTGTTTACAGATAGGCACCGATAGTCCCTGTACAAAATGTATACGCTAATATAAACAAATTAGTGTTAGTGTCGACTGCCTTCAACGGATACTGTAGACTAACGGTTCATTAATTGTGGATCCAGGCGCGTTAATGACGTCATCGGAATCCGTAGTTTTAAAGGTAGTCTAGACTAATTAGCTCATGATGTACACAGAACAGGCAAATAATAGATCGATGTAACAAAGAGACAATACGCTGCTTTCAGCATTTTTTTAACACATTTTTCTCATCCGAATAGAGAGGGGAATATGCTAAATGAGTCTGCTTTGCACACTAAAATCGAATGAAGTTAAATGTAGCGTGCCACTTAATGAAGTTACAGGAAAAAGATCCCACAATGAGCTGCCATCGAGTTAACATATGAAAGACGATAGGGAACACAGAAACAGTCAAGTGACTAGAGGCGCCGGAATAATGAAGTAACAAATTTATCCAAATGTTTCAAACTGTTGGAAAAAGTGATTATCATACGATGCTGCTAAATAGTCCTATAACGGTGTGTAATATATCATACTTTTGTGGTGTTGTTTAATCGCCTATCGTTGGGTTTAGTGGAATTACATCAAACATACTACAAGTCATGTTTTGGTATAACATACATTATTGACCCACTATTATAGGCCCCTATATCGTTATATCGTGTATATATCGTTCTAATATCGTGAATGGTGTACGATATCTATACAATAGTTACATTTGTTGATGTATCAGACACTGTAAGAGTGTAGGGTGTTCAGCTTTTAACGTATCCTCAGAGTGTCAGAGCGTCGACTATGGTTAATGGAGAATGAAGAATAAAAGGAAAAAATAAAAATATGATGAAACCATCATCACTCAGAGATTGCTGATTAAGGAGCCTCTTGAGCTTCACCCTTCCCAGTCCATTAAAGAAACCCCTTCCCCCACCCCCGGGGAAGAAACCGCCAATGTTCTCTATCCATGATGTGGCAAAAACCAGTGCTTGCTGACTGGCTGCAGTAAGTTAGTAATTTTCAATGTACATACATTTTGTTTGAATTGCTTCGTGGGTTACGTATTTTATGACATACCGTTGAATCCTAGCAAACCTTCACCAGTGTTTCTCCCGAGTGTTTTTCGAGCATAAGACTCAGCTTTACGGTCACTTTTATAAAACATGAAATTTCTGCATAATTTTTCATATATTACAGTGGGACAAATTTAGTACTATAGAGAGTTTTTAATATTTCCTATCACAGAGGAGTGAAAATGTCCAACGTTTTAGAGAAAGTAAATTACTCACAAACAGTTTACATAAGCTTGCTGTTCATCAATGCGCATACAGGAGGTTACGCATGCATTTTAATTAACACGCATACAGCTTACATACCCTTCTAGGCCTTGTTGCATTATCCATTCTCTTAACCGATACGCATACAATAGGTTACATAGTCTTTATATTTACCCGTATATAGAAGGTTATGTTATCCTACTGTATACTCATAGGGACAATTTTATTACCCAATACATAATATTTTTATTAACCAATACTAATGTAGTAGATTATGTAATCCTTTTATTAATCATAAAGAAATTACTACAATAGCTCCATGCATTAACCTTTAATACATGCACATACATAGGCCCACACTATACTCGTACACTAGATAACAGAATATATGTGAGTACCTACTTCGCTGTTGCATAGATAATAATTCTAGATAACACTATGTAGGTAACACTAGATAACGTTAGATAACATACCTATTCCATTATATGGTACCGTAACTGTTACAAAGCAAACCTTGTATGTTATCCAATGAGTATCGTATACGGTAACATTTTAACATGCTGTAATCCTTCTATTAATAAATACGTATATAAAGTAGGTCACAAAATCCTTCTGTAAACCAATATTCATACACTAAGTTACAAACTCCTACAAACCAATACGAATATAGGAAAGGTTGCACATCTCTCTTATTACAATTACTCATAAAGTAGGAAATTTGAGACCTACTATCGATGATATGTTCCCGTTATGTGACAAGCCTCACCTAAATTCTTGTAAATATAACAGAACTCTGTTGTTATCAAATTCAGACCAAAGGCAGAATTGTCACGCTATATATACTTCATCAACCACAACTTATAAGGAAGTATTGATCTCTGAAACAACTAAGCTAGTTCATAAATATCAGAACCATATCTAGAACAACAATGAAAAAAGAAATAGAAACAATATAATTTAATTTAAAAACTTATGAGTGAAGACACGGCGGTGAAAATAACTTCGCGGTCGATTTAAATCTTACACAAATTAAATTTGGGGATATACCTATGTAGGTCACGTGTGGATTTTGCTATTACTGTTATAGTTTTTGGTATTTTTGGTATTCAAAGAGGCATGGGATTGTGGGAGGATGTTGCAATATTGTGATGTATTGTGATAGTGTGTTGAGGCACTTGCGAGAAAAAGTGTAAAGCAAGAAATTTGAAGGTAGTAAGGTATGGATCCTTTCAACACCTCTGCAAGTTTTTTTTTTTTGGGGGGGGTGAATTGCCCATCCCCCCAGCGGTCCTGAACATATTGGGGTAATCGCAACTTTGCAAAAACTCTGACCCTGTAATCATCTAACGTACAAAGAAATGCGACACGAAAGGGGTAAAAACGAACACACTTTAAATCGGGGAATACAAAAACAGTCGACAGTTTGCTATAACTGTATTAAAATTGATATAAAATCTATTACCATCGTAAGAAAAAATATGTAATAACTTAGCCAAAGCCTTAAAATAATTGTTTCAATACTTTTTGTATTTTTACATTCTTTTCTGTAAATGCATACTATATCTGTAGATAAGCAATTTGTAAATAGTTTTGTTCTGTCTTGAAATAAAATTTGGCAAATTAAGAAACAAGCAACTGGATGAACGCAAAATCAAACAAACAATACAGATTTTGTATGACAGATATTGCGTGACAGATACTGGCGTCTTAGGCAAGGTGCTCCCTCCCCCCCCCCCCCCCCCTTGAGACGATTTTTGGGCCTTGCAAAGCGAAAGGCCTAATCACAGTTTCTGAAAGATTAAAAAGATCAAAATAATGCAAATGTTAAGTTTCAGGTTTGCCAAGCAATACTTTCAAAAGACATGGTGCGATATCAACCCACTTTCTTAATCTTAGCGAGGCACTTTACATTTCATGAACGTTACATTTTTTTATCAATTAGTCATGTCAATGTATTTTTATTTTGTAGTTAGTTTCATTTACTTGATTACGGTTCACATTCTTTTGACGCCTGACATTTTACGTTTGATCAGTGAAGGCATTACGTGCTAGTCAGCATGTAACTGATGATGGGCGCCATTTTAGTCCTGTCCCCACCCCCACCCCCTTGAGAAAAAAAAGCATCTAAGACGCCACTGGCGTCAGATATGCCTTATCGTTACCGGATGTAATTGTTACTTCTCAAAAAGTGTCAATTCTGATGTAAAAATAGGAGTCCCAAGTAGCAGGGAAGTGAAGCACGCAGCGGAGCGGAGTTTGTGGAAATTTCAGGCTACTCACTTTGTATAACGCTCGTAACGGTGTACTCTGTAAGTTAATGGAAACCGATAATGATATCTACGATAGAGACTACAGGCAGATAAAATGATCAGCATATGTCTCTATACTACGAAAAAAAAAAAAAACACACACACACACACACATTCTGAACTGTTCTTGATTTCATCGAGTTCATGAAATAAATTCTTAAAGGTAAGCTAATACTGGGAATAACTCATGATCATACGTACAATGACATCAGCGGCATGATTTTAAGTGTTAAGAAGTGTTCTGATCCGTCCTTGATCTTGACATGAGTTCGTCCACCAAGTTTTCATATCAATTTGATCTTCTGTAGTGTTCTTAGCCTCCCTGTCCTTGATCCTACCAGCGATAGGACACATCACGTTACGTGATATGTAGTATTGACCAATTAAATCCATCTCAACATGACCACTTCGCTTCCATTCAAAATATTCATTATAAAGAGTATCATTCCTGTCTAGCAGTTTTAAGTAATCTGCTAGCTGTGCGGTTGTCTTGAAATCATCTACATGTATGAAAGACCTCGGTGGAGCCACTCCCTCATAATCTGCTCTAGGTGGACCGTAGACGACAGGGATCATATTATTCTTAAATGGAGCTCTCCAAAACTTTTCTGTAATATAATCTTTGCAATGGCTGTTCTCTAGAGCAAAATAGAATTTATATTTAAGTAAAGTTTCTCCACATTTTGGGTTCTTGGGACAATTGTTGGTCCCGCAAGACCCGAATGTGTCTAATGGGATAAGTTTTTGCAACTTTTTCACAAAGTCTAATCTAGGCCACTGTGTATTGTGGCAATTTGATCCAATCCACGCGGCGAATTTAGTTTTATTTTCTGCCCAGTTTGTGTTGTCATCTGGTGGTACAAGCGGTTGTCCCAGAATGTATCTGCCGTAAGGAGATGGGAACGTTGAATCTCTACGATACGTGAAAGTCCAGTTGAATCCATGACGGGCTAACGAGTTATCCAATGGGTGGGTATGTACTGGACTCTCAAAGGAATTAAAAACCCAGATTTGATTTGGTGAACGTAACCTATGAATGAGCGAGAAAAGAAGAACAGTGAAAAATAAAAGTCATATATCTTCGCAAAAAGACTTACACGCACAAAATGGATGGACATACGCCCAAATGAATGGACGTAAGTATACTTACAGACATATAAACACACAAAGAGCTTAAAAGAACACATGATGATGTATGTTGCTGTATGTTGATGTATGTTGCTGTATCTATTCGGAGATTCGTCTTTCATCATAATTAAATTTTTGTTGGATTGTACCATTTCTGCTCTCTGACATAGGGGACATTAATAACACACATGATTCCAACTCATAACATGCTCATAAATGAACTGTGATTTGGGATTGTGATTTTGGTCTTTCACCTCATCCGGGTTATTTGAATCAGAGCAGCAATGGTACAGTCGCTCAGCCCATGTTTCCTGCGTGAATGTGGTTACAACAGTAAAAGAAAGTGTGAAGGGGTTTTCCATGAATTTTTTGTCGTGAAGTAAACACTATGCTGTGATGATTGCATTTGTTACTTTTCTAGTCTTACTATAGGGCACGTTTACACTGAAAATTATAGATGAAAAAAATCTGTTGACACAATATCTCTTAATGTATAGAAGATGGCAACTGTTGATTGTGAACATGTGAGTGTAATTTACCTTATTTGGAGGTTCACATGTCATTTTAGGTCACCAGAGGTTCAAGTTTGGTGTACATAATATCTGAAGACAGAAATCATGGACACTGACTCTTGTGCTCTTGTTAAAACCTCTGCTAGTGACCTTTTGGATCCCAACTTGAGCTGTCACCCCTGTGGTAATAAGCGGTGCGAACTGTGTAATATTATGTTGTGTAATACATTGTGTACTACTTCATTGGGAAGTCATGCAAATGGTAACGTTTTCCATTTAAAATCAAAGGGAAGCTCCTGTAATGCTATTGTTTGCATGTATTGCATCATCTGCCCTCCTTGTAATGTTCAGTTCGTAGGATCCTCTGTCAACCTACGCTCTCCTGCTAAACCATCACAAATCCTCCTTAAGTTCGTTTTGTAAACATAGCTCTTAGCAACACGATGGTTGCTGGAGTCTTTATGATCACCTGTCTAAACATTCCCCATCAAAATTCAAGTTCATCATTTTAGAGGTCCTCGAGAGCGAATGCAGCATAAGGATCCAACTACTTCTTACAATACTCCTTTTCTTCTAGTTTTCTATACTATACTATATATTTGAAATAAATGAATGTTTGTGATGACAGACTATGAAAGTAAATAATAAGTGAACGACAAGCAGAAAAATCCACGTCACGACCGGTTTCGTCCTTTTTGGGACTCATCAGGCGACGGCAGGATTCGAACTCATGATCTCAGGCTGCAGTGCGCACGCCTTAACCATTCGGAACAGTGTTCGAATGGTTAAGGCAGGAACAAACGCTACCAAAACGAAACAGAATTATCCAAGCATGTATGGGACCTCAAAAACAAGAATATTGACCATTCAGTCCGTTGGGATATTGTCAGGCGGTCAAATACGTCCAGGCGTGATTCTGGTCTATGCAACTTGTGCATGGGAGAAAAGCTCCAAATCTTAAGCTCCGAACACCCGATCAATAAACGCACTGAACTGATATCCACATGCAGGCGCAGAGTTAAACCCAACTATCGTACGAAGAAGAAAAGATGATTTTAGTGTGTTGTCTGATGATCGCCGTGAACACACGTGCGTGATACACAGTGTCACAACTATGTAGTAAACGTCTCATTAGTTCATCTATACCATAGCTCTACTAATTGTATTGAGCACTCTGCTTTGGACAGTGACACGTTTACATGTTGTATATTTATATATATCATATATATATATATATGTATCTATATATGTATGTATCTATATATGTATGTATAGATATGTCAAGGTAACAAGGTAACATGGACAACATGCATACAACACAGCAAGTAAAATTTACCATATTTATCATTACTAAAGTAAAAAATTCGCAATCTCAGTTTCAGTGCTTCTTCGCGCTCAAATTGTCAGAGACATTTCATGTAGCTTGCACTTCAAGGACTCATATGTAGATCAGGGAAGATGTGTGTTTACACAAACCCATTGGCCGTAAATGCTTCAATTGACACAGCCGTACATAGCTTTAAATCACTGAGGTCTTATCAATATTTGCTTAATACATATATATAAGACTGAGTGATAATGCACCTCCTTACTTTTGAGACGCTATGAGCTGGTTCAGAAGATCGTTATTTGCAATTTTGACGTTTGATTGGCACCGTGGTTTAGCTGTCTGCATCGGATAATTATTCATCAAACCGTCGTAAATCTATCAAGACAAAAATTCTCCCATACATTTTTGGAAGATGTTCAAAGTAGTGAGTGCTTCCTTCATTTTAAAATGAAAAAGCACTCTCCATATTGTATATTGAAAAATCATCAAAATCTTGTAATTCTCTTCAAATTTCTTTGATAAGTATTTTTCATTAGGTTGCTGAATCTCAGTGCTGCATAAGCAAGGCGTTATGCTGCAAAATTAAACAATTCAACAATAAAAATCATATCACATAATGAAAAAGAGCCCGTCATGAATTACCATAGGGGATATAGTTATTCACATTGGGATGACTGCCGTTCTCTTTAATGAGAAACATTTAATGATGAATTCTTAATGAATTCTTAATGCTAAGTGTTATTATTTGTTTCATCCCTCCCATCATGTGAACATCACACATAGATTTTACATTTTTTTAAATAAAAAAATGGACTGTCTGGAAGTCTGTATTCTGTTCATTAGGAGACACACTGTTTGGTGTTCTATACTTCCATGGTGTGTCTACTTCAATTCTCAACAAATTTTGCTTTTTGCAGATCGAACATTTTCCCATATGACCAGCTTGACGAAACAGAAAATGTTTTTGAAACGTTCAAGTTACGTTCATCATACTAGCTGCTAGGTAGACACGAAATCGTAAATTAAATAATCCAGTCACGAACTTCTCTATCTAAATACATGTATGACTCAGACCTCGCATTTTCTCCAAATGAAGTGCACTCCATTTCGGCCTTGGGGTTATTTATAGTCGATTCGACTCTGTAAGATCAAGTTTTATGGATTCTGTTGAATCTGAATGAAGACCGAGTCCAACAAATTCGAGTCACAAAATCGGAGAAAGATGTTGTCTCTCTAATCATCATTTTTTGACATAATATTGGCTTCTCTTTAATGTAACAAATACTGCAAATGAGTATCAACAAAAAGGAATGTCTAAACTTCAGCATTAACTAAACGCAAACTGACATGAAAATAACTGTATAATAAACAGATTCAATTAGGGCTGTGGTAGACATCAGACCAGAATGCACAAATTCATAGTGGTTTCGATGATTTCGTTATGGTGATTCTTTTTTTTAGTGTAATAAGTGTTAGATGCTTGGTTATTGCAATGTTACAGTACCGTAATTTATCATCTCACCAATACTGATACTGTGGGTATTCATCTGAGCATACACAGCTACATAGCACAGAGATATATCCCTTCATACCAAATATCAAACATGTGCAAGCTTTCCTTCTTGAGAAATCGTGTTTACAAGGTTGTCTTAAGTTACCTCAAATGACCTTTGACCTCCGTAAAACACATAAAACGATAGGCTTATTTGTATTACATAAGGTACCTCTACACACCAGAAAGAAAGCTCTACAATCTAGCTTTCTTGAGATAATATGTTTACAAGGGTTTTCACTATTTGATCCCTGTTGACCCCAGATGACATGTGACCGCCACCAAACACAATAGACTTTTTGCACTCAATAAAGTGAGCCCACGTATGAAATGTTTAATCTGTGCAACCTTCCCTCCTTGAGACATTGTGTTTAAAGGCTTTCACTATTTGACCACTGCTAACCCAAAATGACCTCTGACCTCCATCAAAGACATTGCGCTTCTGTACTTAATAAGGTACACCCACATATCAAATATGAGATCCGCACAAGGTTCTCATCTTGAGATGTTGTGTTCACAAGGTTTTCACTATTTGATAATTGCTGACCCCAAATGCTTTTTGACCTCCACCTAAAACAATAGACTTAATACGGTGCACCCACATACCAAGTATGATATCTGTACATGCTTCCCTTTTGGATATATTGTGTTTAAAAGGTAGGCGTTACAAACATACATACACGTACGTACACACGCACATACATACACCCGCATATTTACAAATGTTACAAGTTCATCGAAACCAAAAATGATTGAACAATGTTGACTACATTGTGACGGTAGCTGACCATTTGCCCATTTATTAAATTGGTGTGATTACGCTCCCTGCAAATGAAATCAGTATACACAGTACATTAAAAAGGAATCTCTCTCAACCTATGGAGTCCAGACTGTTCATAAAACAACTAAATAAAAAGCTAATGTAATTAAAACAACTGATATTATTGATAGTAGGTCAGTGAGCAATGGTAGTTCAACATCATGAATCATAGAACGCCAATCGAACATTTTAAGTCACAGTTTCCTCTTTGATGATGTGTTTGGAAAACAGTCTTACCTGAAAGAAGAAATTTTCCCCTTTTTTCAGTCTTCGCAGTGGTATGACACAAACAAATGTTGTTCTAAAAGTTGTTCTTGTTTGTCATTGTTGCACAAGCCTTTCATATTTATGTACTGATATATTGATATACTGATATACTGTCAATTTCGACAGTATGTATGTAAAGTAACGTCGAAAAATGGGGCTGAAGGAATGAATTGCACAGTTATCTAAAACTTTTCCAGTGTGCAAACCTTGAATATCGCGCTACTTTCACTAGGGCAGACGACAAATACAGGGGCGAAGACGGGATTTATTTGTAAGGAGAAAAACTCATCGTCCCTATTTTTGACGGTCGTCCTGGGGAAGGGGTATAAGGGGAGGGTCGTTGCCCTATCAAGGCTAAAACCAGAATTTTAGGCCCATTGATAATTGGGGTAGGCAGTTGAACATTATCTAATGCAACGAAGCGACGCAGAACCCGATTGGAATTTTTTGGGGAAACGCCAGAGCAAAACAAAAGATTGTTGCATGCATCCTTGGTGAAACACTTCCAACTTTTTGAAAAAAAAAATGACACACTTTTAAGTAGTAGAATTGACGTACCATTAAATAGTTATATGGCAGAATACTGGTTCGTATTGGCAATAATTTTAGTTGGCATTGGCAACCAATACTTTTGGGGGATCTATTATTTTAGCCCCTTGCCCCATACGGGTATACTGCATATGGGCAACAGGCTCATGTATGGCCAATTGAAATCTCGAATCAACGGTTTCACATCTTTATGATCACCTTGTTTCAATTGTGTTGTTAATCTGTTTCGTCTCAATTTTCAATATCACAGAAAGATCACAATTGTTAAGCCCATCAATCTCCCAGTTCCACACCCACTCCCCAAGTTTATATCTACCAGTTCTCCCAAACTCCGTCAACTTATCATTCCCCTCTAGTTTTTTCGTTGTTTTATTGTTCTTATCTATTTTTCAACATCATCCATTGCGTCCCCAAACTTTCTGTGGAGGGGGAACACTCTCCCCTTCCCCTCCCTCCTCGCTGGCTTCGCCACTGAACAAATATCATATTGCGTTTACTTTCACTTGTCAAAAAACGTTATACAAATGCCAAAATTAGACAAATTTCTGTGACTCTGCAATCCTCACATTAAGGTGTATCTCCGTCTAATCATAGCACGATGTGCCATGTAGTCATTTAAATTTGCATGTTTGCGGTCTGTTTGACATCCGGAAACCATATCAAGATCGAATCATTTTATTCTTGACAAGAGGCCACTATGTCAGTATACAGTATACTAACCAGGGAATAGTTTGCACATTGCAATAATAGGTGGTACCTTTAATGATAATATCGTTCATATGAATGTATCACTTGTTCATTGTATTTCCTCCAAGATAATGGTGTGTATTATCCAAGTGCTACAGCAACAGTATTATACGGGGTGAAAGAAGGAGCGGGGAAATGCGGGGGGAGGGGGGTTCTCTTGACCGTACACTTTTACCAGACGCTTTTCTAGTATCTAGTATACAGGGAGGAGATACTGTACTAACTTGAGTTCCTTGCGTGTCTTTGGCAGGCAAGAAATCTATGCGATGGTAATGTCGTGTGTGTGTGTATGTGACGTTCCTTGTAAAGACGATATCGGAGTCTCAATAAGGGCAAGTGTGGCGAGTGTCATACTTGCCTCACGTTAAGTAGATGATCCCCATTGTTTTTGGTGAAGGTCAAAGGTAATATGAGGTCGCAAGAGGTCAAACTGTGAAAAACTTCTAAACACAGTATCCCAAAGAGAGTAACTGTGAGTAATCTCGTAGTATCTGTGACGGTTGGCCATATTGAGTAGATGATTACCTATTGATTTAAATGCAGGTCCAAGGTAAATTGAGGTCACCAGAGGTCAATTTGTGAAACCTTTGTAAACACTTTGTCTAAAGAAGGGTAATTGTGAGGAATCTCATATTTAGTATGTGGATTTCCCTCATCAAGCAGATAATCCCTATTCTGTTTGGTGAAGGTCACAAGTCATTTGAGGACAAGAGAGGTCAAACTGTGGAAACACTGTAAACTTAATATCTCAAAGAGGGTAACCTTGAGTTATCTCCGAGTAACTGCATGGGTTTTCTATATTGTGTGAATGATAACTATTAATTTTTGTGCAGTGCAAAGGAAATTTGAGGTCACCAGAGGGCAAATTGAAAACCTTGTAAACAATTATCTTAAGAAGAATAATTGTGGGAAATCTCATATTTAGTATGTGGATTTGTCCATGTTGAGTAGTTGCTCCCTAATATTTTGGTGGAGGTCAAAGGTCATGCGGGGTCACCATGTGTCACGACCATATGAACTAAGTAACAACCACTTCCAATTGGACAGCCACCAGTGAGATTTTCGTCTTAGAGCCTGTCAGTTTGTGAAAGGTGTTGATCCCCCAAAGAGAACATGTGAGGCAGACAAACGGAAGACAGCTTCCAGTAAGCGTTATCGGCTGTTTCAGAAACATGACGTTATGATCATGCTTAAATGTTCTATTGACCCTCTTTCATGCTCGATTACACATGTTATGCCTATCGACATGGCACTCAATATTCACCTGCGCTGCAGCTCATAGAAGACGAGACATTTCATTGACACCTGACCAACCGTTTACGAGATCGATGTTTAGTTGATCACGTGGATCATCTCGGTATGAGATGATGCATAATTCTGTAAGTTGAACCTCAGTTAATTAAACATAAAAACAATAGAAAACAAAAATCATATTTAAAAATTAACGGTTCTTACTATAAGTGCCTACATAAATGAATGAGCAAAAGTACAGGTCTCGCTGTAACTATAGTCCTCACAAAACGCACATAATGTGCTAAAATCATATCTGGAGAAGATCTTTTCTGCATCATAGAACATGACATCATTGCTTTTCAAAGTAGTTTCTATACTTTTCGTTCATTGAAAAACGTGTACAACCGCGCGTGTACATTTAAAGATAAAAGACAAGTTTTAGATCACACAAAATCTTATCCTTCTGGTGTTTCAGTACACCCACCGTGTCATGACATGGTAGTTTAATGCGCGGTCTTTAATCTTCCAACGAGCCAAATGATAAACACAACGTGAAAATATTTCCACTACTTTTAACCTTATCACCTATGTAGTTTGATGTAGTCAACTAGTTCCTTCCACCGGGGTATTATTTTTCATATTCCAAAAAGGTACAGAGTACGTCTAACAGACAACCAACATTTCTTTTCAAGATTTATACATGTAACATGAAACGACTGTAACGACGTGGTACTGAGAATGTAAGGGTAAGCAACCTAACGCTTGTCAGGAATTCTGTATTATGCTTCTAGTGTAATATTGTTGGGAGGGAAAAACGTTCACGAAATACTTGCCAGTTTTATACAACCAAGGGCGTAGCCAAAAATATGCCAATGAGGAAGCGAAGCCTGTAAAATTCCATCTAAGAATTACTGTGTCATCAACATAGCTGGCCCAAATGGTACAAGAAACATTGGCCAAAATTACTAATACGAACGATTGAAATGAAAGTTTACCGGCATTTTAAGGTCAAAAGTTGCTGGACAACTACATAAAAAATAGGGGGAATACTAGCATTATCATCAAAACAATAAAAAAATGAGGGGGGGGGGGGGCTGACGTACTAGGTTTCAGCCCCTTTTTGTATTTAAAAAATGCGTCGGTCGATATATTTGTAAAGGCTACCGCCATCACACTGCTACTCTGTTTGTAGACTTTAATAAACTTTTTATAACGTTAATCGACATTACGTTCTCATTTTCATGTTTAATTGGTCGCATTGTAATGTTCCGATAATTTTTAGGAACATTTTAAATTCCAGTAGAGATATAACCATGCACATCCTATTTGTTTTTCTAATCGATTTCCCTTTCCATACTTTAGCCTCCAATCCTCACAATCCAGTATTTGTTTCGTTAGTGTATGAGTTGGTGCCACTCTTTGTACACTTTTTAAAATCATCTCAGACATCATCTCACCACAAATTTGATTGATTATATTGATTAGCTATAACTTTCCCCTCTCCTGTTTGGTATTTTTTTTTGTTATTTTGTTTTTTGTTTTGTTCTTTTTTTCTCTCTAAAATTTTATCTTATGTTGTTCTTTTGTTCTCGTTCAAAGGGTGGGAACATTTAGAAGCTCTTTAGAGCTTCACGGCCGCTTTCTGTTTTCAATTAAATCATGTTGTATCCATTGTTCATATTACATACTTAGTAAGAATCCTTAACTCTTATTGGCCGATTTCAGTCAGGTGACTATTTATTATCCGATGGATAATGCACGGCCAATTTTCAAGTTATAAGCACAGGAGGATTAACACAATAAAACTGAAGATCGACTGTGTTTTGCAGTCTATCCCGGCTCAACCCCTTGTATGGGTAGGCATGAGTGTGAAGCTGTTTGTGCGGTTCTACGCTTACGTGGTGTATTCCTGCAGCACTACATCATTACGTGACTAGAACATTCAGCGTTTGCATCCACAACGAGCAATCTGAATCACTAATGAAATATACACCTCAGCGTACATAGGGAGGATGAGTATGCAAAACGATACGGATGAGATTTGCAACTCCGCGGATTGCCTACTTTTTTTAAGTGATAGTTTGTGCATTGCGCACGAATATTGTGGACATGTGAATCTTGATAACCTTTTCTCGGGTTGATTTTTATTAAAATGCGGTTATCTAAGGACCGAAAATCCTTTTACTTTCGTCTTTTTTTTAATCAAAATTTTGTTTTGTGTGTATGAACAAGGATAATGTCAACCTTGGACCGTGCATTAACCGTTGGAAGATACACTATCGTGGGTGAATGCTATCGCCGTCGCTTGCATTAAGCCCAGATCGTATATTATCCTAGGGATAATGCACGGTCCAGCGTTGATTAACGTTTAATTATTTACATCAAATAGACTGAACAAAGTTGGATGAGCGAATGAAAGAACGCGCATATACACAATTTGTAATTAAGTGATACCATTCCACCTGCATAGTTATTAATACCCTCATTGATAAACTAAACATGAATTTCAATAGGATGGTGAACTAAAATATTAGTGGTATTACATGGTAAAGTAAAATATTACGTTTCTCTTACAGTAACAATCTCATTTTTAAAACCAGAATTTACGAAAAAAGAATGATGGATTTAGAGGTAGGACGGCCGCCTTGTTTTTAGAAATATGATAATATCGAATAGCAAGTAAGTTATCTGTAGCTCAGACACAATCTTTTTCATGAAAACTTTCAAAAAATAAAAATGATGCATCTTCCGTAACTCATGCTAAATGTATTGAGGAGATGATGTTTACACCTGGTGTTTATTGGAGGCACTAAATGGTTTAACAATGATTAAAGATTTTTCCTAATTTGTAAGCAATGTTCTTGCATCTTCAAAGCAATGTTTCGCCAATGAAACTCGATCGAGGCTAAGGATTGAGCATACGATTGACAATCAGCAGTCAAATGAACCAATTAACATCAATAACCATGTTGCAATAGAAACTAATCAATAAAAAATGCATAAATGCTTATTTAAATCTAATCAAACTTGTTTGACATTTAATCGACATTAAATCGAGTCGTAACAGAAGATAGTAGGCAGACAAGTAGGTAAGATAGATAGGTAAGATAGATAGGTAAGATAGATAGGTAAGATGGATAGATAGATAGATAGATTTAAATAGATAGATAGATAGATTTAAATAGATAGATAGATAGATTTAAATAGATAGATAGACAGATAGATAGATAGA
Source organism: Stichopus chloronotus (assembly GCA_021234535.1). Lineage (NCBI taxonomy): Eukaryota > Metazoa > Echinodermata > Holothuroidea > Aspidochirotida > Stichopodidae > Stichopus > Stichopus chloronotus. The sequence goes on along the minus strand of CM037838.1, from coordinate 3,130,490 downwards.
TAGACAGATAGATAGATAGATAGATAGATGATGGATGGATGGATGGATGGATGGATAGATGGATAGATAGATAGATAGATTTAGATAGATAGATAAATAGATAGATAGATCGATTTATAAATAGACAGATGAATAGATAAACTTACAGTTTAAGTTTGCGCCATTGTACTGATTTAAGAGAACTTTCGGGGAAAAATATAGCCGCCGAGTCACGAAGCAATGAATAATTATCAGTTTGTATCGCTTTTACGTGAATTCTATTATCCGGACATACATATTCATTTCCCCACTTTCCACGATTCTTTGGGGCAAAAACACCCAAAGTTACCATATATGTCTGTACTGCAAGCAACTCTTTACGTGTTGCCGACTGTATCACGTACGGAGCATTTGTCGCATAGAAGCCGTCACCTCTTACAAAGCTAAAATTGCCTTCGGATGAGTTTCGCAAATGCAACGGAGTATATTTTTGCCATGTGTCTACATTTAAAACCCCTTGGACAACCTGGTTGTTCCTCTCCGAATACGTAGACGAAAAAACACTATTTCGAGCAAAAATCCAAATAGCACACACCAAGAGAAAGAAAGGTATTTGATATCGAACTGATCGAAAATACCTCCGTATGGGAAAGAGCGTCATTATCATTAATGTTGGCGACGGTGAATAGAATTGTGTAATACTGTGGCAATATCAAATAATGAATAGACTGAGAGGAACTGATGCTGTAGCAGCGGTTATATGTCTTCATTCTGTTCAACTATCCTTATAAAGGTGGAAGCGTTAACATAAGGGGAATACCCAGACTGTTGACGTAACTTGATGTTTCTTCCTTCAAAGACTAAAGAAAAACTGTACAAAATTCAAAATGATGTATTCTCAATAAGCGTAGTGATGTAGGCTTTGCTTTGTGAGAAGTGGTGAGCGTGTGTTTGTATGATGTGTGTGTGTGCACGCGGGAGGTGTCGTTCTCGGACAAAAAACAGCCTTTTTGAGGAATCGCCATTTGAGAATGGTTAAAGAAACCAGAACGAACAATGCGTGGACATTACAATGCTGAATGTCGAGTAAATTGATATTAAAGTCTATATGGTGAATTATATACGCGAGAGACTACTTGAAAACAAGAAAAAAAAAAAAAAAACAAGCAGAAGTATGTTATTTCAGTGCAGTTCTTTAATATGGGATTGATTTAAGTTGCCATGTACAAGATTACAAATGCTCAAATATCTCATACATGCGGAGGCCATAGGGAATGTAAGCGTGACTGAAGCATACAGATTTTACACTTTTTGCTGCAATTTTGGAAGAAGGTCTAATTACTTAATTAACACAGATTCAACTGTTTGCAGAAGGTGTAATACTGCATGTTATATCATATCGTTCTATATATTGCCTACGAATCTTAGTTCTCACACAACTTACAGAACAGCGATTACGTCTCTACAAGTAATTTGGAAATAACTTTTATTTACTGTTCACATGTTAAGTATGGCAAACCACTCTGATCGCTTATAACATCATATAAACCTTCCAGTCCACTCATTCAAAAGCATTTTAATCTCATAAGAAAATAGATTATTCGCTGAGCATAAGTATAGTATTTAATATGCATAACTTTACCATGCTGCCTCCTGTTCTTTCAGTTTTATATATCGTGTTTACAAGCATTAATTAGAATGATGTGAAAGTTTATGATGGAAGAGGTGTTATTACAATCCCAAACAGTCGTATCGACTTAAATTGATACAGCTTGCTAAAAAAACCCAGCTCTCTCGCAATAGGGACCCACTGACGGCGTGAATTCATACCCCACATTATATCAATGTATTGCAAAAAGGGCAAAGTATATGGTTAAGACCATAAACAACTACCCTGTGAAAAAAAAAAAAAAAAAACTGAAAAGTTCAGGCAAACATGGTAGTGGCATCCATGAATTTTTGAGGACATGTTGGTGACCAATTCTCGACATTTGCGACAGATGTGATTAACTATAGGCCTATAAAGTTATCACATGGACACTATAAAAGTGATTGTGTCCATAGGCAAAAACTAAAAACAGTCAACTTGAATTTTATGTTCTCTCCTACACATTTAAAAATTAACGGAAATTTATATGTCACGCATAGTTTCCTTATAAGCTAGTCTATGCAACAGGAGTTTGGTGTTTCCATGTATTTTGCGACATGTAATATGGACACGTGTATGAATTGAATAGAGAAGGTGTGGGATGGAGGTGCAGTTTTATCTGGGGCAGTCATGTCGCTAGTAGTCTTACTTTCCATTTGTCAATTCCTAGTGATTTTATCAGATAATGACCCCACATGATAGCCGGTGAAACCAGTGGCGGAGCTAGACGTCTCAGCCAGAGGGGGCGAAAATGGCTTTTAGGGCGGGGCGCTGTATAGTAGAAATACTCACTGCTGTTTGAAGATATCAGAGGGTGGGCGTGGCCGGTGCCGACATGATTATTAGGGTCCCTACATGGACCGGTTGCGATTTTATGTGCCATTTTGACTCCAACTGAGCGACCATTGTATGTACGTGTATGTAGGTACAGTCAAATGATGATACATGATCTGAAATTATTCAGTAAAAACAAACATAAATGCCAATTTTTAGGACCAATGAGGCTGTAAAGTTGGAGGCAGAACGGCGACAATAAACGGGATGAACGTACCTTTCGTCTCACACTTTTTTTCATTAACCAGTGGAGTCACAGTGATTGTTTGCAGGGGGGTCAAGAGACTCGATTTGTTTTCTTACTGAGCCTGCTACATGGATGAGGGGAATCAACGGGTGTGATAAAGTGTGATACGGAAACACAGTGTGCGCCTGTTGTTTTGATTAGGGGTGGACGGAGAATTGATTTAAGACTAAGAGGAGCTCCAGCATCGTTTGCAGTGGAACATAGCAGAAACTACACCCCCGATCCCAGCAATTATTGGAAATCACCCTACCCAGACTCGATCATCAAGTAAGCTACAGAAAATATTATTGTCAGTATTTCTTGGATGAAATCGTATAGGGAGTTTTCCCTACATAAGAGAATAATAAAGTCTTGAATTTGAAGACAGAAAATTGGCAACACCATCATTTCCTGGATGTGGAGGGCACTGAAGTACTCAAACTTGCATTTTCTTTACCTTCTCTTACATTTTTCTTTCTCATTCTTATCTTTTTCTATACTTTTTATAATTTCTTCTCTTTTTGTTAAAAGCTAAAAGGGCGCCGGTAATTTGTCAGAAGGACCGGGGGGGGGGGGGAGACGGACGGCCCCCTGACCATATGGTAGCTCCGCCACTGCGTGAAACTCTGATTGGAAGAAACTGCCATATTTAGTACTAAACTAACAAATTCCGAAATCAGGTGTGTCAGTTTTTTGACTTACGTCATGCTAGGCGCGCCTTTCATGTCATATCCATTACAATCATCCCTTTATCATCCATTGTTACGTTCTTATAGCAGGATAATTAGTGCTAGCAAACTCGTAAATAGTGCAGACACAATGGCGGGGAGGGGGCATTATCCGGGGAATACACCACAGTGACCACACACCGTGTGTAGAAATGGTAAAACGACGTATATAGGCGCAGACGACAACCATGAGGTTCCTCTGATTGATTGGACTGATCACTAAAGCTGTTTCTGTGATCATGTGATACGGGGGGGGGACTCTACGTAACGCTGTCACAGCATGTCCCCCACTTCTCCCTGCTCTGTTGCTACTTTAATGTGCAGGTATATAACATATTTCATTTCGGGGACATTTCTATTTATCCACATTTCTCCAGAGTCACTTTAATCAAACACTTTTGTTCGTTAGCTTAACTCATAACACGATACCGCTAAGTTCGGTTTTTTACTTTCCAGTTCAGCAAAAGTCACATTCAACTGGCATGTAAATTAGTGTGGCGCTGGACTTAAATACTTTACCACAAAACATCTAAACATGATCATTGAACCTGAACGTTGAATTTGACAACGTGATATAAGTTACGTTCTTAGTGACCGATGAGAGGAAAAGCGCTGGAAATAAAAGTAATTATTTCGTCAAAGGACTGTCGACATCTCTCTGACATTTTGATGGAAAGATGAAATAGTCGCAGAAATTGACTGGACAGTTAATTTAAGATATGATGGACTACGCTGTTGCCAAATCTCTACTCAATATAATAGTTCTCAAACAGTCACAATGATCACTAATGGAAAATTGGTTTCTTGGCGCCTTTCTCTTCTACAGTATTTGATGTATTAAAACGTTAATTACGTGTCGAACAGCACCGTTCAATAAGTTTATTTCTTTTCACTTTAATTATGGAACTTGCATTTTAATCTTCGTTGCTATTAATATGTAAATACACAAAGATGTAAAAAAATACACTGTGAATTTTACCCGCTGTTTGAAATGGGTTCCGCATACGTAACTGAATGTGTAAATCTTCACTTTGTTAATCCTTATTAGGAATATGGGTGAGACTTTAAATATTAAAATCAACGCAAAACATTGGACTAACAAATAATGATTTTCAACATGGTAAAAGTAAGAAAGTTAATGGAGGTTAAAATAGCTTTTCTGAACGTCAATATTAATTTCGTAATAACTGTTATTTCAAGGGCGTTAAGCTCGTACGTATTTTTCTCTCTCATTGTACAACTTTCTTTTCTTCCTCACTTGTTCACTTACATTTTTTATTTACAATAATCACCAACTTTCAGCAAATAAGCATAAGTTTTTTTTAATGCAAGAAGTATAGAATCACAAAATGTTTGATTGCTACTCCTGTAATGCTGTTATACGGTTCATAACTTTTTGAGGTATAGGTGTGGTAGACTGTGTGATTGAGTTCATCGACATTAGTTAAGAATGTGAATACGTCAGCGATCAACTTCTAAGGCTTATTATACATCAAACAGTTGAGAATTTCGTACTGCATAACAGGTTTGTATTCGCCTTCCTTTACATTATCTATCATTATAAGGATATGGAAATATGATCGGTAGCTATATTTTGTAGCTACATATTTTCCATTCTGCTATATGGAGTAGAAAATTCTATAGATAGATAGTAACATTAACTTCTGGATTTCTTCCAAATGCGTACAGATAATTTGTTATTACTGGAAGGTTTAGATACTAAATATATCTCAATTCGTCAGTTGTGGATGGATCTGCAGACTCCAAACACGTGACAATATTTCCCATCAACTAGCAATTCTTTAATTTTGGTTCTTTGGATTTGTGAGGCTTTGATAATAACTGTTATGTTTGTCCAATTTTAGTTTTAATTTTACATTTGTACTAAAACTCGTTTACGTTGAGTAAAGGTTAATGTTTCTTCATCATGTAGTGTACAACTCAGTGGCGGTGCAGGATTTTAAAGTGAGGGAGGGTGGAGGGCAAGTCCCTAGAAGTTGTGGAGTTTTACCATTTATCTAGGTGAAATTCAGTCAGAAAATTCACATGAAATTACTCTTAAAGACTTTACTGTACTAGAATATCCCTATAAGCTGATAACATGAAAAGGGAAACAGACACTATAATTCAAAGTTTTTAATTAGCAAACCTGTTGCCACTCTTCACATATTTTTCGGATGTAATTGACTTGAACAGCACACTCACAAGATATAAGACATAATAATGATGATAATAATTATAATAAATTAATTATAATTTATATTAACATTAAAGGCTGTAATGCATCACCCCAGACAGTTTCAATTCTCCCAACCACCTACGTCTAGTCCCTCCCTCAGCCTGTCTTACATTCCTTCACATGTGTAATCAAAACAATGGATCCCTGTGCACGCTGTGTAATACGAGCTGCTCTGCATCTTTCGAATTTGCTGTCATTCTAAGAGTACTGTAACTTAGAACCAGTTGAGAATTTTCCTTTCAGGGAGGTAAAAATAAGGCTTAGGGTGATGCAATACAGCCTTCAATTATAATATATAATAATATATATATCTATATATGTATACATAGGAAACTCACCTGTTCATTTCTTTAAACTCAGCTCTGGGTAGAGATAATTGCGGGATGTAGACCGCACGAGTCTTTTCTAGAGACTTGTAGGAGAGTGACTGTGTAACCATAACGTAACATCCGGTCTCTGGGCAGACATATCCCCCTTCCCATTTACCTCCATTGTGTGGACTGAGGACTCCTATTGTTAAACACGGAACCCTTCTTTGATCCTCGCTGGTGGTCAGTGATTCAGCTGCTTCCTGCTTGATGGCTTTCATGGTAGCATTGCTACATTGACTTGTTACTTTGTCAGAAGCAGTTCCGTTCCCAGATTGGCTTCTAATGTTCTTTGTTGAAGTCTTCAAGATTTTATGGGGACCGCAAGAGAGATTCTTATGAATTTCGGATAAAGGTGTACGAACTAAGGATAAATTACCATTTAAATTGCCGCTGTATCCTTCTGAATTTGAATTTTGGAACGTTTGTCCTTCCACACGAGCCCTAGCATTCTTCACATGCTTTGACTTGTTCTCGTGGTATGCCCTAGGGAAAATCTCGTTCCCGTTTTTTACATGAAGTTCTCTCACAACATTAGCTACATTACTGATGTTGCTGTCCCGCGAAATGCCTTCAGCTTTGGCAACTAATTCTCGCATCATGACGAGATCCTTGTCAACGTTGGATGTAACAAAGCGACGAGATTTGAGAATAAAAACAACGGTGACAAAGCCGACCAGCGATATAAAAACATGACCCCTGATACCCTTTAACCTTCGTCTCCGCAACAACATTGCGAGGAACAGATCAGCTTATAGCCCCCAGAGATAACACAACTACTACTTCCAAGTGGAACCAACGCTCACATGTACAATCATAGCATGTATTCCTTCATGTAGCTGTGTATGTTTACACGTACACTGTTTCATAACGAACGTAACAATGTATGAGACTCACTTTTTCTTCGAAACTAACCTCGTGTTTTTTTTTCTCTCACTGCATTGGTACTAACCATGCCAGTCAAAGTGGTTACCACGGTAGGCTAAATGATGGAGGCTGTTGAAAATTTTAATTTAACCTGTTGTTTTCAGTGAATTAAAAGGCCTATGCTGGTATTTGGAATTATTCACATGAAGCAGTATGATTATTTGTTGATGTAGGTCTCTTCCCCATAGGTGATGTTCAATTTTCGATTATATATGTCACAGCTGCCACACTGGCATAGAAATTATGACGGTCGAACTCTTGAAGTTTCCTTTTATGCAAATCTAATTATACTTCATGAGCTACTGCTGGTATCTGCGACAGTTGATGGTATATAGTTAAGAACATCGACTGACTAAAGGGTAAGGGGTGTCGTTATGGTAACGAAAGGTTCATTACAGATAGCTTACCTTAGCTTACAGCTATGCCTAGTACAGTAGGGCGATGAACACTATGAGCTCGTGACGTGTTGGTGGTTATCAGTGTAAGAAAATAATGTCAGACAAAGAAATACATAGCGATTCCGTTTGATGGTATTGACACTGGGAGATATCTACCGTCATGTCCCGTAAATGTTAGGCAGGTAGAGTTATGACAATGTGGCCAATGAAATAGAATTACCGCTAAGCTCCACCACATCGTAGGTGCTCTAACTTACGGAATTTATCAGTGGGAGACTGACTATTAATTGAGTTCAGTGTGATCCACTTCCAGTTGAACGGTTGAGTTCCCTTGGCAACGGTTGAAGTCGATCAATCATAGCAAACTAGGCAAGTTCCACTGTGACCGCCTACGAAACTTCGTTGAGAATGTTGACTCATGTATAGGCCATTAGGCCTTGTACAAATGAGAAGAAAACCTATTCCATACCATCGTCAGTCAGAAAACGGCAAGGACACATGTCCACTGCATAGAGAAATAAGCAATAAAAGGAACAAATATTTGAGTATATAACCAATCACAGTTTCATCTAGATATATGAGTTATCCCAGGCTGATTTTGTACGTAGTCCATTCCACGCTTTCGGAACGTTCCGATGATGATAGAGCCATAGTTGAACGTCAGCCTCCCTCATTGGTTTTCCATTGGACGGTCTGACGATTATCACATACGCAATTGCAATCGTACTATATGAAATCTTGATTGTTAGCCAGGTCAAAATCTGTCTTTAAAATCAAACTAATCTCCCTTAATCACAGCATGCTTAGGATACATCAATACGGCATGACTTGAAGTGAGAGTCTTCTTGGCCCGCCAAAACAAACATCGTTCGACAGAAGCAATGTAACTGACGGCTATCCCAAATGAACGAGATTAAATACGGTACTTTCCCCACAGGTCACCGCGGAACATTCAGGAATTAATACGACCCGCAAAGCGTCTGTGTGCCCATGACTAGCTAATGTTATGACACTTTACCACATGCGTGACAATTTCGCTGCAGCAATGTTTTTGACGAAATCCGCAGTCGATTGTGCAGGACTGTTTACAACTTCTATTTCATCACACAGGTCTATGGATGAATTAAGCTGCAATGATTCCGAATTGATTGAGGTATTCACAGGTCGTTCACTTACTACCACGTAGAAACAGTAACTAATTACATCATTAGCCAGGACTACTTCCTGAGATTGTACTTTTTGCAGAGTAGCCGGATGTGCTCGATTGATGCTTCTGTATGTGCCATGCAGGTTGAACAACAAACTGGAATTCTCTGAAAACATTTTCTGCTTTCCTTAAATATGTCAAAGTCAACACTTGAATTGCCGATGGCTGACTGGTTGAGAGTCAGTAAACTTGGGTTTTGAACTCATAGCGGGAGTTGATGCTTGTTGGGATAATTATAGTGGTCTAGCTTTGAGTATATCGTATCCTCGCTGTGGCGACTAAACATATCCTGATGGTGCATATTGACGACTGTGTTTTATCTAAACGGAAACCCCCAACAGATAGGTTACGCAAGATATTAAATGCAAACTACCAGAGTGTACCTTGAGCATCAGAATTGAAAGGCAGAGTAAGGAAATATCATGATCATTTTTATAGGCTTTCTGTCACAATTGGTTCGAATTTACCACACACACGCCAGGCAAGAAACTAATAAGCAAACAGAGAAAAGAAAACAGTGTTTGTTGCAATTTCCAAATTGATAAAAGCTAAATTAAATTATTGAATAAACACATTGGAGAAATGATTTTACAAAGTATAGGTTTCACGGTGTGTTAAGTATATAAACACTCCTGTATATAAACACTCCTGTTCTTGTGGCGGGTAGCCAAACACAGACGGTAATGTCATTATATGCCTATATATGCTAAGTCACACTCACACTGACAGGCTGTGTGTTATCCAAGAGACTCTTGGGATATGCTTTAACACAGTATCACTGTCATCTCTTGACAGTTAAGTTAGTGAATGTTTTAGCAGAACCAGCAGATCTGACAGTGAGCAACAGAGGGTGTTAACGAAGATTCCCATATTGACCTTATTAAATTAAACATTGCGAAAAATTGCGAATAGGATGTAACAGATCTTTGCAATGATCAGAGAATGGGTTCGTTGGTAAGGTGATATGAAAAAGTTAAGCCTGGAAGTAAAACTGAATCATGAAATGAATCGTTTGACCATGGATGGACCAATAGCATTCTGAAGGTACACCAGCTAAGGATAGACGGATTTTACTTAGATTCAACGATAAGATACGTTGATACATCTGGGAGGTACTTTCTCAATTTCCTCCCTAACCACCCTGGTTGCAATAAGTGGTATGAGTGCAGATGCTCATCCTCAGGGAGCCCAACTGTAAATGGATGAAACAATTGGTGTGTCAAATAAGAGGCTAATCAGAAATAGAGCAGGGGCGAAAGTGACATGATTTCCCACACACTCTGTAAGAGTCTTCGACATTGTGGGTATGACAAGGGGGGGGGGGGGGGGGGGTTAAGGGCTATATTCACACTCTTGAATATCCATGATATTTCGGTACGACGATAAAGTGGTAAAGGGCGTGATTGTATATACCCTCTACGTCATTTGTCTCTATATCATGAGTCTATGACACTTTTTGTATGACCAAGTCGAAGGGGTGGGTGGCAGCGTGAGTGTATCCATGCACCCTCTTTAAGTGTTCATGATAATTAGATTTGACAAAGAAGGTGAGGGACATCACTGTATAATCATGGCCGACCGGGTGTGGGGCGCACAAATCTCCGTGGGCCCAGGACAATTTAGGGATCTGCAAATAGGTCATGGAATAGTATACATGTCTGCCGTGAGTTGGAAGCCCCTGGTGTCCAAGTCACATTTGAAGGACAAATAACTTCTAACTCTGATCAGACTCATCTTGTGTCGGCCTCTGTGAGAGGGGGGGGGGGGCAGAAAATTGGGGACGGTTTTGTCCACATTTCCATGTCGTCTTCAAAGTGCTATAGCTTTTGTAAACGAGTTGTCTGGTGAGGAGGATCTCCCTGACGTATAACATGTATAGTATTGGGCTGATTGGCTGCCTTGTGGACTGTAGGTGATGATACGGTGTCACACTATATTTGACTTTGTAGTTGACTTTTCTCCGACAAGACTTTAACCTAGCTGCTCTTGACTTGACAGAAAATACCATATTTCCACCATTCCATTTTGCCTTCTTCAGAGTTGAAATTTATGATCAATTGCAACCGTGTGCTTGTTGGTATTAGTATTATTTTATTTTGAATGTTGTTTTAATTTCGTTTTTTAGGTCTATATTTACTGTCTCTTAATTATTGTGTTAATTACTGTCTCTTAATTATGTGATAGGGAAGTGATATCAACATTTTCAAAGGAAAAATACATGCTTTCAAAATAACACCCTCTAGACATGAGAACTATATCACTTGTCCTTGAAATGAAAGTTAACCACCCAACCTACTTACCTACTTACCTACTTACCTACCTACCTACTTACCTACTTACCTACTTACCTACTTACCTACTTACCTACTTACCTACTTACCTACTTACCTACTTACCTACTTACCTACTTACCTACTTACCTACTTACCTACTTACCTACCTACCTACCTACCTACCTACCTACCTACCTACCTACCTACCTACCTACCTACCTACCTACCTATATCTACCTTACTGACTGACCAAACTGACTAACTAACTGACTAACTGACTAACTAACTAACTTACTAACTAACTAACTAACTAACTAACTAACTAACTAACTAACTAACTAACTAACTAACTAACTAACTAACTAACTAACTAACTAACTAACTAACTAACTAACTAACTAACTAACTAACTAACTAACTAACTAACTAACTAACTAACTAACTAACTAACTAGTTCGCTAATTCGTTAATTCATTTATTTCTTTACCAATTAAAAAAACACACACACACAAGAGAAAAAAAAACATATTGATAGAAGATGAAGTAACTACATGCCTTGTTACAGGAAGACATGGCATTTCCTGCAATCTGTTGAAGGTGATGACACCGCACATTCTTGGGATGCTTCGCATCAACCGACGGCAGTGTTATAATAGGATGTTGCGTTATAACTCATCATTAGCAAGGTGTCACATGTGCACAATGGTTGTGGGAACCACTCCCCTAGAGACTGAGTGGCGGCATTTAATTTAGTTGGTCGTCAGCCGAATTCAAGGTAATAAATCATAATTTATTGACTATATATGATGTTAACTGTCTTTAGAAAATGAAAGTAGACGGTGAAAATGATTGATCGTAGATATCAGAGCAGGGGGAACCCTTGTTACAACCTATCATGTTACAATTTACCGGTGATGTAAAACGAATCGATAATGTAGTAAAACATTCGCCAATAATGTAGTAACCGATAATATTGTAAAAAAAATAACCAATAATGTAGTTATGACAAACATGCAACTTTGTAACTGATGGAATAAATTATAACTAAGTAGTTAAAAAGAACGCACAAATGCATTGTGGTTTCGATGATAATATTATGAATCTGGTATATTGAGGCAAGAATTTATAACATGTTTTTTTTTATGTTATCAATTGATATGAAACAACCGCTGTACTCAATGATATCTGCTGATCCAAGATGGTGACTGATTGGCATCATGATTCAGTATGTAGAAATGTAGTCTGTATTAACTAATAAACATGTCTAGCTCCATGTCTTGAATTTCCCACTTCAACATGCTGTTTCAAAAACTGACCCGCGTTGAGCAAAAGGCATTGTAATTGCCTCCATCAACATATAGGATTTTCTCACCTCATGTGGAACACCTACATACCAAATATAAGATCTCTCTAAGCTTCACTTCTTGAGATGTCGCCATGGTGATTCCAAAACACGTCAGAGTTAAACAAAACACAAAAGGGGTTTTGTGCTTATTGTAGCACAGCAAAGTATGAGATTTGTTGAAGCTTCAGCTGCGTCGTTGATATATTGTATTTGCCACGTTTTCACTAGTTAACCTCCCTTCACCCATGTGAGATTTGACCTCAACATAACACAAAGCGGTTGATGGTCACAGTGGTTTACATCGATGTAACAAGTATTTGCTCACACTTTACTTTCTGAAATATTGCGTTTTCTCCTGTTCCACATTTTTACACCTATTGGCCAATGTTGACCCTAAGTGACCACATCAGCTTTAAAAATGGGCTCGATAGACGCACATTGGAGTATACCTGGCTGCCGGACAACCACAAAACTCTCATTGAAGTTATTTATGTTTAAATTACACAAGGCACCCCCTCCAAACTGGAAAATAATTAAGTTTGCCGACAGGTCGATAATCGGTGACACCGGGTCAACTACTCTCGCAATTCATAAACTCTTTCTTGCGTCCTCTTGTAAGCAAGGGGGACACATACCTGAAAATACGTATAAATTACAATACTATGAGATATTGGCTGGACGTTGTATATTTGGAGGCCATATTTGTTTGGGCTTGAATGCTCCAATCCTTTTGATATAATATTGTCACTAAATTGTCATCTCTCCGACCACATATTTACAGATTAATGTCATTGTATTTCAATGAGAGTCTTTTAAAGTTTATTAACATGACTTAATTCCATAGGCGGCTTATCTGCTCTAATCCCGGTGGCTGTCTTGCATTCCATAGCCATCTTGCTTTTGGTTGTATTTCTCTCAAAACCTTTTATTTGTTTCACTTAAAGGTGTTTTAATTGTTTTGACCATTGCTTATGACTGATGCTTTGCTATTATGGCAGCCATTTTGTTCTAGGCAACTATTTGGTGTTTACAATATTACTAATTAAGTGATAGCTTTTACCACATGGGCAAATGTATGTCATTTGTTTCAAAGAATTTAATTTAATTGTTTTCAGTGAAGTTTATCACTAATATGTGTTTAATATTGGCGAACATTTTGTTTTTTCCTTTAAGGAAGGAATGATATTTTCGTCCTAAAACATGTATACAGTGTAATGCGATATTGATATTCTACAATATTTCCGAGTATATAATTTTGTTCTTGGAAACCACCTTTTATTTTGTTGTATTTTGCCATGTAATTACAACCATAATGCCTTAAAAGCAGATTTCACTGGCATTTGTTTCATTTTAAGGTGTGTAATTTTCTGCAGATAAGTTTATCGCTGGTCTTTTTGTAATCATGGCAGTCATTTTAAATTTGACGGTCATCTTGATTTTAGAGCCCGAAACTGAGATGGCCCATGGTCTAGATTTGACATGCATGCTAAAGACTAACTTTGTGCAAAACTTCATTCTTTTCACCCAAAGTGAACAATTTCATCACTGTATGGTGCACCTTTTACCACATGTACTATGAATAATTTCCATTACGACGTTGGCTACATCAGTTACTGCACTATCGTTTAGTTTTTACTATGTTTTCGATAATTTTTTAATTACATTATCGGTTATAGCTTTATCGGTTAATTTGTCACTACGTTATCTCTTCGTTTTACATTATTGGTTAAGTTTTTATCAGTGTCAGTTCGTGTTACATGTTTTCATTACATAATCAGTTCGCTTTACATTTTACATTGTCGGCTGTAACAACTAACACCCCTCCCACAGTTGGGGAGTGAACATGTTAGCGGGCACTTCGAAAAGGACTTTGTATCTAGAAATTTGAGAGGGAGGCGTCCATGCGTATTCATTGCAACATGGTCCTCTGACTGCAACTAGTTTGCAAATAAAAGTTTGCCGATAAAGAATGTTTCCAGTTAAAATTTCTCATTCATATCATTAAGAGAAGGTGATGGCTGATTTATTTGAGATACAAGGTAAGCATTAATATGATAAACATGCATTTATTGAAACAGCAAGCACCATGTAGGGTAAGTTGGGACAAAATGAGACGTTGTGGCAAGACGTGAAGACCTAGACTAAAGTAATTAAATTTGTCACCCTTCTTATAAATTTAGTATTTAATTTTTTTAACAACAATGCCAGTTAATCCCTTCATAAGTTCCGTTTGCAATCGTGGTAATCTGCTTAAGATATGGAACGTACTCCTATACATGTCTCATTGTGCACCAACTTACCCTTCACATAAACCTCCAGCCCGTCATACATGGACCGATCGGTGGCAGCTCTCTGAACTCGTACCAACAAAATGTATAATAAGAATTTGTGATCGATATGGCGTCAATAGTGTGTCATGTGTGTGTGTGTGTGTATGTGTGTCAGAGGGAGTGTTGCGGTAAGGGTGGCCAAAGCATGATGCGTATAAATACTGTAGAGTAGATAGACCTACTAAGTCCTACTGGAAATTATTTCTTTGTAATGTGAGTTTGATATAATGTGAAACAGATAGTTTTATAGCATTTCTCCAGATTTAGCCAACCACGTACAAATTATAGGAACTTTGAAATGTCTCATATGAAGACAGGACCAAGATGGATGGAATGATATCGTCTGTCTAAATATTACTTTTGGCAACCCTCTTGAAATTAAGAACAAGCAATTTTGTGTCTGAGGAAATCATAGCTTACGTGTTTGTTGCAGTGACGACCTTATAATCGGGAAGGTTCATTGATTGTGGAACCATATACGCTCTAGTGTCTGAGGATCGTTATATCGGTTATCCCGTTCGACACCATCTATCTGACTTCCTCAATAAACGTTCATCAGCAGTATTCAGAACGCGACGTGCTCCTTCCGGTAGTGATTCAAAACATTCTGATATTTTGTATTCGTGGAATACAAAATATCAAATGACATCTTAATCATACACTTACAAATGTAGTTATAGGTATTGTCTCGTTCACAGGAAACTTACGATCAAGTATCAGATTACATTTTCTATTGTAACCAAAAGTTGTTGAGACTTTCATAACAATTCAGCAAATAGTTTTCAAGTGAGTGGTAAAGGCTTACCTTCTCTGTATTTTAAAATAGTTCAAGATAGGAAAAAAGTATAAATTTAAATACCTTGTTGACTCTACTGGACAAAAAATTATGAAACAGGACTTAAAGTTAACTGGCAAAGGCGATTCCCAAATACGTTAAGTCCAACTAATGATAATGCCAGACGTTGAAACAGAGGATTGGATTTGTAATTTCGATAATACTAGGAAGGTTAGTCTATGTGAGAGCATTTGAGAGATTTCACAGTAGCCTACTTAAGTTACTGATTTTGTGACAATATAGTCTGGAAACAGGAGGGCATGTGGTTCAACTTGTCCGAAAGACAAGTTCCGCAAAAACAAATAAAAAAAGGAAGAAATATTTGTGTTTAACTTTCGCTCCGCACTAGTTTGTCACACTCACATATACCAACCATAGCACATTTGGGTTTAAAATCTTTTAAGAGTTGCTACCCTGTATATGGATGGCGGAGTAATGAGAGTTTCGAAAAAAGATCTCTATTGGAACGATCACTTATGAAATACCAAGTTAACTGTCAAGAGGGTGGGATTAGAGGACGAAAATTCCATTCTTAGATCTAGCTACAAATCTGCTTAATCGAAACATAGATATTTGCAATTGTCATCATAGGTCAGGTCTAATGTACTAATAACACATGGTACATAGGAAATATGACGCACGGTATCTACGAGGAACCGTCCGCGGTAGTCATGGAATTTACTGCATTTGTCCTTCCACTGAAACGACGTTCTGTCTTAATAACTGAGGCACCCAATTAATTGACAAGAGTCTATAAAGACACTGGAAGTAAATGTTTATCCGCTGGAACATTATAACAAGGAATTAGGAAGTTGTTAATATGAAGTTAATGATTAATTGAAGTTCCTTTCTTATCTAATTGTGCTTTCCGTGCCATTCTAGAAGAAACAAAGCGACAATTACTACGTTCACTTTAGTCACGTGACTATTTCCACTCAAAGGAGTCAAACCGAAGTTTTGAGATGATATAAGATTATATATGAAACGAAACCAACTCATGTTTACATTCGAGAAAGCAAAGCTGGTCACGGGTGCTGAAGTGACTGTTGCTGAAATGAATAAAATTTATCTATCCATGATGTAAAAAGTACGTAATTCTTTTATATTGTCCAGTATGATGCATCAAATCTTATATGATTCTCAATATGGAACGGACAGGTGGTTCAACGATTCCATAGTACAAGGTTAAAGTGTATCTTGAAAGGGGGAAGCCCTTCTGATGAAAGAAGTTGGCAGAGTGGTTTCGACCCAAAATTGTTACGGTTCAAAATGTAACAGTCGCTCTGCGCAAAACGCAACAATTATGAAAGTTGGTCAAAATGCAACTACTTTCTGCCCAAATTGCGCCAACTATGAAAGTTGGGCCAAAATGCAACAATTTCTGCCCCAAATGTAACTACGTGAATATTCACATCATTATTGGTAAATTTCAAGATGGCTGCCATATTTTTAAAGTGACATAACTTCACCAAACAAGCTCGGATCGGACTGGGGCACCACAGTTTTGAGAAGGAACTCAAAGAATTTGGATTTTTTTCAGTAGCAGTTCCATAGTCCAAGAGGTCTGTCAGAGCAGGGGTTTTTGTATAGATGGAGACAGAATTCCTCGCTGTTCAGAGTTTTCTTCTTTGTGAATATTGAAGAGGAAATAGAAGCAACTAATTTTGGGTCCTCTTTGCAAAGGTTTGTCCTTCTGCTAGTCACAGAAAATAAAAAGAGAAGCCATTTTTCTTTATCAGTTGTTTCACTGTCTCTTCGTGCAATTGTTATAGTGGGATCAAAAGCGCCTCCTTGTGCAATTGTTTGCTCATTGCGACAACTGTCAAACATTGGTCGGCTGCTTTGGTGACATCATCACTTTTTCATAGATCTTTGCTGGCCCGTCGCTAAGACTTTCTGAGATTGCCACGAAAATCAAGGACAGATCAAGTATGTGTTTAGTGGCGTAGCTAGACTTTTCTCCGAAATTTAGTTGATTCCCCCCCCCCCCCCCACCTACGTTTTCCGAATGTTGTTACCTGTGAGCATTACTCCATTAGGGAACCTTCTGCATATTGCATGGTAAGTTACAAACAGGTATAAGGCTTACATCTAACCAGTGGCATAGGTGGGTTACTTTCGCGAGGGTGTGGGGAACAAACTTTAAAGCTTATCCGAACACTTCCTCCAACGTTGGGGGGTACAGTTTTTTCTTCGGCCCTACTTCTACCCGTTTGAATCTGCTGGCTATATACCAAGACAGTGATAATTTTTGATAACTGTTGATATCTTCAAATAATTGCAGCTATCTTTATTTCATTTATAGATATCTGTAATTATTTGATGATATCTGTAATTCTATTAAAGATATGTTTAATGTTACAAGAATTACAGATATTTGTAAATGAATTATATATATCTAAATCTAAATAAGAGATGAATTTCAAATGAATTACAGATATCTGCAAATAAATTAGAGATATCTGTAAATGATTTTCAGATATCTATAAATATAATAGAGATATCTCTAAATGCATTTCAGATATCTGTAAATAAAAGTTGAATATGACGTCACATATCTGTAAAATTATTGCAGATATCTTTAAATTTGACGTCACATATCTTCTTTATGAGACTGTAATTTGTGACTGTAATTTCTCAAACTACAAAACTGTTGGGTCATATGTACACGAAACATATGATTGTAAGTGTGTATATGTTTAGTGCCAGAGTATTGAAACCCGAATAAATCTTAAATATGATGGGAAATTATAATGGTACAGAGGGAACCCAAATTAGCACCATCCAAATTCATCTAGTCCGTCAACAATCATTGCCCTAAGCTTTATTTTTGTCTTCCGGAAAGCAAAATCCTCAACTGGTTCTAAGTTCTCTTTGAATGACAGCAAATTCAAAAGCCGCAGAGTACTTCATATTACACAGCGTACACATGGGAATCCATTGTTTTGATTGCACATGTGGAGGAATTTTAGACAGGCTGAGGGAGGAACTAGACGCAAGTGGTTGGGAGAATTGAAACTGTCTGGGGTGATGAGTTTTTGTCTTTAATTAACTTGGTTCAGGAGGTGCTGGTAATCAACATTTCTCAAAGGAAGCAATCAGCAATTATATGAGGATTGTTGAATGTATGCAAAACAGTATTTTCAAGTTTGATTGATGCAATTTTCCATAACTGAGGCTCGTAAGCTGAGCTAACGAGGTATTTCAAATGAACACAACCATTGTAGTCGGACGCGTGATAATCGTACATCTGGTTTTGATCAGTTATCAGTCACTACCACTGAACGTACACATAAAGTAACGTAGTCATGATATTCCGAGGGCGCTAGTAATATATCAGCATCAGTTGCCGAGATTTCCAACCAATGAAACACTGGGGTTTAAAATATGGGAACCAGTGCCCGACCAGTAATTGTAAGAAAACCTGTTTAAAATGAAAGCTTATGTAAGCGTACCGACTCTCTGACATACGGTATCCAATTCACTTTCCTGAGAAGAACCTATCATCACAATTTCAAAGATATACATAATCACTGGAATAACATATACTTATCATATTGCACACTAGGCCAGGTAAGAGGATTATAAAGACAACAGGTATCGATATCTCAAGTGAACTATGTCCTTTAGAGCCTTACTCACAAGGTGATTAATTCATGTATTGCAAATGCCCGTTTTCTCGTACTCAAGTCCTCAAATGTAATGTGAAGGCTTAAATAGCTAACGGTGATACAAAGATAGGATAGCCTATACCTAAATATAAACAGCCGATACAGGGTATGATCTTTTTACGAGTGGGCAGTAAAATGACAAGATATTCCCCCTCGATGAAATCGCAATTGTGTTCTAAACTGTAAACAAAGATGAGGTTCAACTAGCAACGTAAATAGCTTATTGCAAAGACAATTAGAATATCACACGATCACTGGTTGAAAGTGACCTTTTCGCTCTGGGAGAATGATAATACATTTTATTATGTACTCCGTCAATCTACACATGGATATATTAATGTAATAACTTCATGGTCTACACAAAAGAGAAAATGATGAAGAAAATCAAGTGATAAGTTTAACACTTACAGTTGGCATTTAAACATCTGTCGTAGAAGATAAACCATACGCTCATGGTTTGAATTCAAGAAGAGAATGCAGTGTAAATGTGAATTAGGATCAATGTAGTATGAATGTAGGATGAATGTAGGATGAATGTAGGATGAATGTAAATTAGTTGAAAATACGACGACAAGTTCAGTGGCGGCGCCAGGATGTCAGACTTGGGTTGGGGGGAAGTGAGGGCAGAAGAAAATCTTGGGGGGTCCAGACCGGGTGGAGTCCAGGGGGCGAGGCCCCCTGAAGCTCTGAGGTTTTAGCATATCTCTGGGTGGAAAATTAAGCCCCAAGAGAGGTATATTATTTATTTTCATATTATTTATTTTTTCGGTTGACCGTACTCCAAGGTTTCCAACTTTTTTCTTTGGGAGTACCATTTCACATTTACGCGGTACCACCGAGTACACACACACACTCACACACACATAGGCTACATACACTTCCATTCCATTCCTATATTTAGGAAAACAACGACATTTCTATATTTAGGAAAACAACCATCTACCCGACCTTCCCTTATGCTGGACGGTAAACATTCCAGAGAAAATTTGTCTGACCAGGCTGGCCTACTGTTGAAGTGGCTACGGGCATGATATTAAAACTGGCAGCCTGTGTAACATAAATTAGGCATTAATCAATCATGGTTCCACGGAAGCTGTTCTTATTCAGTCCAATGCCAATACATAGTTTTGTGACTAATTTTGGATGAGTACAAGATCTGATTGGGAAGGGTGAGAGCAACTGGGAGGGGGGGGGGGGCAACTGGGGGGCAAGGAAAAAATCTGGAGGGGCAAATGCCCCCTCATGCTCCCCCCGCAGCGCCGCCACTGGACAAGTTCCTTCGCAACCGTCACCATTTTGGGCATCAGCCTGACAGCTTCACAATTTATCTTTTCTGCGTTAAATGATTTTTCATTACGGAGTGATTACGTCATTTAAATTGAGAATATTTATTTCTCGGAAGGCAGTGAGCTAGAGCCGTAATTTTGCGTGTTACGTGTACCATGATCCCCTGTGATCCTCTGTACCTCTCGCACCTTTCAAATTTTTTGTTAGGTAAGCGGTGGCGTCATCTAAAATGTCCGTTGTACCAATTAAGTTTTATAAAGTCGATAAACAAAGTCATGAATTGTGAAGTCAAACCTCAGCGACCTTAAAACATCATTTTCAGGAAACGTGTATTTCACTTTTGGACTAAAAAGTGGTCGTATTGAAGACTTAATTGGAGGACTGAAGACTTATCGGACTGAGAGGTGGACCTCAATATACACTGTGGTTTCAATGACGTGCCATGTGTAATGCTTTATGTTCTCTATAAGTGTAACTGCTACTAACTTACAATGACATTGATGAGGCTTATTTTACTTACGCGGTGTCTTGAAACAACATTTCAGATATAAGTATTTAAAAATACCCCAATCTCGCAAATTCACACCGGTAAAATATTCACATTTCACATAGTCCTTGTGATGTAAAATAACCTTTGACCTACATCAAATGTTTCAGCTGGTTATTCGCGCTGCGTGCTGAAAGCGTAAACTGAAAATCTTTTTTGAGGTATAGTATTTACTATGAATTTTAGCGCTTGTTGACCACCAATGATCTTTGAAATCAAAAAAAAAAAAAAAGAAGAAAAAAAAAGAAAGAAAAAACAAAACAAAAAACAATCGGCTCCTTATGTACCAAAATAGTATCAACATATTTAAAACACTACACCTTCCGTAAGGCAAAAAAACAAAAGTAGACGTACAATATTGAGATACTTTCATAGCGCCATCTGTTTTTCCCTTACCAGGTAACTATACAACGTAACTCTCTATCCTTGTCCATACGTTGCTCTTTTTCTGGTGGGTGTTCTATTCATGCAATCAGTATTTGTTGTAAATTGAATAAAGATCTGAGAATCATAATGAATGTTTCACTTATTTACACATTCCTGAAACGAAGACACCTCATGGACTGAATAAACTTTAGTGTCGGGAACAGATATATTGCAATCCTTGCTTTACTTACTGGTCGCGTAAACTAAACCGTCAGAGAACCAGTTTGGACAACAAAAAAAATCAAATGTCAGTCTGATTGGATCGATGAAGTGAATTTTGAAATTATTATATGTTAGTGATTGAGAATGCAGTATTTAGTCGGAGCAGCAGAATTTAACCCTGACTAAAAGAATATGTAATTTCAAAACGTTTTGCCATAACCCAACTTGTACATCATTTTCAAGTATTCCCTGCTTCACGTCAAGGTGTATTCACAGAGTTACTTGACACATATGGCAGGGTAAACCTGACACAGCTAGAGGAAGTACAATGATAAATCCAACGGATCAAGGAGGGCTAGAAATTATACACAGTGGAACTTTTGAGAGGGCATTGAAGACGTCTTGCGTTAAACGATATGTTGATTACTTTAATACTGGCTGTTGGAAGTTGCTTTTCAACAGCCACCTTTAAGTTCAACTTACAAGGAATTGCTTTTCAGTGGAATTCTTACTTTCGTAGCCAAATCATATGATACAACTCCTTCATAACAGTGAAAAATTCAATAATTTTCCTTTAAAAGTTGTATAATGCTGATACTTTGTACTTTGTATCTGCTATGTTGAGGTCTTTTTCGATTGATTAATGGTCATTTCATTCGACAAGTCAGATTTAATGTGGAATTTACTTAACGATACCATCAGGCAGTGGCATAACCAACCCCAGGGGGGGGGGGCTGTAAAATAGTTTTCACCCAATAAAATTTACTAACATCCCATATCAAAACCCAGCACCTAAAAAAGGCCATTCTGACACACTGAAGTTTAATATATCAGAGCATCCGCTATTATCCAAGCTGTTTTCGAACGAACCGATTCTTACCTATAAATACTCTGTCATACTATTTAAAAGTACGTCAATTTTATTACTTAACAGTATTTATTAATTAACAGTATTGTTAATCAACAGTATTAACATTGATTTCCACCGAAGAAAAGAAAGTTGAAAATGTTTCACTACGGGCACGTGCAACAAGCTCATGTTTTACCTGGGCGAATTCCCTAAAAAAATCCTATCGGGTTCTGCGCAGCTTCGTAGTGTTAGATGTTTTTAATAATTATCAACGTGAATCGTTACAACCAACCTACATTAAAACCCTAGCAGGTTCCTCTGTGACATGAAGCATAAATGATCATTACATGTTGGCATCCATCAATGTATTTTGAACCTTTGAAATTCTCTCTACCTTTTCGTACCTGTGCTTTGTCAAAATAAGGAAGAAATTATAAGATGACACTTAAAACGCCAGAGAGACTTGGATGTGCCGTTCCCTGCAATCTGAAAGACATTTTCCCCCAAAATTTATGTGTACGCTTCGCGCCAGCCTATGTTGGATTTCGCTTATAGCTCATGTCAACCACGCTGCTTGCCAACCACTTTAACCCTTTGCCTCTTTGCCCCCCGCTCAGCCACTTCCCTCCAACCCGGCGATGAAAAGGTTTACACAGAAATATTTTGAGTTGCTAAATCAAGGTGCTATCCCTGATATAGTTACGAGGTTTTTTATAAAATAAATCTGCTTTAAAAGACGAGAAGTTCATCAATCCTTAAAGTTAAATTCGTCGAAAAAGAATTCATCAAACATTAAAAGGTTTTAGAGACTTCTGCAACAGTAATCATAATTTAGTTTAAATTCTTTGTTATTCATTCAGTGACGAAATTAATTGACCTTTACGCAGTTTATATAAATATATATATATTTTTTGCGTTCTACAATTTACGTTTACGATCGATTGATTGATTGATTCGTTCACCTTCCTTATTATATTTTATGCACATCGATGTGTGCCAATATCAACGGATTTCTTGAACACATGTGTAATGTGGATGGAAATTAAGAATGTTCTTCTTAAAATAGCTAAATGAAATGAGATGAAAACAAGACCGCTAAAAAATAAGTCATAAGTCTGGAGGTAAATTAGATTGTGAAATAGTTAACTACCATCCAGTTGACATCGTTCGAATCCGCAAATCAATTTTCTTTATTAATCTTATTAATTTTATTGATCTGCAGCTACTGATGGTGGTTGTATTAATTTCTTGTTAGTGTTGGCAATAGTCCAACGCGCAATGCAATGTTACCTATTTACAAGCAAAGACAAGTTCTAGATGATTCGAGAATTCCAGGCTACACTTAACTTAGACGTGTTTATAACTCCATCGAGTTTATGTCCCTGCACTAGAGGTGCTGCATACCCAGGACACGTAGTCGCGAACAAATCTCGTCCCAGTCCAGATAAGCGCCCTCTAAATGTCTGGATGACCTTTGATCCACGTCTCTTCGACCATGAAGGACTCGATAGTTATCAATGGCAAGAATTTCACCTGAAGAGAACAAGAAGGAGGAGATTTGTCTTCATAAGACAAGGGTAAACTATCAATAGTCTCAGTTTGAAGACTTCACATGTTTTGCAGTGAGAAGTGAAGAACCGATTCCTGCTTGGATATAACATATCCAATCAAAGAAGTATACTCTAATAGAGTGTAAGGCATTGTAGTAACGTAAATTGCACGCCAAACCAATTACCTCCCCCGCCCCGCCACCCTGCACTTATTCGGTTATTTATATCGTCATTGTATTACAAAAAGTCAGCCAAGGCTTAACTTTGGTTTTCGCTTATTGCTTCAACACTTCCTGCGAACGTGATACGTGTGTATTTATTCCTTATGCATTGGTGTGCTTGATGAATATTGTAGTTCTATCAACTAACATTTTGATTTGGCAGTCGCAAAGATAATTTACACCAGCTCATACACAACCTGCATCACCGAAAAGTAAATAAGTCTCTGGCTTTCAAAAACCAACCACAAAAAACATTTGCATTAAGCTTGCGATACAGTAAACTGGCTCAAAACTCTGAGTCCGTTTTACACTCAGCGAAAAGGGGGTCTAGGAAATTCTAAAGATAGACCTATATCTTTAGTTTTTTTTATTCTGAAATAAAAGTGAAATAGTTTTCTGGTGACACGTTTGAGAGCCTCACTTTTTTCTACATTATTTGGTATTTCATTCCACTTTGCACGTATGAACTAAGTTAAGGACGTTCTTCATGGAAAATATCAAGAGTGAATGAGACGCCTGGACGTCCCTGTGTCTTATATACTCCCAGTCTTCTCTCGTAAGTCACACATACCTGCCTCATCTCGATCCACATGTCCCCCAATTTGTGTCCCACCTACCCGTCCTTGTTTCCAGGTTGAATTGCTCAATCGATAACAAACTGGACTGAAGATTTCAAGTTTTAATTTGAAACTCCGTGCTTGACAACAGGTATGAACATTCCACTGGATTTTTTTCTAGACCTCTTGCCACTGCGTCAGTAATCATGCATACAGTCCTAAGTAGTGTACCAGTCATCATACACACTTCAATTGAGGGTGTACCAGTAATCATACATACCATCCTTCATTGTGTACCGGTAATGATACTTACCATCCTTCAGAGTGTACCAGTAATCATACATACCATCCTTCAGAGTGTACCAGTAATCATACATACCATCCTTCAGGGTGTACCAGTAATCATACATACCATCCTTCAGAGTGTACCAGTAATCATACATACCATCCATCATGGTGTACCAGTAATTATACATACCATCCTCCAGGGCGTACTGGTAATCATACATACCATCCTACATTGTGTACCAGTAATCATGCATACCATCGTACATTGTGTACCAGTAATCATGCATACCATCCTTGGTGGTGTACCAGTAATCATACATACCATCCTTCAGGGTGTACCAGTAATCATACATACCATCCTTAAGGGTGTATCAGTAATCATACATACCATCCTTAAGGGTGTACCAGTAATCATACATACCATCCTTCAGGGTGTACCAGTAATCATACATACCATCCTTAAGGGTGTACCAGTAATCATACATACCATCCTTAAGGGTGTACCAGTAATCATACATACCATCCTTAAGGGTGTACCAGTAATCATACATACCATCCTTCAGGGTGTACCAGTAATCATACATACCATCCTTCAGGGTGTATTCCAACACGCTGTCTTCCATGTTTAATGTGTCTCTGAACTTCCTAAGAGCCTCGTAAGCTGTTGGGGACTTGTCTACAGCAGAATCTAGCCGACACGATCGACTGTGATCAGCGTAGACAATCTGCTCAAGCTTCCCGTGTTTGTCAAGCCTAGCAAATGGAAAGTAGAAGAGGCCCTGCACTTTATGGGAAAATGTAAGCAACCTCTCAGTGAGAAGAGACTGCCAAACAGACTTGTGTACCTTTAATATGTCAATTTACTGTACCGTAATTTTAAGCCTGATTTGTATATTTTTGGAAGTTTGCTGCAAGGAATGGGGTGTGTGATTGGGGTACTATTATACACAATAATATTGACTGTAAGCCATTCCCGTACACGGAATGGAAAAAGGCCAAAGTTATTCCAGTTTAGAAGAGTACTTCCGAGCTTGTGCAGAGTATCATTTAAGCAAAGATTCCTATGTAGCCACAAAATAGTGGAACCATATATACCTTTAACATTGAGGGATAGCAAATAAAAGTCAGCTCAACACCATAAATGTTACAAATTTCCTTCTTTTAAAGGTGCCCTAGTCTCTTCTTATACTTACATTTTTGTCTATCTGTCATCTTTGTTTTTACTTTCAATCACTTGAATCCGTTACGTTTTTACGATTGTCATAGGTATTTCAAATGCGATCGTCTTAACCGTGAATTATATTTAGTGCCTCTTGTTCAAGCTTTTAAAGGTCTTTAATATTTTTTTTACTGTCGAATTTATTTCCCCTTTTCGGTTACTTCAAGGACGTTTAAGCTATCGTGTTCTTCCATTTGCTTTTTTCTCCTTTTCATCTTAGTGCAATCCATTTTTTATCTTTTTCATATTTAGTTACCAGCGTCTTTTTTTTTTTGGTTATTTTCTGCCTCTATCTCAAATCTACTATCTGAATCTCCATTTCTTTGAAAAGGTAAAAAAATGACAGAAATCCTGAGAAACAATTAACAAAACTTTGTTGTACCTGATAACGGGATGACGGGACTGTAAGTAATGTCTTCCAATGTAGTCATTTCCAAGATCGAAATATTCAAATTCAACGGAGGTTAAGACTTTAAAACACTCAGGATCTTCCTCTCTGATCTTAGTTGCTGCTCTAAAGGCATCTGCGACGATGTTTTCTCCTCCACTGGAAGCTTTCTTGATGCAATGAAGGAGCTGAACCTGTTGTAGAGTACAACAGTATGGAACTTACGTTTCTTAGGTATGGCACGATTATTGGTAAACATTTACATTACAAAGGAGAATCCGAAACAACTTGAAGCCAGAGCACCATTACGTAGACTTTGTTTTGTTTAAGTCAGAACCACTTTCCATTAGACATAATTTGTATTTAAAATGGTTATTACTAATTGACATCAAATTTGATGAACTTAAGTTCCGTTAATCTCTTTAAAAAATGGGGAGAGGAGTTGATCTTTAACACAAATCCGGAAACTACTAGCACTAATGTCACGAGATGGGAGGAGCCGTTGTAGGGTTCTACCCAGCGTTGTAAATGTTTCAAATGTGTCAATATGACCAGATGATGCACACTAGTGAACATGACGTGAAACCACCTTCGAGTCGGCCATTCTTTATTTCTTATCATGTACCTTCATGTCAATCCCAAACCATCTATTCATTAATGTCATTCTTACCTCTGACCCTACATCATCATTTCATTGCATTTCATCCTCTTTCAGACCCTCCATTATTAGCTCATTGCATATCATCCAACTGTTCATCAATTAATTACTTGGCATTCCCTGGAGAACCTATATCATCAATTCATTTGCATGTCATCCTCGTTTACACCCTACGTATTAAGTCATTGCGGGTCATCCTCTTGTAGACCCTACATCATTATAATTCATTTGAATGTCATCCTCTTGTATCCCCTACGTCACCCTTTCATTGTATGGCATTCTCTTGAAGATCCTACATCATCGATTCATTGCATGTCATCCTCTTGTAGACCCTTTATCATCAATTCATTTGCATGTCATTCTCTTGTATACCCTACGTCACCCGTTCATTGTATGTTATCCTCTTGAAGATCCTACATCATCAATTCATTTGCATGTCATTCTCTTGTAGGCCCTACATCATCAGATCGTTGTTTGTCTATTTTTTTGTCGTTCTAGCATCATCAGAATTTCTAACAGTTTGGGTAAAATACTCTAGAGCATCAAACCACTGAATTTCTGTCTGTGATATTTCTTGAAAGAAGGCCAACATTCTCCGTTATGTTATAAATCTATCTTTCTATGATGATATACATTGCTTTTAAACATGGGATCTTTTTCTGAAACACATTATTTCCTTTTAAATCAAACCACTGATAGATATGTCCATATAGTCATCAGACTTACACCTTATGTGACGTCATATCTCCAACCAATTGAACCTGATGTTAACTTCAGTGTAAATTACATGATATGATATACAAACAATGAAGTGAGCTTTCAATACTTGTAAATTGAATGACAATTATAAAAGATGACATGTATTCAGATAATATTTCTGTAAATGTAAATGTTATATTTGCAAAGTTGTTACTGAGTTTTGCTAGCTTAAAATGACCTTTGATTGCATGAGTAATATTACTGTGATACATTTTTTTCTTAACAAACAAGAGACAGATAAGTCTATATATATATAGATAATTGTGCAGATAAATAATTGGTGTTAATAAATATAGCCAGATAAAAAGGAAGAGATTTCTTGTATTGACTAGGCATGCTTGCGGTATATCACCTTTAAAGTTCAACCAACTTTTTAGTTGGAAATAGAAAAGGAAAAAAATCCCCTTACCCCAACAGGCATCATATAATATGCAGTATCTGTGTGGAGCGGTAAGGGGCCACTGCTGTAGGCAACATGGGACGCATTACTCTTCACCTCTACTTGAAAAGTGCGTCTGTTTTAAAAAAGATATAAAAAAAATATTAAAGCAAAGAAATATGTTGGTGGTTTCATTGGGATCAAAAGTGGTGGTAGCAAGTGATATTATAATCACAAGATCGATCATTACTTTTCTAAAACATTTAACTATCTTGTGCCAGTATAAAGGCATGACGACAACGGGGGGGGGGGGGGGGATGGTTCTTCGACGGGATGGAGGGCGGGGGGGGGATGTGAGAATACAAACAGTGAATATGTTTACCTGTGATCTTGCCAACTCATTGTAGGCCTATGAAGTTTCCGTCGATACATACCCGAAGCACGTGTGTCTTGTGTATGCTACTCGTTCGCATAATTTAGTCACAGTCCCAACCTTTTTCGGAGAATTCTTGATGACGGTGAGGCCAACAGTTCGAAGTTCACGCAACCACTCAAACAGTGATCGATCATCATTGATTATCGATCCATAATCAAACCTGTAGATAAAGAACAGCAGTATCCGATTAACGTTGAAATTATCAACGGGATGAGATAGAGGAAGTGATAATAGAGATAGAGGAACTGATAATAGAAAGAACTAATCAAGTTAAAGGAAGATCAGTCTGATAAGAATATTATAAGAACAATAGTGTAGTATAATAAGGAATGTTGAACTTTTGAGGTAGTTAATACTGTTGAACAACTTAAAGAATATGCAGTGAGAGCAACCGAGGACAATTTTTACTTTTCAGAGTAAAAATTGTCGCAACCGTGCCTACCTATTATCACTATTTACTCGTAGCGAATCGCCCTCTCACATAAAAAGCTCCTATCAGGCAGCGACAAGAGGTTGAACATAGACCACTGCTGTTTCAAATGGAGCAACTATTGTCTTCAACTGCCATCAATTTGCATAATTTAGCATTTCAATTATCAAAAATTTCTGGACATGAGGCGGACAACTTCTTCGGCAGAAACTCGTCTCCTGCGATTGCGTATATATCTTCGTTCTTGGTCACCGCACCTGTCGTGATTTTTTTTTTTTTTTTTTGAGACCTCTGAAGCCATCGACCTTATCCCATGCTGTCTTCCCTCAATGGTCATTACCATCACCTCCCTTTAGAAACTTTTTGTCTCTAGAAGATGAACCCATTTTTAACAGTAATTTTATTTATACCAGCTAATTTATCTATAGAACAGTGTTTTTTGCAATGAAATTTCCAAGGTGCAAAATGTTAAGAAAAAAATCACAATCAACGTATGGAAGAAGGGTCGTTAGCAACTTAAAAGTGCACCGGATATTTCGCAAGTTCAGACGTGCATCCGATGTCTGGCAAAGTCACAGGAGTCATTAACGGATATGTGGAAAACTTAGAATAACAGGCGAAAATTAGATGATCCAGATAATGAATTTATGCAGTTTGCATCTAATCTCAAATTTATTTTTTTTTGGATGTACTAACTCAAGGGGAAAGAACTACAGATTTAGCAATAGTTCTAAACCTCATCAGCTTGTGCAAAATAATTAAACATCACCACGGAAAAGTCATCAACAACTTGTCAGTCACGTCACGAGGTCACGTGATCATGCTCATGCTATTTCCTATGTGAACCTCGCTGGGCCAGGGGGTTACAACTCCCTGATTATGCCAACTTACACTTATTCGGTGACAAGCATATTTTGCTCTCTCCAGAATATCCATGACCGGTTCATTCCGGCTAAATTCGGTTCCTGTCTGATCGTAATATTTGCAAACTTAATTGTGGTTGTTAGGTTTTAGCAAATATACCACAAACAGTTGAACAGAGGTAATACTCTTAACTTTATTGATGACAATTAATGTACATAGTTAGTAATCTAAACAGGATGGCTATGACTCCCCTCGTCCATATTCTCAACTGGTGCATACGCTAATCTCCAAGTGTTACTGTTTGTTTTCAGATAAAATGCTCCAAATCAGCAGATATACTCGTCGAGGCCATGTATGCACACAGTTCTAGTATGTTTGAAATGGATATAGTGAGCTTCTACAACCCGAACAATACGGAACATAGTGTAACTGAAGTCTACAATGTCCGAAAATGATGTATGCTTGAGTTCAAAACAATCCAAATAGCTTTTTAAACCGACTGTGTTAGTGTTTACTCACGAAGTACAGTAAACATTTGTTTATTGACGTTATTATTCATCTTAGCACACAAGTAGATGTGACGTGCTAAGATCTTTTCTTGACCCCGTCTACTGTGCTGTAAATTAAACAAGGTTTTAACTAGAGGTTATTCTGTCAAATCTATAGAACCTGCCCTGCACCACACATTAGTATGTCACCTAAGAACGGGAATATGGTTATCCATAGTGTTACTCCCACGAGCAACAACACAAATTATCCTCGCATTGTTCAGGAAATCACAGAATGATATGTCAAAAAATAATAGTTGCTCTTTGCCGAAGAACTGGAAAGACGCGTTAGCTTGAAAATAGATGTGATTTTATCGTATACTCACCTCTTAAAGCACGACTCTGGAATGCTGGCGTCCCATAACTTTCTTTCCGCATCAATGAAAGGATCGATGGCTCTCGTGTTCATAGAATGAAAATGTTGATAAAAGAGGAAGTTTTTAGGATAGTTGCTTTCGTGATCATCCTCCCATACCAAGTTGACCGTCTCTCCATCTTCTGTGACTCGAAACCTCGTAAGGCTAGGTACGCTGGGTATCAGAGCAGTTCTTTTATTATGAGTAATGTGATTAAAGCAGTCCATGCACCTACAAACATCCCTCAGCCACTCCAATGGGTAACGACATTTCAAATTATTAAGGCTTGACAGTCCAGTAAATATTACTTCTAGAAACTCACCGTCTACCTGCAGGGATTCGATTTGACAAGACCCAGACACGATCCACTGAGGGATATAAGCGAGGTCTTTGTCATACGACTGGTTCATTTCCACATGACTTAGTCGCGGAAGAACAGTTTCGACGCCGTTAGATCGGCATCGCTTTGATGTTCCCGCCTTGTATGAAGGGTACAGGTCCGATTTAGAGTATTTTGCAGTAGCCAACAAGGTGGACAAGGGACGATGGCGTTGTCCAGCTAACGACAAGGCAGCACAGCGTAACCCCGAAGCAATCATAGTGTATCAGTTGGCTAGTTTCTAAACATGAACAAATATGCAGTCCGTCATGTACGACAAAAACGTTAGGGCCTACACTTGCCCTTTCATTGGCATACTGCACGACATTAGCCTAGTAGTTCATGAGTTGTCAGACTATAATTTCTGGTTCTCTGGTAACTTGACCAGGCACAGTCCACTGACTGCAGTATTAAACATGGACCTTCTTGAGGAGAGAGATGTGAACTTGTCTGAGTAGGCCACCGTACCGGTATGATAAGTATTTGCGCAAAGGTGTACAATTCAACAGCACTGTGACGTTTTTAAGGATTATTGCCGTTTATCTCAAGTGATGATCATGGTGGGGTGGTACGATGATGATTTGTCAAGTGACGCAGCCGCGTTAATAAACCAATGAAATACGGTAACAATGAGTTTGTGTGAGGGCCTCAAGTAACTATTCTGATCTTTTTACTTGCCAAACAGTATAGTAGACATTGGTGTCGTTGTAATTAATGCAGGTGCCACCAATACGACGTTAAAACTTAGAGACATATGCATGAACGGAATTGTTCACTAGCACGTATACCGCTGTTAGGCGGCAAAATCGTCATAACAGTTACGGAAAAGAGTTTTCCTTTTGTAACCAGGAGTCTCAGCTTCCTACCACTCTAAAGAAAAAATATGCATGTGAAATATTGCCTGCGGAACAGACCGTGGAACATATTAAACAAAAATGCATACTGTAAGTGTGACAAGAATACTGTCATGATTTTACAGTGCCTGAAGCAGACCATGTTCAAGAAGTTGATTGTGTGAATGTTGTCCCATTGAGTACAATAACAAGCTGTCGGTAATGTTATGTTTTGAATAAAAATCAAAGATGCGTTTGTTTAATATAGGGAATTGAGGCGAACGTACAGCTTTTAACCTTTTTTTTTGTTCAGTGTTTTTGTTTCTGTATTATCAGTTTTGTTATTGCTTTCATTGGGCTGAAAGTGACAAAAAAAAAAAACAAACAAAAAACGTGAAGATGGAAATTTTTTAAAAGATTTCGTGATACTTTCGCCGATACCTTATTTCTTTTTAAGCTCCTTGTCCCTACATCTGAAAGACACCTGCACTTGATTCTAAAGTAGTAAACATTCAGAGATACCGGTAGGATGTACCTGGACCCCACTGGTAATGTATCAATAACAAGTCACCTCAAGACAGGATTAACTGGAAAAAAACTCATGCAGGACTTAACAGTCCTGACGATTGACGTTTAGTATTTAGTATGTTTTAGTATGTCTTAGGGGAGCCACTCTAGTTTGTCTCATAGCTTACCAAGAAAGTTTTTTTTTTTCAAATTTTCTAGCACATTGCGATAAATTGCACGTGTCGGGCCTCGCAAATGGCATCCAGATATTATATAGTTTGAGACATTGTGTTTCAGAAGCTTAAACTGGCTAGTAGTTTATATGAATTATTTGCCGTTTTTGAGGGGGAGTGATGTGGCGCCAACCAAATTTTCCGGTGGTTGAGGCCCCTAGCCCCAGCCCCTTAGAACAGCAACTGCGTATGATTACACGCAGGGTCTGTTCGCATGATCATGTCGCATATCCCATGACGTATGTCTTATTCAGTAATTGTTTGATACTCATCTTCATAGTTTGTACCCCGGAGGACTCGATTAACTGGACCATTGGTGTAATTAATCATTGTGAATCTTTTGCATATATCATAAATAAAAATAAAATAACATCAACTTCATTATCAACATCATAATAAGAAGTGAAAGACTAATTTTGATAAAACTGATGATTAACTTCAAATATATGTTGATAACAATCAGGACGAAGCGCTTGTACATAGAGGAGTAAGTTGTCACGAAATATTGAGTCTTGAGATGGTGTGGTATACCACTAGTACACGAAAGGAAAGTGTTATATATTTAATTAGTGTCAGATTGAGAGTGTACCAAGGCACTAACATTTTACAAGATGTAAACGATGGGCTAGAAGATGACTTTGTTTGTTGAATAGCGGGAATGTGTAGCATTTCATGGTTTTCTCGGGTAGCAATAAGCAGTTAAGGACATTAATACCGCTTGAAGTTTTGTGTGGCTCTTTGGATGGCTTGTAATAACACTATATGACAAGTACCGGTACTGTATGTCTCTGTTGATAGTTGATTGTTGATAGATAATTGTTGATATGTTGATAGTATTGTTATTGCTGGAAACAATGTGAAAACGGCATTCCAGTGGTAAGAACTGCTGCATTTATCCTTGGACGTTGGACCTCCCTGATAGGCCCGGGGCGACCGGCTGGAGGCATAAGCCCCCAATGGGCATTACTGTCTCTAGTTAATGCTCTCTCCAGCGTTGATTATCATTTAATATAAAGACTATACAAAATGATCACTATACGTATATTTGGCCATTTGGCCATAAACAAGCTTAGATCAAATGGTCACAAGTGGTTGATTAATTTAAAAACACCAGGAAGATGAAGTGAATTCTCTCTTTTCTTGAAGTCGCTAAGTAAAAAGGGCTCTTGACAAACAAAGGGTTCTCCCTGGATGGCAAAAAGTTCCCGTTAGAAAACCTTATTTCTTAAGTAATTCTTATAAAGAAGAACCCCTATGGATTCTCCCTGCATTACAATTAAAAACCGTACTAGTTATTCTTTAAGTCGTCAATAATCATGGGTTCCCTGACTAAAAGAAGCTACCGGGTGATATACTTTCAGTAGGGTTCCTCGGAGTAGCAATGGTAACTGCATAACATATGATTTCTTAAACAACTTTTTAAGGCAACCAAATAACCATGGCGATGTAATATTCACTCTAGGCCAACAATATGTTTACAAGGTCATAGCCCACCATCTTGCTTTCGGACAAAGACCCACATATGACAGTGTCGATTGCACAGTCGATATGCGGTTTTATATCTTACCTTTGTACCTGCAATTTTCCTCAGATTTAGAGAGATTTACAAAGCATCGGCAATCGTCCAAAAATATCAACACTAAATCGTTATCCGTAAATAAAGGTACACGCCCAGTTTGCTATGTTGCTAAAATGCTAGCTCCCTCAAACGCCGCATGTGCGTGGGGGTGTGCTTACGATGTCCTACATCAAACATATTATATCACACGATGAGTAGTTTCATTTTTAGGTCGTCTTTTCATTTGGGTTTTCTTTCTCTACATTAACCCCGTTGTTGTTGATGTCAACGTTAACTTGGAGCCACAAACTAAAAATGTAATTCATGGGATTGACCACTGATGGGTTTTGATCAGTGTTAGACGATTGTATGTGTCGTAACACTTTGAGACTACTTTGATTATGACGGTGAGGTAATTTAAACTCGCAGTTGAATTTTTAGCAGTTTACATGACAAAGTTAACAACATATTTTCCGTTAATATATTATCAGTTTCATTTCGATAGGTAGGGGACAAAATATCACATGTCCCCCATATTTCTTACAAGACAAATATTTTGTCACTGGTTTTGAATGGTAGGGGGACATTGTAATAAATATCGTACCACAGTTTTGGTGAGTGACTGGTGAAATCGCCAGGCACATACTCTGATACACTCATGTAGACTCATCTACACATGATTCCAAATGTCAATATTTTCTAACTGAGCTTTTGTACAAGTGTCACCGACATGACTGCGGTTGGTCATATGCCTCTGTGGTATGGAAAGCCATAAACGTGAGCAGTTGCAACTGCAGGTCTGTAATATCGCGGAAAAGTTGCGATCGCAAGGTTTCATGTACACGTTGCATTTGAAGATCTTTATGATATCCGGAACACTTGATTTTAATGCAGGACATCAGTAAGAGTTGTTAAGATTTCTAGTTGCTACAAATCAGGAAATTAAGGTGTGTTCTTGATTTGTACAACCTGTTTATATATGTACTGTATTAGGGTAATGCCCAATATTTCATTTCATCGTACGTAAGTTATTATCTTGGACCACTATATTTATACTACCACTGCCTTGGACCTCCGCTGATGATGCAACTAGTCTACGAGGGTTCCAATGCCCTGCTGTACATGCTGGGAACTTCACGATTCACGTATTAGCCAGAATCTTCCACCAACTTTTCTACGTACAAATACATACTGGAAGGAACTGGAACTTTGCTTTCTTCTGTATTTAGTATCATGTTATTGAACAGGCGTTCACTAGAAAATTCTTATGTGGAAAGTTCTAACAAGTGACTTTTGTATATATATCCTTGTCGATGAAATGTTCTCGAAGATGTGTAATTGAGCTTACATGATCGAGTAAACAGTCACAGTTCTATATAAGTTCATCGCCGAAGCCCGCCTAGCCGTACTTTGTATTCAGTCGTTAATGTGACATTCCTATATCTTGGGACACTGTTTTACTGATCATCTCCGAGGGTCGAGTTACGGTTAGCCGACGTAATCGCCAGTCACATCCTTCGCCAACTTGATGAATCCAGCCACTCCAGCGTTGTGGTAGCCTACGTCTCCGCTTTAGGTGTCGAGGTCCAAGCTGTGTTACCAGTTACCACCCTATTAATAGTTAAGTGTAATTGTTAATCAGGCTCTAGGCCTATAGTTGATTGAACATACATATCATTTCAGCCTAATCAAACTTGTGTAATTGTTTTCTGAATTTTTCTGAACCTGAAGTCTGAAAGAGTAATTATATTCTAATTGAAAGCAACACTCTCGTTCCATCTGTCGTCTGCTTAGATACACATTTATTAGCATTCTTTTTCTGTCATCAATCCTTGGCACTGTAGGCCTACTGGGGGGGGGGGGGTAACTGATTCTCATTCTTTATCTTATCTAGTTTTAGGCGTTCAAAACTACCGTACTTCTTACACTATAGTTTCAGGCAAGTGATGGTTCCGTATGCGATTAAACTCGCACGCGTCAAAATTCAAGGCATGGATGTCAGTTAGCGAGTTACGTAGTGGTACATTTCTTGAATGAAACCAGCTATGTGCAGCAACCTTGGTAGATATCTGATGGTAAATATCTTGGTCTTAGTACACTATTTGCAACTATTTGTTATTTTGTTTTACCAATGGCATTTGCTAAGGAAATTGTCTCGGGTGCTCTTGCTGAGTTGGGTTTCCCAGATGAAATCACCTTTGATATATGGGGTGCTGTTGGACGGATGCCAAAGCAGGGCGTATTTAGTACGGCCGACATCTTAGTGTACCAATCGCCCGCCCATAATCAGGTAACAATTAATAGTGTAACGTCGTTTCCACACCACAGTACTTTAGCTTGAATGGATGACTCTCCTTGAATCATATCCAATGATTGTAATTCCAAACAGTGACTCACACATTTGTGTGTGAGATATGTAACTTGGCAGTTTGAATTGTTCACTGTCATACTGATCAGTCTCCTATATCTCAAACAAAACGAGGATTTTTTTTTTGTGGAAGTGCTTTTATTTCATCACCATGTAACTCGATAATTATGATATAATCTGGTCTTTGCAACATTTTAATGCAGAGATTATTCGACCAAGCCAAGTATCACAAGTCTCAAGGTCAGCATGGAGCCCTATGTATTTTATCACGTATTGGACAAGTATGTTTTGTTATTTCTTCCCATTTGATTACATTATCCAATTTTAGTGGCACATGCCTTCATCCTTCAGTCTTTCAATTTACTGGTAGTACTGAATAACATTCCGTTGATGGTTCGTCAAAAACTTTGAAATGTAACAGCTGTTTGTATTTTAAAACGGTGTCTCTCAGTTTGTGTGTAATCTTTTTGTTTTTTCACCTTAAATCATTTCTAATAATGTGTTCGCCAGCAATTGAAGACTCCTATTCAGATCATATTTTAGACGTTTAAGTTAGAACGCAAGCAAATAAAGGGAAAGAAATGATGTAAACATAAAGCATATGTTCCCCTTTCATCGATAAAAGCATGAATCAGACGTTTCTTGCTGTGTCATCAAGTTAAAGTATTTATCAAGTATTCACAAGAAAAGCATCATGTTCTACATCATCGTTATTAATTTCCAATAATATTCACATTA